>KV751316.1:5706636-5722819 GCA_001698575.1 Mola mola
ATCTCCACAGATGACCTCATAAAGCTGGTATCCGAGTACAGGAGGTGAGGCGTACTGTAGGCTTTTCCGAGATGGTACCTTCTCTAAGGCGGGGTACACTTTTATTACAAGATTTTACTCAGATTTTTGTGTGCACAGGGCTGAGAAGACCAGCAAACTGCAGACCATTCCTGGGACGCTGGACGTCACAGTTGACTATGTTCCACTGGAACACCCAAGTATATCAGCTCTTTATGTCAAAATTCCCGGTTTGCCTCATTTTATTCCTGCCATCACACTGTCACTGTTTCTGTTGCTTTTAGACTGCGTAACATCTTCCTATGTCCCGGTGAAGCCCTTTGAAGATCTGAGCAAACATCAGCCTACAGTGGAGGTGGAGGAGTTTGTCCAGGACTCCACCAAGTTCACACAGCCACACCGTGTCTACCGAAACCACATCTATGTCTACCCCAAACACCTTAAATATGACAGCCAGAAGAGCTTCGCCAAGGTGAGGATTGCAGTTTTAACAACAAAGCGAAGTTTATGATTGTAAAAAAGGATCCAAAATAACTGTACAACTGTTTGCAGCATGTGTTGTGTTCTTTTATTTTTCATTTGGACAACTTTTAATGTTCAGTGGTTCTGTTGTTTGCAGGCTCGAAATCTTGCAGTTTCTGTGGAATTCCGCAGCTCCGACGAAGAAGTTGCCAAACCTTTAAAAGTAATGCACCGTCCAAAAACGTGCTGATGGAATGTTTTTGGCTTTAGATAGAATTTGTTTCCTCCAGTGAGACTCTTGAGCAGGACTTTATATTGCCCGTTTCTTTCTATTGCTGTTTTTCTAGTGTATCCATGGCAAACCGGGAGGTCCAGTCTTCACCACAGCAGCTTGTTCCACAGTCCTGCATCACTCTCAGAACCCCGACTTCTATGACGAGGTACGAACCTAGATTCATTTTTTTTTTTTCTTTGGTTGCATTGCTTGCTGCTAATCCTTTACCCACTGTTGTGTCTACAGGCGAAGATTGAGCTTCCTACACAACTTCATGAGAAGCACCACCTCCTTTTTTCCTTTTACCATGTTACCTGTGACATCAATGCCAAGACGAACGCCAAGAGGAAAGAATCCCTGGAAACCCCAGGTGAGTTGGTGGTAGATCCGGAGTGCATTTTATTTCCCTTTTTTTGTTTCTCCAACTGTTCACGGCTCTTGTGTTTGTGTGTGCCTTTGTAGTGGGATATTCTTGGCTGCCTCTCCTCAAAGAAGGTCGCCTGTCTTCTCAGGAGTTCAACATCCCCGTCTCCTGTAACCTGCCGCCTGGATACCTGGCTATCAAGGAGGCCAGCAACACCAAGGTGAGGAAAGTGAAAGTGTTGAAGCATGTGATGATTGAAGTGTGTGACCATGAAAACGGGTTGTGACATCTTATTTTGACAGAACGGAGCAGATGTGAAGTGGGTCGATGGAGGAAAAGCTATCTTCAAAGTATCCACCAGTGTCGTCTCCACAGTATACACTCAGGTAACGCAATCGTCCTTCCTTGCTTTCACTGGCTTACTGACACTGTGATGGAGTTCAACGTATGCTCTCGAACTTGCCTATTGAATGCTGGGATGGGCTAAATCTCAACACGAGCTTGAATGGAACAATTGTTGTAGAAAATGTCCAGATGTGTTGCTTTCTGCCCGTTTCAGCATCTGCATCCTTGTTGAAAGCCTGTATATGTAGCACAAGGGAGACTGCAAAATTTAATTTCATTAAAATAAATTAATTCACAGACAAAGATAAAGAATACAGAATAATTAGATCTGAGCAAGCTAAACACACAAAACACTTTTTGTGATTGTTTTCAAGTCATTGATCCATACTGATCTGATGATTGGAGTTGCAAGGTGCCAAAGTTCTCATTTATGAAATGAGTTTTAAAAAGAAAACAAAAGAAGAAAAAGAAACTGGGTTAACTAAGTCTTTTAGCAGATGCTGACTTCTGATTTTCATTTTCATGGACTCTGCTCTCCGGGCCAGGACCCCCACCTGAACCGATTCTTCCAGCAGTGCCAGAAAAGAGAGCTGGACCTCTCACTACCTCCTACCTCCAACTTCCTCAACTGCCTGAAGGTCAGAGAAAACACTTTTCAGTACTTTTCATTTATTGTGATTGAAACAAAACCAAGACCTTGACTGCTGTACGCTGCTTTATGTCTAATCGGTGCAGCGATGTTTCCTCGTCAAACAGCATTTTTACTTTCTTTTTCTGTATTCACTTCCACCCTTCTCCACCTCCTGTTCCTACATGTCTTCTCCAGGGTCTTCTCAGTATGGAGAGAATCCCGGTGATCATTCGGTTTCTGCCAGTGCTTTTTAACCAGCTGTTCAAGGTCCTGACTCAGAACGACAATGACGAGGTCACTACTGCCACCACCAGGTAGGCTGTGGTACTACAATGTCTGCAACACCTTGATTTATATCAGCGATTTTATTCCGATTTTTGATTTATTCATCCTTATCATAAAACATATGTTCTGTTCTGGTGATGCGACAAAGAAGAGAGAGTGCATTTGACAGATGTAATCAATCTCTTCATTGTTGTCTGCAGAGTGCTGGTCCATATTGTTGCAAAGTGCCATGAAGACAACCTGGATCACTACCTGCACTCTTATATCAAGGTATATTTGCGTAAAAGCATGTGTGTGTGTGTGTGTGTGCCCAGGAAGATTGTGTGATAAATTTGAAGGCTGTTGTTTTCCATGAAGGAATGGAGCCTCTGCTGGCTGTTAAATCTCTGAAGAAAAAGGAAACAGGAAAGGAAGATTTATGTGTTTGTGTGTGTATGTGTTCAGGCCAGCAGGATTTTGGTTAGGGCCACATGCCCAGAAAACAGTGCAAACACACACACAGAGCAATTGAGAGAGCAAAATCAAGATGAAGATGAGGAAGAAGGGAAAAAGGGAGTGACTGAGATGGAATCAAACTAGGGCATTCAGCTGGCGCAGGCGGAAACACAAGGCCATGTTTGTTTCGGGGGGGAAACGAGTGAGAGAATTAGAGGAGAGAAACCATGAGGCCTGAATTCATGTTGGCCGCAGTAAAGGAAAACTGCAGTGCTTGAAAACATAGTGACAGAGACGAATGGTGGGAGGCAAGAGGAGAGGAAACTGGGGGTTGCCGTGGTAACTGATTGCGTGATGCTCAGTAGTAGCGGTGTCCAATTTAAACTGCTATGAGTGTGTTCAGTGAGGAGAAAGATGGGGATTGATTTTACCGTGGCATCACACACATTAAGACATTTTATGTGCCTCGATTCAGGTTCTCAGGTGTGTGTTTTTGTTCACGTGCCATTACAGTATTTTTTGAAGGTGCAATTTATGACATATCAGCTAAAATAATATACCCATAAAAGTTAATCACTGTTAAATGTTAAAGTAATTTTCCAATTTCAAAATGATGCATATACACTACTTTCATCTGTTTCAAATCATATGTGTGGTGTTGGATAACTAGAAAAAAGAAGACCTTTTAAGAAAGATGTAGGACATTTTGTAAGACAAGTCTCTTTTTATATTTATGTCAATGATTCTCATAAGTATTATATTAAAACTTAATTGTTTTGTTGATTGAAAATATGAAACAATAAGAAATAGGAGCTTGCCACAGAATGTCTAGCTTTTCCACCGTCAAACGTATTGAGTTTAGTGCTAATGCAAGACAGAGAAAAGTGGCAAATCCTCGCATTTAAAAACCGGAAGTTTTATTGTTTTTACTTTTTGCTCAAATTTGAGATGCACATTGAGTTTCTTTGAGTTGAATAATTAATTAATCAATTGTTGTTGCTACGATTAATACCTCTAAAACATGTGGCACCTGACCAGGACACTTGTCATTTGCAGTTCTCCTTTCTTTCCCCCGAAATTGCTGTTTTCTCTCTCTGTTGATGCTTTTTGTTCAAAATCAAAAAATACAAATTGTTCAAAGCATTTTTAAAACAAGAAAATAATGCGATGAATTGAAGTTCGGCCTCTCTCTTCTCTCCTGCGTGCAGTATGTGTTCAAGTCTGAGGCCCACGGCTTCAGGACCGTTCATGAAGAGCTGGCTAAAGGGATGACCTTTGACCTGAAGAGCAATGAGCATTCTGCTGTCAGGAATGTCCTGAAGGTTTGTCTCCTTCCTTGTGCTTAGTCCTCACTTTTTTGACTTTAAGATGGAAAATGTCTTCTTTAAATCAGTAATCATGAGTTATTATTTCAGTAATTCCTAAAAAAATTACTCCTGGAGCTGTTTATACAGATGACTATTAGAAAAAAGTTTGACCTTCCTTTAACCTCTCCGGCTCTCAGTTCTCCTGGTTCTTCTTTGAACTGATTGTCAAGTCCATGGCTCAACATTTGGTCGACTCTGACAAGGTGAAGGTGAGGAGTCGTGTTCTTCTCTCCTCCCATTCTTAAATATCTCTTTTTCTTTGTTTGGCCCACACAGTCTGTGCTATGCTTTGTTCCTCCAGATGCCGAGGCACCAGCGCTTCCACTCATCGTACCAGAGCCGCGTGGAGACCCTGGTGGAGACGGTGTCCGAACACATCTTCTGGAAGAACAAGGACCTGCCGGACGAGACGCGCAGTGCCAACTTAGCTGTAGCAGCTTTCGTCAAGGTGGGAGCAGAATGACTCTGTGGGCCCAAGTAAAGTTTGACGGCGCATGAACGGAGTATATTGCACTATCAAATGAATCAATACAAACTGTGTTAGCAGTTTGCAAATGAAAATTGTTTCCTATCATAATTGTTGCCTCGGTCTGTGTTAACTGATCTCTCTGTCTCTTTGCAGCGTTGCTTCACTCTCATGGACAGAGGCTTCACATTCAAGCTGATTAACAACTACATAAACATGATCACTGCTACCGACAGCAAGGTAAAAAAAAAAAAAAGACATTCTGGAGCCATGAACACGACTCTGACAGATGGGCTGAAATACAGACTTATTGGAAACTTGTTGGGATGGAGGCGAGGAGAACTGAGCAGTGGAGAGGGTTGAGATGAGTAACTGGCTGGCAGGCAGACTGAGACCACAAAGGGCTGATGAATCTTACAAACAGGAAAACATACAGTAGAAAAAAAGATAACAGCTAGACGAGCATGGCTGCAGCGTTAGTATCAAATTAGCAAACCAAAGATTCGGGCGAAGACTAGAGTGTAGAGCAGAGGTATGTGCACCTCAGGATGTTGATGTGCTTTCAAGAGCGGAAGTTGATTGACAGCAAAAGGAAAAAACAAAGCGTCACACCCACGCACACACCCACAGATTAAAGAAAAGACGAAGCATCAACAAGATACTCACGGCTAAACAGCAGAAACACGAGAAATGAGGGAGAAGAAAAGCTGCACCACAGCATAACAAAAAAGACCTCATTACCTCCAGCAGGGAAGTTATGTTTGCAGGTCCATGTGCTTGCTTCTCAGATCGTAGAATCACACAAAAATGGAAGAAAGATGGAGAATGGGCCAAAAAAGAAACTATTAAATTTGGGTACGGCTAAAGAGCTTGATGTAGGAATTTTAAATTGTGCTTTTCATAATGTTATCAACAAAGAGGCAGAACATGAGCAACTTCAGTGCAGCACCCGGACAGTTTACAGTGCGACACCTGCTGTGATTAGCTTGTAAATCGTTTTCAGAAGGCAGCAGTTTCTGCCATGTTTGCATGTGAAGTTTGCAATCCGGCACACCTACTGTATATAGGGTAATCATATCTTTAATAATCTCTGTTTTGTGTGTGACAGGTGTTGTGTGAGCTGAAATTTGAATTCTTGAGAGAGGTGTGTAACCACGAGCACTACATCCCTCTCAGCCTGCCCTTACCCTCGGCTCGCATCACAGGTCAGAGCCAACGTCGACCTCCGTAGCTTGACGTTAATGTCTTCATACATCGATTAGCGCTCACTCTCATTTGTCTATTAAACTGTGTCTTTCTCTTCCCCTCATTTTCTCTGGCTGTCTGTCCATGTCAGACCATGCATCCCCAGAGCCACAAAGCACTCATGGTAAATATCTTCACTCATTCTTTTGAGTTATGTCGTGTGTGTGTGTGTGTGCGTTACAGTGATACACTGTTAATGAAATTCATCGAAAACGCATTATTTGCTTACTCTAACCTGAATTGGAATGATGAACTCCATGATAGAAAGCAAATATTGCCATAAGCATTATGCAGTTAACGCTCACGCCGTTTCATTTCAATTGAACACACTTTTTTATCTCTCTGTCTCTCCACAGTGTCGGTTCCCGAGTACAACCTGACCGGAGAGTTCTGCCGGAAGCACTTTCTGACCGGTCTGCTGCTGCGGGAACTGGGTATGGCGCTCCAGGACGAGCAGGACCTGAGACACTTGGCTTTGTCCACCCTGAAGATTCTAATGGCCAAACACTCTCTGGATGCACGTTATGCCACCAAGGTAGCCAAAACGCTTGTTTACACAGGAGGAAACAGTCACAAACAATGAATCATGAGCCCACAACAGACGTTCTTCCTGTGTGACTTGAACACATAATGAATGCTGACAGCAGCAGAGAAGATATCTTAATTAATGCTGGGAAGGGTCCATATCAAAGTGAGTCCGCCCGCCGAACCAGAAACCACCAACCGCAGTGTCGACGCCAAACACGAGATAAAACAGAAAGTCATGTGTTAAAGACCACAACATTATCCTGGCAGGACAACCCAACCCCTGCAAATACCATATATAGACCATCAAATGTTAAATAAGACGTTGTAATGAATTCTCCAGAGACAAAGTGTAAGTGCAGGTTTGCTTTTAACAGGAGGGGACGTTGAATAGCTTTCCAGTCTTAATGCTTTTATCAATACCAGATTCATAAAAGTCAGAAGGCTATGCTGATTACTTAAGTTTCTTTTTTTTAGTGTGATATCCACTTCGTTTGCTTTTCAGGAGAAGCAGGCGAGAATTGCATCTCTCTACCTGCCACTGTACGGCCTGATCCTGGACAACATGCCTCGCTTCTTCCTCAGAGAAGTCTTCCCCATCTATCTCACCTCTAGTGACCAGGTGAGAGTGAGATGACGGGAAATGAAATCGATTGATTGTGTCTGTCGTCTACTTATGACTTGTGGCCAGTGTCGTGCACATTTCTGTAGTGTTTAAAGGTAAAACTCATTTTCACAATCTCGGCCTTCGCTCGTATTACAGTAGTTGCAACGTTGTGATGCCCCCGTCACTAATTCAGGTTTTAGAAAACTGCATAAGATGGATGCTGCTTGCCCTCGTGGATGCTGGTGTCAAGTCGTGTCAGTAATAGAGCTGCATTGATTAATCGATTATTTGATCAAAAGGAAATGAATCAACAACTGTTTTGATTATTCAAATATCATTTTAGTTCTGTGTCGAGCAAGACTGTCAAACCTGCTTCCTAAATGTCGAGATTTGCTTGTTTTCTTTGATTTCTTTACATTTTTTAGTTATAAGTTGGAGTAAAGAAGCAATTTGAAGATATAATTTTGGGCCCTGAAAAAATGTGATTCTGTTTTCCACAATTTATAGAGCAAAAGGGTTAATCATGAAAATATTCTGCTGATTAATCAACAATTAAAATTAGTAAATAACATGTTCTCATAAATCGGATCACCCGCGTTATTCCAGGGCTCCCGAGACGACCTCAGTGTGGGAGGGGGAGTGACTTCTGTCACCCGTCACGGCAACTCAGTAGATGCCTCCTTTTCCAAAGAAGTGCTCAACTCCATCACAGGTGTGTTTGTGTGTGTGTGTGTGTGTTGTGCTTTTGTGTAGCTGTCTGTCTGTCTCTGGAAACAAAATACAAATGTGTCTGTGTGAACACTGACACTCCTCCACCTCCCTCCCACCAGCCTTCTCATCTTTGGCTGTTGCGTCGGGTAACCAGGCCGACTCTCGTGGTTCTCTGATCAGCGTGGACTCCAACCCGAGCAACAGTGACAGGAACAGTGAGAAGATGGACGGATGTGAGAAGGTGAGAGAAGCGAGTCAGGAGTTACCCATCCCCTATGATCTTTTTTTTCCATTTCTGGCACATTTCACGTACTGCTTGTATTGCGCGTGCCCATGTCAAATACCTACCACGTTCTTGCATTAAAACAATATAACGCTTTCATTTCGATACCACATTGCACATGAGTTTCTTATATATACCTGTATATATTATACAGACAACAGACACAGAAATCCAGTGGAAGAATTACTGAAGTTGGGGCATCCTGGTGCTTCTTGGAATTGCAATGTTTCAAACTTTTGCTATCTGTCTTCTGTCTCTCATCGCTTCCCTTTTGTCGCTTTTTAATAATGGCTCGGAATCAGTCCGTTCAACAGCTGCCATCACTTTAACCACCCTAAGTGGTAGCAAAAGCGGGTCAGTTAATGTTTAAACAGTAAACCGTGTTTCTTATATTTCATTCATAAAGTAGATGCTGCTCCCCATCGTAACAGTATAATGGATGCTTTCAGGCCTTATCCACATGGCCTCAAATCAGGGTTTTGACCAGGCTTTTCTTAAAGAAAAAAAGTAATAAAATGTAATAACTACCGGCATCATGTTGTAAAATACTCACAACACCTTTATTTCCTTCCAGGTTGTTGAAACCTATGCATTCACATAAAAAAACAAACATTGAGTGTGTTTCCCCTCAGTTTGCACGGCCGCAGTCCCTCATAGGCTACGGTTCTCGGTGTGACAAGCTGGACCAGGCAGAGACCCGCAGCCTCCTCATGTGCTTCTTGCACATCATGAAAACCATATCTGAGGGTAAGACATGCCTTTCACACACGATGCACGCAGAGGTGTCCGGGCTGTGTCATAAATGCTATCTTTGAGCTATAATATTTTTGGGTATTATTTTGAATGAATGCATCCAAAGCAAGCGCTTTGATTTAAAGGTTTAAAACATTAATTAGCTGTAACAGTGTGAGCTGAGTCGGTTTCAATCACTCCCGTATCATCTTTTCATCATCACTATGGTTCCCCTTCCCAGATGTGCTGGTGTCCTACTGGCACCGGGCCATTCACCAGGAGATCTCCGACTTCTTCAACATCCTGGAGTAAGTGCGTCTCAACACAATGTGTTAAAGGGGGGAGGAGGCAGTGAAGAGATGAAAGTAAAGGCACAGCAAGAGAGAGAGAGGGGTCCATATCCTTTGAACAGTGTAGTTAATGAACTCTGTGTTTTCTGTTTGTGTCAGCACCTAGACTGAACTGTTTCCACTCAGTTTGACACAATGTGTTTTATTGAAAACATAAAAAAAACAAGAACAAGTAAACCTTCACCCAAAGATGTTTTTTTGCATTTTCCATTGCTTCAGGCTATGTCTTCAGCACTTCAGGTTCCTTGGAAAACGTCACATAGCCAGGTGAGTGCTGTGTCTTGCATTTATTCCTCAACGCCGCAGCTATGGAAACGACTTATTAACTGAACATTCACGCGGCAGGCAAAGGTTCTAACGCTCCCCCCACCCTCTGATATATAATTCATATAATCATGGCACACGCACACAATTGCGCTCGTATGCAAACGCAGGCGCACACATGCCAAAACACACAAACACACCAATCGGATACAGTCAGGCGGAAATCCTAATACGTGCTCTGTATGCGTGTGCATGCTCAGGGATGCGCTTCGAGAGGGGACACGGTAAAGAGAAGGGAGAGAGGGGGGAGGTGAAACTCCTGGATCTTGCCTTTTGAGAGGAAATCACTGCTGGATATTGTACTGTAGTAGTTGGCAAGTGCAGGATGGGGGTTGTGATTTTGTGTGCCCTCCTACTGGAGCCGAGCCATCAGCACTGCTTGACTCCTCAATCTTCTGCTTCCTCACAGCTAATTAAATTAGCCCTCTTTTTCCTTTCAGCAATGAGATGCTGAGATGTAAGCCAACAAAAGGCTAGGAGAACACACTGCTTTACTGTGTGTTGAGACTTTACCAGAATAAAGATAGCTGGAAGCCCTCACTAGTTCTCTCAGACATAGTTGAGTCTGTCTGAGGCTGCAAGCTACTTAACATTCGTCTGTAATACCGCGACTCGGGGGATTCACAGTCTTACGCCTCTGTCTGTCTCTGTTAGCTCTTTGATGCCCCAGCTTAAAGCCGGGGCATCAGCTGACTTAAAGCAATTCAGTTATTAAAGTTGGTGAAAACTTGTTGTAAATTACAGTACGTTTTTGTCAGTCAACAATAAAGTTTGGAAAAAATGCTCATTCGCTTCAGTTGGATCGCGTTTGAGCAAGCAAGCAGCCATACAGTTTCCATCGAATTGGTCCACACAGTGACATCACCGTTCCCTAACTGAGCCCCACCTACTTCAAACGGGCAAGAGTAGAACAGGAAAAAGTAATTCAGAAACTTTGATCTGATGCAATAACGATGCTCCAATTTTTCCAGAATATTGTGCATTTTTGTTGTGTTCCGACTTTTGTGGCACACCCAGAAGAAACTGAGAAAATAGTTTGTGGGGGCCTTTAAATTGCGAATTTCGGGCCAATACTGATATCAATATTAGGGCGTGAAAAAGTTCTAATATTAATATATCGGCTGATATAGGCAATTTTTTTTTTTGTGACCCCCTTAGATGAGGTTATCAAACACATGTGACAAAGACATTGAAAGGAGGCAGATATTTCGCAGATTAACAATGAACTTTTAGTGACTTAAATTACATTAACTGCAAACTGATAATAGAAGTTACCCCAAGCTTCTTTTTCTGCATTGTGTTCTTTAAAACCAATTTTTTTATATTGGCTGATAGTGATAACGTAGATACAGAAGACACATGTGCACATTAATCAATATGCTACGTGACACAAACAAATAACTGTGATGTTTTCTCCTTACTGTTGTTGTCCCGCCTCCCCGCATGCTGTCAATTTACTGTCAGTGTAAATCAGCAGTATTGATTTTACTGTTGTGTGTTTCCATAATGAAATGAATGCATGCAGGTACTGTAAGCTTGATTTGTTTGCATCCTTTAACACGTCCTCATTAATGCTGCATGCCCACTCTGTAGTCTCCGCACTGAGCCTCACCGGCTGGCTGGGCTCCACCGCCCGCTTAGCGTGATTGGGTCTCCTTAACGGGCTCTGAGGCAGTTGTGTTTATTGGCTAACACAGCAGTTGTTGTCTGCTGCACACATATGGGTGTTTGTTTTCCCGATTGAGCTTCATTTGAGCCACATAAGTACATGATATGTCAAACATCTGTTTGTTGGGATCCAGTTACTAAGCTGCAGCTGCAACAGTCTGTCCCTTCCCCCATATCTATAAATCATAATCTTTGCGCCCTCTACTCTCTACTAACACTCTAACAAGACTTACACAACATTATACTAATGGCAAACCAAAGCTACTGCTATGGCACTAACCTCTCCATCTGGCCGACCGCCCTCTCCCTGCGAGTTGCTTGGACCCTCTTTCTGACTCTCGTCGCACCAAGAACGAATCGGTAGCCCTGGGACGCTTTGAGCATTTAGCCTTACAATGGGAACCTGTTTTGACAAATTGGTAGTTACAAAAAGTGTTCGTGTTCACAATGTAAGCTTAATATTTATTGACTTCAGGCACGCTCTTACTATTAGCTTGCCAAAGGTCTTTAATGTCACCGACTAATGATGATCGCTACATGAAGATGGTCCCGACTAAACTGACTAATGTTAGCTTTGCTGTGATTGGCCCGTGAACAGGAAGCTAGCAGCGGCAGTAAAGCTGGCCCAGTCCGCCCACGCCAATGGCACCCTGAAGGGCTCTAACCACCCCTCCCAGTCCTCTCAACCCTCAAGCCTCTTCCCACAATGGTAATCACCCTCCACCAGGCAAACACCTCAGCCCTGGTCACACGAGTTCGGCTCTTTCAACAGTCTTGGGTATTTGTGTTTTCTGTCATGGCAAAAACTCCTGAATATTCAACTACAGCAATGTGAACATTTAGGTGCATACATCACTGTCCTGTGTCTATTCATCTTTTTGATGTGACCACTGTGTTCTCAGCATGCTTTCCTCATACCTCCAGTTTTTGTGTGATTTGCAAGCCCCCGTCTCCGTACCCCCTTGTGTTAATAAACTCCTGGGACCTGCCATGTATGCCTACTAAAATGTGCTGGCTGCTCATCCAGGATGGCCTCATCTGGAGGGGACGGTCACCGACATGCCCGCTCCCAAACCATGCCCATCATCAGGGGCAAAAACGCTCTCACCAACCCAAAGCTGCTTCAGATGATGGAGACGGGTAACACAGACACACATTTTGACTGAAAACAAATACAGTAGGTTACTGAGACGAAGTTTGGGTCATTCACATTTGACCCTGATTCTGTGTCCCAGATGGGAATATTCAGGAAGGCGACACGCTGAGTCCCACAGACATCGAGGCAAACCTGTCCACTGAGGTGGCCCTTACTGTCCTGGATGTACTGGAGCTCTTTGTTCATCATCACAAGGTCTGAGGCGTCTCACAGTTCACCACCTGACCCTACACATACTTTTGTTATATTTGTATGTACACATTATTTTGCATACTTCTGTGACTTGAATCCTCTATATTTTAGATCTGAGCTCTGGGCTCTTTCTTTTTTTTTTTCTTACTTTTTAGAACTTGATATAAATGCAAATACATACATTAATGTATAGCTTTTAGGCTTTTTTTTTCCCTATTCATATTTGTTTATTCACTGGTTTTCACACCAGAATATTTTTTGTACATTACTCTTCCTTCAAAAATCAAACGACAAGCTAAACTTTGGCTGTGTAATTATAAGAAAAAAATGCTTTAATATACTTCTTCTTGGTAAAAAGTAAACTATGGGTATTATATCCAACACTGCCATTCTAAGGAGTAAAATTTAAAAAAAAGAATGTCTTTGTCTAAATAAAATTTAGACAGTCGTGTATCTTCCTCAATGGAAAACACTGACAATTCATGCACATTCTGTAGTGAAGACGTTGATATGCTACTGCCACCTGGTGGCTAGAATTATCTGTTTGTTTGTTTTTTAAAATTTAAATCATTTGCACTAAACCGTCACGCTTAAACAGAAAAGTTGCCTGTTGAAACTTATAATAAAGTGTGTCTTCTGCTTTCTTTTTTTAATACATAAATCTGTACAGAAGCAGCTGCTGCTGGATGAGGGACAAAATGCACTGATGAAGAAGGTGCTGGACACCTACTTGCTCTTCTTTCAGATCAGTCAATCCACCGCCACTCTCCGGCATGTCTTCGCCGGGCTCCGGCTCTTTGTACAAAAGGTCCAGCATTCGCCATGTACACAAATCTGAGGGAAGAGTCCTGTCATTTGTCTCTGCATGTGCTGACATCTTCATCTCCCTCTGTAGTTCCCCAGTGCATTCTTCCAGGGTAAGGCAGACCTCTGCAGCTGTCTGTGCTATGAGATCCTCAAGTGCTGCAACCATCGCTCCAGCTCCACCCAGACGGAGGCCGCCGCCCTGCTCTACTTTTTCATGAGGAAAAACTTTGAGTTCACCAAGGGAAAGTCTATAGTGCGCTCACACCTGCAGGTCAGTGAGGCCAAACGGAAAAAATATGTGTAGTTTTTTTTTTTTTTTTTTTTTTTAATCACATGTGCTCACCCTGTGGTCATCTTTCCACATCAGGTTATCAAGGCCGTCAGCCAGTTGATAGCAGACGCTGGCATCGGAGGCTCCAGATTTCAGCAGTCCCTGGCTATCATCAATAACTTTGCCAATGGAGATGCACCACTCAAGGTAAAGCAGGTTCTGGGCTTATGTTACAGCTTTATTGTCAGTACGGGCTTCACTCTACTGTCGTGCTCAAAACAATGTCTGTTTACGAACAGAACACTCCATTCCCTGCTGAGGTGAAGGACTTGACTAAACGGATCAGGACGGTTCTGATGGCCACAGCACAAATGAAGGAGCATGAAAAGGATCCAGAGATGCTGGTGGACCTTCAGTACAGTCTGGCTAACTCCTATGCCAGCACCCCCGAGCTGCGGCGCACCTGGTTGGAGAGCATGGCCAAGGTTCACGTCCGCAACGGCGATCTCTCAGAGGTGATAAATATTATATGTTTCAGAGTGCTCTCCTTTCAGAAACATAGCTTTTAAAAGGAGGCATTACTTAAATGTCTGACGTTCCCTCAGGCTGCCATGTGCTACATCCACATCTCAGCCCTGATCGCCGAATCCCTGACGAGGAGAGGTTAGTGTGCTTCGGCTAAGACTGCTTTTCGCTGCATGGTTTTCAGCAAATATTTGTGCATAGGCAGTGCTTTGATCTTGCTCTTGTAGTTTGTGCATCTTTTTCAAACTGATAATGAGGAAGTCAAATCACAGTTGCAAACTTCTCACTAACAAGACCATGTGCAACTCCCATTCATTCATATCATGGGGGCGGGGGGTGCCAGAAAGTGAGCACATGTGCTTTTGTAGTGGAAGTTTCATTGGGAATTTGAGTTTGGATATAAATCTGTCTTTGCATCCTAGTGCCATTCCCACGCACAACCTCTTGTTGCAATAGAAATGTATGTCCACACATTTTGCTGTGCTCTGTGTTCCTCTACCTGCAATCCTGTTTGCTCTCACATGTGCATGACTCTGACTGTAGCCGCAGCAGCATGTGCTCTGCATGCCTGACATCTTCTTGCATGTGCTTCATGCAACGAGCCTGCGTGCCAGTAGCTAGTGTAAGATTGGCCAGCAGCTCGGCTGATCCGTGAGCACCTGTCCCCGTGCATAAAAGGCAAAACAACATCAAATTTGTAAACCTCCGTCCTCCTCCGCTCCTACCAAAACAGGCTACTGGAGAGCTGACAAGGCCAGGATGTCCAGTGTGTCCCCTGAAGAAAGCCCTGTCTTTAACTGTAGCTCCTTACTAACTACCTCCCGAGATCAAGACAGTGAGTGTGCGCCGCGCCTTGGGGTCTGCTGGTCGGTGGGGTTGGGAGGTCAGATCACTGTGGTGGAGAGAATTGGGGCTGCAGGGAGGGGGGGGAGTGCATGATCTCCAAGGTTCTCTACACTGCAGGTTAACGTTTTGAGGGGTGTCAGTCTATCTTTTATGACCCTCACCCATTTCTCACTGGATAAGACCTTAAGTGTCTCACATTTGATGTTTTTGTTTTTTTTGTCTGATTAAGTGTGCAAAAATGTGAAAATTCTTCTATTTTAGCACGATAATACCTGTGCTGGTTGCATTTTATGCCTCTGTACTATATGTTTAAAAGCTAAACATATCACTGGCAGTAACTTTTTATAAAGAAGTCCATACTTGTTGAATTACTTGCCCTGATATGGCTCTTACGTGTGTGAAACAATAGCATCCTTTTCGATGGGCTGGGCAGCGTTTATGTGCATCAGTCCTAACGTCAAAGAAGAGGGTGCCATGAAGGAAGACACCGGTACACAAGACACGCCCTACACAGAGGTCAGCGCTTGTGTTTATTACCGTACAAAACCTCCATAAAGTTGCAGATTAACCTCATGTTGCCAGTTTTGAAAAGGAGTGACGTGCTTGTGGCCCTTTCCTCTCTCTCTGCCTTCCTGATGATGCTGCGCAGGACACCCTGGTAGAGCAGCTGAAGCTGTGCGTGGACTACCTGTGGAAATCAGAGCGGCACGAGCTCATCGCCGACATCAACAAACCCGTCATCGCCGTCTTCGAGAAGAGGCGGGATTTTAAGGTAACCATTGAAACTGTTCCGCTCTTTCTGCGAGTGCGTGGCTGTCCGTCCTGCGTGAAGTTTACCGTCTGTGTGTCCGCTTGTAGAGGCTATCGGAGCTGTACTATGACATCCATCGCTCCTACCTCAAGGTGACGGAGGTGGTGAACTCAGAGAAGCGGCTCTTTGGTCGCTACTACCGTGTAGCTTTCTATGGACAGGTGAGTACACACACATCCGTGCTGCTATACATATATATATATATATGTATATGTATATGTAGCTTCATACTCTATGTGGTTATGCTGTAACTGTATCTCTGCTGCTACATGCATTGTAGCCTTTATTTTTAAGTATTAAGACTTAAAACATTATAGTGCTACCAGGAAAATACTGTATGCTGCACATATTTAGAACAATATAATATGTACAGAAGTTATAAAAAACAGATTTTATACCCAGAGCTGCACACATAGCAACATTATTATTATTATTTATACAATATCTTTGATTTATTTATCCTCAAACACAGGGTACTTTACA
>KV751316.1:5722879-5757120 GCA_001698575.1 Mola mola
ATAATAATAATAATAATGCAAAACAACAATCATGAAAAAGGGAACAAACGTATTAAAATACCTCAAAAATTCTGACTTCTATTTTCTTTCTTACATTTTTATCCATAGTCAAATTGATGAAGTCATATGTCAAATTGTGACAATTAGTCAATAATAAGCACTAGGAAAGTACGACTTAGCAAACACACGTCCTGCTCTCAAACCTGCAAAGTTTCTGCATGAAGTGCTTTCCAGTTTTTCAATGTTTTATGTAGAAACCGAGTCCAGGATCACAGTACGTCTTCCAGAACAACCGTTGGCAGAGCTAGATGCCACCAGGGTTATGCGCTTCAGAATAAGTGCGTCAGATATAACATGAGACTTGAGCCCTGGATCATGTTTGAATCCTCAGCTTTATCTGTGAAGAGCTATTATGCTGTTTGGCATGTATTCTAAAAAACCTGGATCCTTGACATAGTTTTCTATTTGTTAATGAGGGGATCATTTCCGAGCAGGGATTTCAGGGCCGTGAAATGAAGGAGAGTTTTAGAAGCCGATAATGAGAATAAGAACTTTTCTCACTGTCGTGTGATGGAAAAATTAGGATTCTCTCACTAAGTTTCTCTGTCTCCTCTTTTTCTTCCTTTTTTGAATTATATCAAGATTGCGGTAAGTTTTGTATGTCTTTGATTTTCCATTTTCCTCAGAGCTAACCAATTTTACCTCCCTTCCCCTTGGACCACCATTAACATCTGCCGGTCTTACCCTTTCAAGGGTCTGTGTCACGTCTGCTGTGATCCACCTCACTTCCCTTAATCTCCAACGATGAGGTTGTTTTCGCCTAAACATTAGGAAGAACTGGTGTCAAAACAGGACCGGAAGGCATTTGACTCCAGTACTGCTTTGAAACTGACCTCTGAGCTCTCCCATCAAGAACTTAACACTGGATCCCTGCCAGGACCGAGTTGTTGTATATTAACATGTCTTTTAGTTTATGTGTGTAAGAAACCACCGGGGGACAGGATGAAAGCCATAAAAATATGACACTTCCATTGCATACACACTCACATGCATGTCATGGACTGTACTAATAAGTGTGTGTGTGTGTGTGTGTGTGTTTGTGTGTTTGTTGTGGTAGGGGTTCTTTGAGGAGGAGGAGAGCAAAGAGTTCATCTACAAAGAGCCGAAGCTGACAGGGCTATCGGAAATCTCCCAGAGATTACTCAAGCTCTACTCGGACAAGTTTGGTGCTGATAATGTGAAGATGATCCAGGACTCCAACAAGGTGCTCGCTAGAACCCCGCCTGATGTTGTGGAAAGTTACGGAAGACGATTAGGGCCATATTTGGAAGATTTATTGATGTCTGACTAAGAATTTTTATAAACAGAATTTTGATTCTCTAAATTCTAAAGAAAAAATGTCAGAATGCTAAGATTAAAGTCAGAATTCTGAGGGAAGAAAAGTCAGTACTAAAATATATTTTTCACATGTTCCCTTAACTTAAATATTTTTAACAGCTGACCCTCATCATCTTCTTCAGTCAGTGTAAATAAGCCCAAAAAAATGTCCTCTGTTGCTTTAAAAACAGGTCAATCCTAAAGACCTGGACCCCAAGTTTGCTTACATTCAGGTGACGTACGTCGTGCCCTACTTCGACGAAAAGGAGCAGCAAGATAAAAGGACAGATTTTGAGAGACATCACAACATCAACCGCTTTGTGTTTGAGACGCCGTTCACTCTGTCGGGGAAGAAGCACGGAGACGTGGAGGAGCAGTGCAAGAGACGCACCATATTGAGCAGTAAGTGTTCCCCTCCTCACCATCGGGCCGGCTGACAACTGTAAATTGGAGCTTTGTCCAACCGGCTGGTTGTTATTTCCCCCACTTCAGCGAGCTCCAGCTTCCCCTACTTGAAGAAGCGCATCCAGGTGGTGGAACAGCAGAGCACAGAAATGAACCCGATCGAGGTAGCCATCGATGAGATGTCGCGGAAAGTCTCCGAGCTCAACCAGCTGTGCAACTTGGAGGAGGTGGACATGATCCGGCTGCAGCTGAAATTGCAGGGCAGCGTCAGTGTCAAGGTCAGGGTTCCTCCAGAGCGCAGGTGTTTGGCTGGATTGGGGTGCTTGTTTGGTCTCAACTGAGCTTCATCTTTCAGGTGAATGCAGGGCCTATGGCTTATGCAAGGGCCTTTCTAGAGGAGAAGAACGCCAAAAAATACCCAGACAACCAGGTCAAATTGCTTAAAGAGATCTTCAGGTAGGTTAACACAATTGCGCAGCTCAGTGCAAAAGGTTTGCTAAAGAAATGTTTTTGTCTATTTGTAAGCAGTTGATACATCCATGAAAAAAACAAAAAACATTCTACACAGGGGAATCCAGCTTCTTACAGTAATATTAAATAAAGTTACTGCGTATTATTATTCTAGGTGAGTGCACATGAAAAATCGAGTTTTACACATCTGCAATTAACTGATGCACTGGTGTCCTTTTTTTAAAAAACACCACAGAATGGGTTTAAAAATTGATATAAAACAACCAGGCAATCAAAATCCTGAAATCAGATCATATTAAAATGGAAAAAAGTGAACAGATATGCTGTGTATTGTTTATGAGTGCAATGAAAGGCACTTCAGGAGTTTATTTGTGCAATTTTTAAAAAACGAATCCCTGTGTAGAACAATCAAGGTAACTCAATGGCAGGATTCCTAGTGTTATTGAAGAGTTTGTGCGCCCCCTGCAGGCAGTTTGCTGAAGCCTGCGGTCAGGCTCTGGATGTGAACGAGCGTCTGATCAAGGAGGACCAGCTGGAGTACCAGGAGGAGATGAGGGCGCACTACCGGGACATGCTGACTGAGCTGTCTACCATCATGAACGAACAGGTCTCACCACGCAATGAAAAATGAGCGTCCGCACCACTGACATAAATAAAGATGGACGGCACATCGCCACTTCTTCCCATTGTGCAAAATGAAGCCAAAATATCCGACATACGAGCGCCTCCCATCTTGCGCTGGTGACATCATTCGGAGCCAGAGTCTGCACAATAGTGAATATAAACTCACTTACCTAATCTTAAGCACCAAACCAAACCTATCGGACAAACTTGACTTGGACAGACCTTAGAGCTAGTTATTAAGTTATTACTGTGTCATCGATTTATTTCAGCTGTACATTTTAAGAGGACAGGTTTTCGTCCTATACTGCAGACCACCACCAGAGGGCAGTCAAATAGATAGATGCACTTCATTGGTCCCAGTCTGGGAAATTACTTCATTACAACAGCAATAACTACAGTCAGAAATGCTGTCTAAAGTTAAAAGTAAGAATATATTCTATACAAAATATACAAAGAAGAAGAAAATAAGATTAAGAACTATATCTATGTAAAAGCGTATCTGTAAAAATGTGCGAAACGTAAGAAATACCAGTAATAAGTGCAATGAACATGAATAACGATATTGCTACAGGATGCTTTGGCTTCACTTTTGGAGAGCTCTCATATCATCCATTTTTATTTCATCATGTATACTCCATGCATATATATCAGTGGTCCACGTTATTACCATGCTGTTCCACACTGACTGTTATTACCACGCTGTTCTTTTGCATTATTTTATCTTGAGGGGTTTATCATGGGCAACATCTTCTGTGTGTACTTCATGCTTCTCGCTGCTTCGTTTTGAAATGTTCTTCTCATTACAGCTGCAAAACAGTGTTCTTGCTGCCAGCTCTTCATCTCTCTCTCACAGCTCTCTGTCTGCTCTTTCTAAGGCTGGTATGTCATTTCATCAGATTTACCTCCGACAGTCATTATGTCACGTTAATATAAGCTCTCCTATCGCACTGCTGCTCTTCATGCTTCCCTCTTTTTGAACTTTCCTGCTCCAACGTCAGCTTTTTTTTTTTTTTTCTCGCTCTTGTCCAGATTCCTCACACAAGACAACCAGGCACGGAACGCCACAGCGCCTACTGAACGGCCAGTAGGCTCCAGAGGACGCTTTTGTGCCAGAGAAGGCCTTTTTTTCCTCCTGATAAGTGGCCAGTCTGAGCCTGAGCGTTTGGAACTGTGGTCGTTTCCTGTCCGGCGAGCAGCAGGCTGGTGGAATCCTGAGTGCTGGCGAGTGTAAAGAAAACGAGGACACAAGTGTGTAGACCGTGGTTGTGATAGTCTGTAGTCCTGTCTTTGAAAGTGTCAACTATCTGCAGTAGAGGCCAGGCTGCTGGAATGTTAGCTACCGTTTGTTTTGGTTTTAGAGACTCGGCCCCGTGTCATGTGGATTCCCCCCTGCCCTGCCAACACACTCACAAACAAACAAGCAAACAAACAAACAAACAAACACAGTGGATATGTTCACGCACGCACATGCACACAGCGCGCGCCTTCTCTCCACGACCTTGTCCCTTTAGAGAACAGTGACCTTACTGAGCTCCAGGTGTCACCTACAGCTTTCTGGTGCATTTTGAAGACAGCTTTTACGTTTTACGTCAATATTGACGTCTCGTAGGAGCTCTAATGTTGGGGGGGGGGGACAAAAAAAAGCTGGATTTGGAATACAAGTTTTCAGTGCACGAAACATCTGAAGAGCTTACGCACCTCCAGTTCCTGTTTGAATGTAGAGCAGCTCCACATTGCTTCTTTGTATCCTTGTTAACATTCTGGAAATATCAGCTTGCCAAGTTTCAAATGGAAACAAACAAACAACAAAAAAAAAAAAAATGTTTTATAACATTTCTATGATAGAAATTGCATTGTTACTGTTATTATTTCTTGTACTGTTTTGAATTTGTAAATAAGAAATATTAATATTTAAAATGCTTGAAATGTTTCTTTTTATAAAATATACGATTATATAACTATTTGTTTAGCTGAATTTAAAAAAAAAGAACAAAAACTAAAGTTTTATGTATAACATTTAAATAAAATTGCGTTTAATGTCCAAAATGTTTTTCTGTCTTTGTTTTTCTTCAGATCACAGATTCTCTCACTGTAGTTAATGTGTTAATTTGGTTACAGCGTGTCGTCGCACCATCCGTGGTCCCAACTGCCAGAGCTGCTTTGTTTGTACCCTGACATTTAAAAAAAAATATGTCATAGCTCGATTGCTACAAAAATATTTCAACATGTCCTCCTCTCGGAGAAGTAGGGGAAAACAAATCCTGCGTGGAATGAAAGGGTAGAAAGAAAGAAAACACTCCTCGGTTTCGGATCTTTGATTATATTTTTCAGATTCAGACTGTCAGAACAAAGTCAATAGCCAAATGAACCAGATGAGCTATTTGATTAGATGCAGTAGAGCCTAGAGGGCCTCGTCCCCGCTGATATGTGCCTGTTGACAAAAACATCGATTTAGATTCCATAGGAATGCCTGGAGGAGTTCCTGACGCATATAAGGCCTGTAACGAGATAGCAGGTGGGTCTGTTCACCTAGTACCGTGGGTCGGTTCTGCACTTGAGACACACAAGAACACTGATTTACCAAGGCAGGTCTTAAATGCCTCTCTGAACGATTAGCGGTGACGTCAGTGATGTCCTGGCAGAACAGGGTGGCTTTAGATCTGATACTCGCTGAGAAGGGGGGTGTTCGTCAAATGTCCAGTGACCCCTGCGGTACATTTATTCCAAACAACACTGCGCTTGATGGCTCTGAGTCCAGAGATATTGCAGGGTTAGAAAGTCTAGGTAACCAATGGACAAAACATTCCGGGGTCGCTCACCGATCCTTTGACAATCTACCCAATTTTGGGGTTTGGAGACTTTGTGTTTTCGCATCGTCCCTGTCGACTTTCTTCAATAGTCTTGTAGTGCTGTCCAATGCTCTGGATTTCTTCAAGTCCGGTCTATTTGATCAAAACAAACGTTTGGTGGCACAGAAACGTTCTGAAAACATATTTCTTACATGACGAGTCCTCTGCAGCTCACAGAAGAGCAGATAAGTTGTGGCTGAGCTTTCATTGAAAGTGAAATGAAGATTTGGCTGCGTGCTCTGACCCGGGACAGTGTTTCCACGGGATCTAGTGTCAGTTATTCCAGTAGCTGGGTATAATTACTGCACATGCAGACAGCTGTGGAGTGGTTGTTCATTTATTGATGCCAAGCTTGTGGCACAGCGCCTAAAGCCAAAATAAGTGATGGCCAACACAGAGTTTTCTCACTCTGCTGACACCTTTGTGCCTGTCTCTTCACTTGCCCTCTGCGGCCGCACACCTCAGATACACAGATTTTGTTTCACCGACCTCCCGCCTCTTCTCCTTCACAAACTCACCCTCGTTCCAGCCAATCAGCATTTCTGTCTTTCCCCTCAGTCTTCTCTCCCCAGCGTTCCCTTCCCTCTGCAACCTATTTTGTGCAGCAAAGAGAGAGAGGGATGATTGGGTTTCTCTCATCCACAGTCCTGTATTGGCTCCCCTCCGGGGTCAGGTTGCTCCGAGCCATTGCGACCAGGTCACGGGTGGCAAAATGTCTCCAATCTTTACCTGGATGGCAGCAAATGGCTCTTCCTGACAAAATGTGGATGTTACTTTATGTCGTGTTCGGTCCGGTCAGAATCTGTTACAGCTTGAGCTGTCTGTCATCACTGCTTTACCCCCCTAACCCCTGTCTTTGTCAAACATGCGTATTCACGAGACCACATATTTAACACATGTCTCTCGAGTCTTCTTGAGAATTAAACCTCACATGAATTTCACCTTAAACACTCTTCGGATTTATCTTTGCTGGCAGAGGGAGAATGTTGTTTTCTCAACAGATGCACAGGCATTACAAGAAAGAAGAGCGAGGTGCCAAAAAAAAAACCCAATCCCCATCTTTTCATGAGCTAGAACATTTTTGCGCTTTTGTGGGTCAGCAGCCATCCGAGCGTCACGCACGGCGCACATGTCATTCCGACCCCTGCTCGGTGTTCCTGAAACTGGACGCCGGCGCTGATTAATAAATCATCCGTCGGGGCGCTTTCAGCTGTACGAGTGCTGAAAGGCGACATAATGTCCCCCCACCCCGAGAGCAGGACCCGGACTGAGATTGAAGCGCGCAGCATGTTGGAGCCTCAGCGACACCGCCAGCTGCTCGTGTGCGACCCGCCGCCGTGGTACCGGCATCGGAGCGGCAGCAGCATGGACAGCAGCACGGACAGCAGCCACAGCCTGGCGCGGGTCATCACGGAGATGCGCGACGAGATCAAGAAGCTGGAGGCGGAGAACCGGGAGCTGCGGGGGCGCCGCGCCGCGGAGGAGAACCCCTACCTGACCCTGAGGCGGAACCCTTCCGCGCCGGCCCTGAAGGGACAAAACAAAGGTGCGAGAGTTGACTTGAAACGTTTCCTCTTTTTCACGACAGCCATGTGAAATAGCAGGTGACCACAGGTGTCATTAATAAAACTGATAAGAGTTCTGTTCTGCTTCTTAAGGCAGAACAGAACTCTTCGGTGTGCAGCACCTTGATGAAACGCCACCTTCACTAGTATCCTTGGGAATACCTCTGTTAATCCTGCTCTTTTTCTACTAAATAACTGCTGTGAAAAGGGCCTCATGGACACCTCCTCCCAGTTTTGGCCGGTGGCCCTTACAAAAGCATTCTCCCAGTATAGGCCACCTTTATAAAAGAAAAACTGTTCATGAACACTGGTAGAACTTTTTTGATGACAGCTGGGCTATAGTGACATAAAATCACAGGTTAACATAGGTATAATTAAAAATAAATAAATAAATTTGGGTTCTGTTCCATTTCGTGTGGTAGAGTCTTTTCAGTGAGTCGACATGCACTAAAGCCTTGACTTTGGACCAAATGGAACAGAGCCTTCATTGGCGCCTCACTGAAACCTGTGTTTACCCTGCAGTTTCTTAACCAAATGGCTGCTGTGAAAAAAAGATGTACGGAGAGTCTGGATCAAGTTTTCACCCATGGAGATTTTTTTCTATTTTTTTAAACTTTCCTAAAGCCCAAAAAAATAGGCTTAAAAACCTTTCATAACAATGTAAAGTCTATGTGGCAGGCAAGAAAAACTGCACATATTCAGTGTGCTGCATAAACAGGAAGTGAGATTTTGGATGAATGACCTTGCTGAGCAATTTTCATTGGCTTGAATAGGTACCATCTTTCACTCGTTGTCCACAGAAATGCCATCAAAATGTGAAAAGACGACAAGAAATTTTTAAGTTTTATTCATTTGATTTGAATACATTTTTCAACTGGTGTATTGAAACACAAAATCACAAATCCTTAAGTGTTTTCACTCTGTCTGCGCTGGTGAGAAGAAGCCCTTCAACTTCAGCGCTCCTGTTTTACAGAGAAGACTGTCATGACTGTCCGAAGGTACTCAACAAACTCCAGCCTGTCCAGGGTGACCACGAGAGAGCCTGACAGGGCACCGCGGAGCGACTCTGGATGGAGACGACTACAGGAAGAAATGCAGCAGCAGAACAGCAGTTTTGGTCACTCGGCCGGGGGAGAGGAAGGGAAAGTTACTAACAGACACTCACTGCAGGAATATGTACACAAAAACAGGTACATGCACTTTTAATCCCAGAAGCTTCGACGCAACATTCACGATAAGGATAGTTTGCGGTTGTGCTGTTTTAATGGATTTTGAAATATAACTCTTGTTGTTCATTTAACCTTACAGGGCCAAAGTAAAAACAGTCACGTTCCTTTTGCCTGTGGATGACATTTACACCAATCGGCCGGTTCTGACCAAGCACCAGGACGGGTCCAAAATCACAGAGCTGGCCTCCATAACTGAGACAGATTCCTGAGTGAAGAAGTACAACCATTTGGCTGTACCCATGAACAAACTGGACACGTGAACAGGATAGCCTCTTCATTTAGGTCAGTGCAGATTGGGCTCTTACCCAGTGAGCCACTGGACCCATTTTTCTCACACCTGACCACACAAACAGAAGACTCTGGTTACAGGTGTGCTTTTCATCTGGCCGTGGTGACCCAGGGCCAGGTCAAAAGTGCTGAGACATGGGACCCTCGGCAGAGAGGATCCGATGTCAGGACTCGTCTCCCAACCGGGTGGTGTTGTCTCTGGACTGAGACAAACACCTGCAGGTGGCAGCTCTTTTACGGACAGCTGTGGTCACCGACTCAGGCCTCGTGAGCAACAGCACACTCATTGTTTATTCATCTTAGCCATATGCGTGTGTCCTGCTCTTAAAAAGTATGTTTTTTAGTCCCTGTCACTCACTGTGCCTATTTTATGTATGGAAGGTTCTGTGTAAATATAAGTGTTCTGTGTAAATATATAAAGTTTGTTTGGCATAAAAACCACGATAATTAAAGTAAGGTTTACTGTGACATATGCAGTGTTATGAATTGTAACACATTTTGTAAAGAAAATGTATTATAGCTACTGTATTTCACTCTTTTTTCTTGTTGTGAGTTAATATATAATTTCCAAAATAATTCACTAATATTCATAATAATAACATTTATGTACAGCTTAATTTTGTTTATTGAAAATAAAGGTAAAGTGGTTCATTGGTATTCATATTTGCTATGTTAATGTTTTGGCATTAACTAAAAGCTTAGAAAGACATCATCCAAAATTAAATCTTGACACTATAAATATTTGGTTCAAATTAGAAGCAAATTGATTTAGTTTTGGACTAAGATAGGATTGTTTGAATTTTGTCCATTGTTAAATGAGAATTTTGGTCATTTTTACTTATAATTTTTCCTGGAACCTTTGACCTATAAAGCCCAGATTTTGATATGTTGAAGCCACTACCAATAGGAATTCACCGTGAAAGAATAAAGACAATTCATCCAAAACTGTAGATAATAGGCAACAAATAAACAAAAAAAAACTAATCAAACTGAAAAAAATAACATCACATCACATGCATCATACATCACCATGATAAGAACTACATAAAATGTCAGAAACCCTGTTTTTTAAGAAATGTGTTTGAGGTGTACAGTGCTTTGAGGTTTTAGTTTGGCTCAAACCGTACATAAAACAATTGCTCATTACTCATAAGTTTTATCGGAGGTCAGTGAGTGTGAATACATTTTATTGTTCAGAATGTCAGACAATTACATGAGCTACAAGCCAATTATACGCCGGCTGCTTCTTATCCTCTACACACAGCATCTCAGCAGTGACATACAGGAAGGCTGTTTGGTTAACTGGCCAAGATAAATTCAAAATATGGCGTTGTTTGATAAATCACTTTATCATTTATTCAATTAGCCCTTCAGAAAGTAATGACCAGGTCCCTGGACCACACAGCATCTGCTTCGTTTGCTTTGATTGGAGGTTTCTACAGCACTGCTGGTCAGCCGTTGTCCCTCTGTGTCAATGCGACTGTCACCGTCAAAGCCCACTGTGGGTGTTTCGTGACTGTCACCTCTGTCCGGACAAATTTGGCTGCATCTTTAAACTGGTGTAAAACTCTTTCCTCAGATCGATCATTAGTGTAAAAGCTTATGTAGACCTCTGAGTCCCGGGGCTTGGTGGCTGAGGAGGTCTGGGTTCCCCTCAGACTGTCTTCATATTTCATTGGGATCAAGCGAAAGTCATTGCGCTGCCAGTGAGGAGCTGCGTTAAAAAAAGAAGGGAATGAGAGAGGGACATGTTTATATAAACCTGACAGAGACTGCAGGATAGTCTCAATAGGATGTAGAGTAAATTACTGGACGTTTTGTAGACAGCATGGAGACATGAACTGCCACTGTGACACATCCACTTACACTATAGCTCCTGACTTCTCTGGCTCTTCATGTTACATTTTGCAAACATTTCTAGCAGTTTTATTTCATCAATCAGCGTCCAGACACATTTTCACCAGGCAACTTTTCTAGTTTTGATTCAACCCCTACGAAGAGCAGTTGTAAGATGTTGAGTTTTATTTGTGGGTTATCAAATATGACGCTTGGGGTTGGTAGCTACCACCCCTAAGCGTCCCTTTCACAAGAACTTGCTCTGTGAAAGCTCATAGTCTCATAACCTCATAGATGCTCCTAGTCTGAAGGCCAGGGATGCTCCTCTGGGGGTTCAACCCTGCCTGGTGCACCATCAGCTGCCTCAGACACCAATAGGATCACTCCGGTTGATGTAATTTGATCCAGCTGCTTGTGAATCACAGATTGCAGACATGAGAATTGACCGAGGTCTGCTATTATACTGTACCGTACATGATCACTTGTACCTGCTCATCAAAGACTAAATGGAAAGGGAAAGCACTGCAGAAAGTCTTCAGCTCAATGTTAAGGGTTGAAGGGTAGACTGGCTGAAAAACAAGACAACAGGTGTCATTTTTCACAGGAAATGTTAGCCTTGATGAATCAGAGTCAGAAATGTTATCAAGTCAAAAGGGAACTATGGTAAAGGCTCAAACTTGTAAACATTAATAATGCCTTCACTGACCAAGCTGCATGGTGAGGCAGGAAGAAAAGTGTTTGTACATGCAACTTTTCAAACCGTGATCTGTGGATAATCTTGAGTAACCAGGTCAAGGTTTCTGGAAAGACGCAATACTATGTGTAAGACTAGCGCAAGTCTATTTCCAACCAAACCTTAGTTCGGTTTAGGCACCAAAAACACTTGGTTAGCTTTAAGGAAAACATCATGGTTTTAGGTGAAAAGTACAAAGACTTTCAGGAAGAAAGCCTTTGAGGCTAACTTCTGTACCACATTCTCAAGTACTTGCAGTACCTGTGTACAGTCTTAGGTACAGTTATTTAAACTTTCAGACTTGATGATATCTTTGACTACTTGCTCATCCTATTGCTTCGAGGTTGGTACACATGTATAGATGTCTGTACCTTTCCCAAGTCAAACCAGCCCTCTAATTGTCTCCCAGAGACCCTTGCGTGTATAGCATACCATATCTTTAAGATATGGTATGCTATTACTTGGGTGACTCTTCTTTGTTAGTTGTATATCAATGCCACTATAGTATACAAGCACAAAGGCTTTTTGTTTGTTCTCGGCTATGCTGTTGTAACATGGCACACGACGGCATTCTTCATGGAAGGACAATCTGCTCCCATGTAACTATAAATATATCATTATAAGATTACATATACACTATGATTTTGATTTTATTGTGATTACACACTAAGGTTGACACTGCTACAAAGAATATATTATGTGTTTGGAAGTAGATATTCTTAAATTCTACACGCTGGACCGTCATTGCATACATACTTGACAAACAACAATCACTGATCATCTCACTATAGTGTAAAATTTTCCTGGCAAAGCCTGGACTTGGCACTCATCTGGGTGTTTTTTGAACACCCAAAACCTACACATTGTTTCAAATTAAACCTCCTCATAGCATCAGCAATTTATTCAGAGCGGATGTGACATGAGTTGTAACAAAAGGTTCAAGGCCTCAAAATTTCCCACAGCCCAATTCACTGGAGATGCTGGGGCAAGTCCAGTGCATGGAGGCCCCACCTTGCAACCCTCTCAAAGGATCTGCAACCAGCACCTGGGTGCTAGACCTCATGGGTGGCGGTGGCCCCTTAGTCAGGTCATGCCATTGTATTTGCAATGCACTTTGATATTGCCTATCCCCAAATAAAAGGCTCTGTTTTCCAATGAAAAGGTTTAATATTGTCCTCATGTGTCTCAGAAATAAGAGCCACGTCTGATCCACGATGGGACATCAATGGAAGCACTTCCCATAGATGCTTGCACGGATTTTGGATTTTAAAATGTTTTTTGCCACGTCAGCACTTTGAGCTTCTTTGTCACATTTGTACAGCAGATCCTGGACAGGTTTTGCAGCAAATATTGTCCTGCTGAGGGGAGTGTTGACCATTGCTTGTCAAGTTTTATCCACTTAGTGATATCAGAGATTTCGCAGTGGAACATGCAATGTAGCAAGATGGTAACTGTCAGCTCATGAGAAAATTTATTTCAAATTCTTGATGAATTAAAAGAATTATGGATAATTTGATATATGCGTCCCCATAGAGGCTGGTTCTTACTTTTCAAAATTTTGCTACCACAATACTATTTCAGAGACTTGTATCAGCAATCAGAAATTTATTTCATGCAAATTTAATCACTGATTGCTTTAAGCTTAATGTAGTTTAAAATGGTGTGTAGCAAAAGGATTGAAGTTGAATATAATTTAAGGTTGTTATGTTGGTCTACTGATGTCCTTAAAGGGCAACTTTGGTGAGGAGAGCAGATCAGTCCTAACACAGCTGAGTGCGGGTCCATAATGAATTGTCATTATGTCAGTGAGTAAACTGACGCATCACATTTTAATTCAAAACAAAGCCATTTCAAGGAAAACAGCACATGATGTCTTATGCAAACATCAACACTTTTATTCCCAGAAATATATTTTCACTCAAAAATACATCAACCATGGTTGCCAAAAAATATCAAATTGCACCTATATATGTCAGAGTTGTAAAAATAATATTGTGCTCATGATGCATTTGTGCACAATTTGACACATCAACCAAGGGGATGCAGCCATTTTACCTGAATAACAGTAGGTAGCCTACTTCATTACATCATTAGCCAAATGAAAGTACGGAAACATTTATTAAA
Source organism: Mola mola (assembly GCA_001698575.1). Lineage (NCBI taxonomy): Eukaryota > Metazoa > Chordata > Actinopteri > Tetraodontiformes > Molidae > Mola > Mola mola. Next base: position 5,736,381 of record KV751316.1, read on the forward strand.
CACCTTAATACCTGTGGTTTCTTTACAGTTTCAGCAGCAAGATTTTGTCTAAAAAAACCTCAAACATTTTCCCATTTAGATCGCAGTTATCCATTATTGCAAAACTTGTTTCCAGGCAAATTACATTAACAACTAAAATTAAAATATGATCATTTCCAGCACTTTTTTGGGTCTTTTATTCCTATCCTCCTTTTTTGGTATTTAGACTGTCATAAGCCAGTCTCGGTTTAATGTGGGATCCAACGGCATCTAGTAGCAAGGTTTCAGATTGCAACCAAAACACCATGTCTTATTCTTCACTGTGATGGCCACTAGAGGCCACGTGTAGAGCCAGTGTTCTGATCGTCTGTCCCGATTTCTGAATTAATCAGACATTTGGTTAAAAATCCACTGTGTGTGGATTGGTACCAACCCAGACAATAGATGTGCTACTACCGTTAACTGAATATAATACAGTAAGTGAATGATATTTTCCCCCCTGGAGATTTTAAATCCTGCTTTAATGACACTTGATTAAGCTGGTGTGCCATAGTCTGATTTGCCAACAGTCATATTGGCTATAGGTAGGTAGATAGCACCAGCAAGACAAACCTAACATGCTATATTCAAGTCCAGTTGTCTTTCAGATCCGTAATGACGTCTGCAAAGCCTTCATGTCCCTCAGCAGCCTCAGGTTTCTCTTCCTTCTGTCTCCTTGTCTGCATGTGACTGATCCATCAGAGCGAGCTCTAGTGGACACAGTGGAAGTCACCGTCACCTCATTCCCACTCTTAGGCCTGCGATTAGCCTCCTTTCTTAACTTCCTTATCTGGGGGGTGAAGCAAGAAAAGGGAGAGGAGTCACAAGAACAGACATTGACAGTGCGACTGTGCGTGAAATGAATTGCAGTTTGTGCGAGAACCTACTTGTGTTTTGTATCTGTACAGCTTGCTGATCTGCTCTCCTTTGCGCTCCATTTTCAGCAGCAGCCTCTCCTGCTCCCTGTGAAGTTCTTTCCTTTGCTGATCAGAAATGCTGGCTTCCAGCTGCTTAAGCAACTCATCCTGCTCCCTGTAAATGACCATGGGGAAAACATCTAGCAGTATTCTAAAAAACTTTTTAGAAAAACTGCTTCTGCAGCGGCTTCACTCACGAGCACATGTGTCTCAGCTCCTCCCGCAGCGTTTCGAGCAGCTCCGACAGCTCCTCTCCACTAGCGGAGGAAGATGACGACGAGGTGTCCGAGTGTCTGCGCCTGCCTACCCCATAGTCGTTTGTGCTGTTGCAGAGCTGCGGCTGGTGTTGTTTCAGGAGGGACAAAACTGACTGGACATTTGCTCGGACCGAGTGGCTGCAGCCCACGGACTGAGAGTAAGCAGAAAGGGAGTCAAGGAGAGTTTGGATTACCAATTATTGAAGTGCAGCATTACAAAAGCAAATAAGCCAACATTTAAACTGCTCTCATTTTTGTCCATATTACCGTTCCAACAACAAAGGGTAGATCTTTGAGTCTCAGTTTGTAATGGGGCTGTGTGAAGGATGACTGCTGTTGTGATGATTTCTGGAACGACACGAGCAACATTAACAATTGTAAGATACACAGGAAATGGCAAATTTGGAAGGAAGAAGACAAACCGGAGGATTGTTTGAATTCATCATTTGAATTTATTTATTCCATCAATTATTGTTCAAAATATGACAATCATTTTTTTTTTTTTTTTTGGAAACGGCTGTGTGGTCATGTCCGCTAAAATATTTTTGTACAAGAAGTGAAACTACCTCCGTGACAGTCTTTACTTTTAATTCGGACTTGCCCTCTTTGGTTTCTCTGCTGGACATATGAAGTGACACTGACTGCAGAAGTATCCTGTTGGCCTCCAGGCCTGTCTGCAGCTGTCAAAACACACAAAAACAAATAAAGAAAAGACAAGAGAAACTGCATTTCCTGGCTAAAATATGCGTGTGGATGCTGATTGCTGAAAAGATTTTCTGAATAGCAGATATGTGAAATGAAGGGACAGAAAAGTTAAGAGCTGCGGTACAATGTAAGTTGACATGTAACAGTGGCCGAACTGTTTACTCAACTGCAATATACTTAACCTAAAAGGTCAAATGTCTGTCTGTCCACCACATAGCAACACTGTCCTGATTGCACCCACACTTGGCAGTTGTGTTGCTCATGAACCCAGGATGTGCATTCTGTACTTTTGGTGCAGTTTGGACGCTTGATGCATTTGATATTATCAAAAATTTTGCCCATTTTATGTTGGGTGCTTTTTCTGCCCTTCTGAGCCAAAAACAGAAACCACCACTGCCTTTGTGAACCACATTGTAGTCAACGTAGGGATTGCATCTGTAATGAAGTCATGACTCAAGTCATGAAATCATGTCACAGGTCTTTCCTTTTTGATGTCTTTCATGCTTTTTATGTAACATAAAATGTGTTAAAGGCATCAAAAAAAAGAAATCACTGATTATAGTGTTGCAGTTTATAGTGTCTTTAATATCTTTTATGTTACATAAAAAAACTTAACCCATCAGAGAAATTCACAGGCCACAGCAGTGTCATAGAAGACAAAAAAGGGAAGGGGGAAAAATCTAATACAAAACAAATCCCAGTTAAAGATGAATATTTCAAAAAGTATAAAAGTTAGAAAGGAAAAAATACAATGTTGTAATGTACTTGAACAGCTGAACATTTTTGATGGCTGAATGGTTTCAATAGCTGAAAACATACAGAAGGTGTAGTGTGCATGCAAATTGAAAAATAATAATAAAGATCAGGATAATGATCAGCATCCACACAAATTACAAGCTACAATAGTTAGCGTAGGCTAATGTAGCAAAAGCAGAAATTCACTTTTAGGACTTGTCACCTGATCGGCCTTCTCCTGAACCAGCTTTCTCTGGTGCTCCTCCTCCTGCAGTTTTATCTCCAGCTGCCGAATCTTCATCTGACATATTCAGACACAAAATTGGCATAATAAGAGAACGTGGAGCTATTTTCTTGGATGACAGAATGATGGTTTGGTCACTCGTCTTATTTAAATCAAATCATATGATGACACCCAGGTTGAACTTGTCAGCTGATCTGAGACGTTAAACTACTGTTGATTGATGGTTTGTGACCCGTCGTCACAGGTTTATGGTCATTGTGTAAATTGAGATCAACTGATGAAATGAAAGAGAGCTTCATCACATGGTGCAATAATCACCTGATGCTTAATATCAGCACAACCAATAAGCTTGTGGTGGACTAGAAATTGTGGCGGAAAAGACATTTAGTTATGTGCAGACATAATGACAATAAAAAATCTTGAATCTTGACTATAATAGTGAAATATGGATGTTGCTGCAAAGAAGATCCAAGTTCTAAAACACAGATGCTTCAAACACCAGCAGGGCATTTGATCTACACAGTCTAACGTCCCCTGTTCTTGAATAATGGCCAGAAAGATGTTTGTGCTGATTATTGTGATAAGCAAAATCTGACGAGTTTATTCTTGATCCAGGTGAACATTTTTCTGTCAAAATTGCAGGAATTCCCTCAAAGTTCACAAGAATGGGACAATATAAACGCTACTATACGTAAAGATGGACAATCTTTTGTTTTCCTAGCCCTCTTAGGAGTGGTCCTGACTTCCAGATTTGGGCAGCTCAGCCAAATATTCTTGGGTTATGCTGGACAATATTTTTGCCTCAAAGAAACCATTTAGCACTGTATTATTTCTTTAATCAGACACACAGGCTCAAAGAAAGCTTGAGGAATTAGTGTCAGTTGTTCTGCAGAGAAAAGTATAATTTAGGACAGCAACTCCTCTGACCAACATGCATCTTTGTGTGTACCTCAGCTTCGTTTTGTATGCATGTCAGCCGGAGGTACTCCTGCTCCAGCCTCTCTAGCTTCTTCAACTGAGCATGCTTACACACTGTGTCAGACTGTTTATTGGCTGACTTGGCTGTCTCCATGGATATCTGTAAAAACAGAGAACAATTTTCTGCAAAATCTCCCTACACAAGAGGATTAAACCAAAAAAAATCATTCATGCATGCAGTGTATTTGAAGTGAAGAGTATCAGCCTGTGGCACTAAAGGCGGATTTACACTTCTGCGTCAGATCTAAACTGTAGGTACTGCGACGCCACATACTCTAGCCGTAGCCTGATATGCATCTCTGCAAGACCACAACTACATGTTGTGGTAACCCAGACTGCAACAGCTGTGACTGATCCGCTTGGTCGCTGTGTATTTCCTCCTCCATTTCTTGCCACTGTGGAATCAAGAGGATCAAATTGAGGAGAATTTGATAGAAGTGGTCCACAAATAGGTGCATTTATATGACTCATCACAGCATTACAAAAAGCACCAGATGGCCGCAAATTCGTGGAAAGAATTTTCCATAAATAGTCTGGACATCACAGAGTGTGTGAAGAGTGGATGGACCCCTGTTGCAATGTTTTCAATAAAATGAACTGTTCAACATTTATTAACTCAAGAATACGCTCCACTACAGTCACGGTTGTTTACAAGGACAGGAACGAGTACATGCAGATGGAAGCAGCACATGTTGGGTGACACACAAGTTTAAATCAGCCTTAGCCTTAACCTTAACCTGCTCTTTGACCAAGCACATCCTGTCTGCCTTGACATTGTGGAGCATCCTCCGTACGTGATCCAGCTGTTGATCCAGCCTCACACAGCGAGACTCTGCAGCAGCCAGAGGGGTCATGGACGCTGTGGAGGAGACAATGAGACATTAAGATACAAAAAAACAAGAGATGCAAAGGAAAAATAAATAATATCAGCTGAAATGTTTTACACCTTATGCATACGCCCACCTTCATCGGAGTTGGGCTGCCCACTTGGTTCTCTTTTTGAGCCTGACTGATCATTTATGGGTCTCTCTATGACTTTGTCACTCTCTGGGTTTGTTTGCGATGCCCTTCTCCTCATGCTGTCCAGACTGAGCGGCGCATGTCCTTTCCCCAACTCCAACCTCCTCATTTTCTCCTGGAGGTTTTTCAGCGCAGAGAGGATCGCTACACATGCACACACACGGATTGCGTGTGAGAGAGTAGATTAAAGAATGTAACGCATACATGCATACTCAGGGCATTTGTACAGTCATAGGAGGATGGAGGAACCAAGAGAGGATAATGTGAACGAATGAATAGAATCGACACAGCTGAGACACTCAAAGACTGAGGCATCATGTTGCATGTGCTGTAACCATGGAGCTCTATAACACCACAATACCTGAATGGAAACACTGTAAACACACGCTCAAATGAAAGTTACCTGCACTGTTGGTCTCTGGGAATGCCTTGCTTGGTGATGATGAGAGCCAGGACTGGTGGGTGTGTGTTTGGGACTTGTCATGCACATGTGTGTTGATGAATGGACGGTGAACAGGATAGTCTTTGAAAGATGGGACAGACAGGCTGTCAGATACTCCTCCACTGGCTGGTGGTGCTGGCGGCGGCAGACCCTGCACCTGCAGAGTGACAGCACGAAATGTTGAGCAGTATCCACTAATATCAGATTAGATACTGGCCATATTTTCAATGCTGATAATCTACATTATTATGCATTAGTAATAGGAAGTATGAGAAATAAAATAAATATAAACAAAACCCAGTAAATCAACGAAAGCCAAGGTCACGACATTATTTTTTGTCCTATTGTGGTCAAATCGAACTCACTGGGTTGGAACTTCAGAATACTTTCTTGGTCTGCAACATTAGCTGGTCTGAGTTGTAGCAACTGCTGCTAGGTAGCATTCCGCACAGTCTGGCTAACTGTGGCTAATATAAACAAGAGCGAACAGCTCTTACTGTTTTAGGTTCAATTAGACACTCTATAATAAAGCTAACTTACCTTGTCCCGCTTAGCATCGGCGGCGTGTGTTTTTGACAGGGTCTCCATTGAAATGCAGCCAATGCAGTCTTCCCCGTTCGTGTTGAACCAGGGAGTAAATAAAGAAAAAAAGGGTTCTTGAAGTAACGCTACAGCCACGACTGACAGCTTACTAGCCAAAGGCCACTTCAGAGCTATGCTATTAGGAGTTGTGAAAACGAAAACATCACTTGTCAGCCTTCAAAACCATCTTCAAAGCTCTCTTCAAAGCCAGAGGTTTCTGGGTGTTCGACTGATATCTACACCGGCCTGGCCCGTCAGACAATACGCGCGTACACGTTGGCTACTTACTGTATGTGTCAAAGCCAGAAAGATCGGTGCGTCTTGAGAAAAAAACGAACACATATCAGTTGGCTACCGGAAATGTAGTTTTTCCTCTGTGGAGATTCTCTTGGTTTGAACGGCTGGAGTTTGCAATAAAAACTACAATAACTCTGAGCCACCGGTGGGCGGGGAGAGTGGTTGCAAAGACTTGCCGGGACTTTTAGCAAGTCAACTAAATAAGAAGAGGTGGGGTGTCGGTAAGTTGTTTCTTCATGTGGCATGTCTGCCAATGGGCCTTAAATTGCCATTATATAACGTTTAATAGACTTATTAATTAGAAGTTAGACTTAGCCGACATGTTAATAGTCGATCAGTTCGTCTTAGCTATGCCACTTTACTGGTTTTTGAGCAAGAACGAAAGCTAACGTGAACTCGTCGTCGCTGTGTCTTTCTCATTGAGTCAATCACGGCTAGCTACCGCTTAATGAACTGGTTATTATAACTATGCCGGTTGTCACACTGCACAGACATGTACAACCAGGGCTTTGTTAAATAGAAACCCTAACTTAAAAAGAAATCGGAAAAGCAAATGTGTTTCCGTCACATTTTTAAGAAAATGATTTACTGTCTCAAATGTGACTTTGGGTGTTTTGTAGCTCCTCGCTCAAACGTTTCTGTATAATCTCGGTAATCTGATAATTTATCTGTTAATTTTTGCAGGGAAGCCTTTTGCTGTGTGGAGTAAACAGATCTCTCATTTACCCACGTCACCATGACCCCAGAGAACCCGCTGTGAGTTTGACATTCAATATTTTATGATTGATCTCCCACTGAGTAATGGTGATGCATCGTGCAATGTAATGTGCAGGTATATCTAAAGTTCACAATGAATCAGATGTGTGTAGATGTGCTTCTTTTAATGATTGGCTTTTCTAGGGATGACGAGGATACTTTCAAGATCCTGATTGCTACAGATATTCACCTCGGTTACCTTGAGAGGGATGCTATCCGTGGCAATGACTCGTATAACACGCTAAACGAGATCCTGAACTGTGCCAAGACGAATCAGGTATATACTGTATACATGCTGCTTTAATAGACATCATAAAAATCTGTCTGTTCTAAATGTTTACTTTCTTATTTTGTTTGTGCTTACAGGTTGATTTCATCCTGCTCGGTGGGGATTTGTTCCATGACAACAAGCCCTCACGCCGGTCCCTCCACACCTGCATCACTATGCTCCGAAAATACTGCATGGGAGACTCGCCCATACATTTTAACATCCTCAGTGACCAAACCGTCAACTTTAACACCACACAGTCAGTCTGCTCTCTTTTAGAGCTAGAACTTGCAAAACTTTGTATTGTTTAAATTTTTTTTTTTTTTTTATTAATTCTGATGTTTTGTAGGTTTCCCTGGGTTAACTATCAGGATGAAAACCTGAACATTTCTATTCCTGTATTCAGCATACATGGTAACCACGATGACCCCACTGGAGTGAGTTTCCTTCATTGTTAAAGAAAATTATTGGACACAAAGCAATTCTCTTAATGTGCAAATAAGAGTGTCCGTTTTGTCGTTTCTGTTTATTTCTTTGCTTTCTAGGCTGAAGGTTTGTGTGCGTTGGATCTGATAGGTGCCTCTGGACTTATTAATCACTTTGGTCACTCCCATTCAGTGGAGAAGATAGAGATTAGTCCCATCCTCATGCAGAAAGGCAACACCAAGCTATCCTTGTATGGTCTTGGTAAGTGTGTGTTTTTTGTGTGTCTGCATCCCTCTAGGATTAACACAAAAACAGGACTTGTAGACTGATTGGTCTAAATTTTGTGTGTGTGTGTGTCTAGGCTCTATCCCAGATGAACGCTTGTACAGGATGTTTGTCAACAACCAGGTGACAATGCTTCGCCCCAAAGAAGACCAAGACGAATGGTTTAACCTCTTCGCCATCCACCAAAACAGGTGGGGGCATGCGTGAACAGAAGAAACGTACATGTTACAAAGCACTAAAGTGCATAAAATAAGAGATGCATGTAATTTAAAGACTGTCATACTGTATACTTTTGTATCTCCGACTAGCATGTGTAAAGGTGAATAATGGGTTTTCTATATCAGTTAATATTTACTGCATCACCTCGCAAAACCATGCATATAATTTCACTTTATAATTCTAAAACAATATTTTCCAATCAACTCCCAGCAATTCAACATTTTGAATTGTCCTTTTGTGTCTATTATTTTTTTGTTTTCCAGGAGTAAGCACGGACCCACTAACTACATTCCTGAGCAGTTCCTGGATGACTTTCTGGACCTGGTGGTGTGGGGTCACGAGCACGAGTGTCTGATAACACCAACCCGAAATGAACAGCAGCTCTTTTATGTGACCCAGCCGGGCAGCTCTGTAGCCACCTCCCTGTCGCCTGGAGAGGCTACCAAGAAGTACAAATCCACACATTCATACTCTGAATAGAAGTTGCCATATTCTTTGTGTGTTTAGGAATTAATTGAAATTCTTGTGTGTTTCCAGGCATGTAGGGCTGCTGAGGGTTAAAGGTCGTAAGATGAACCTGGAAAAAATCCCCTTAAAGACAGTGCGTCAGTTCTTCATCCAGGATGTGGTGCTGGCTGACTACAAGGACCTCTTCACTCCTGATACGCCCCAGGTCACAAAGAAGGTGGAGAACTTCTGCCACGCAAAGGTACCACTTAACGCCTCTATCAGAACGTCTCATCCAGTGCTCAGCCATCTCAGCTGTCTCTTCTTTTGCGCTGTCTGTCTTTCTTTAGGTCACAGAGATGTTAGAAGACGCTGAGCGAGACAGACTCGGATGTCCGCTCACGCCGGAGAAGCCTCTTATCCGCCTGAGGGTAAGAAAAACAGTCCTGCAACATGCACACTTCCCCTCATGTTCGCCTACATCCAGATTCATCCTCCTCATTGACTTCCCCAGGTGGACTACAGCGGGGGCTTTGAGATGTTCAACACTTCTCGCTTCAGCCAAAAGTTTGTGGACCGCGTGGCCAATCCAAAAGACATCATCCACTTTCTCAGACGCCGTGAGAAAAAGGAGGACCTCGAAGGTCTGACATGGATGAAATATGTAGCTGTGGATCTGCAGTAGATACCAGAGACTGATGTGAACTCACTTTGACATGTTTCATTGCTTTCAGATGAGGTGAATGTTGACTACGGGAAACTGCTCAGAACCACAGCGGTCGAGGGGCTGCGAGTGGAGGACCTGGTTAAACAGTACTTTGAGGCGGCAGAACAGGTAGAGTACACGCACACACACACACACACACACACACACACACACACACACACACACACACACACACACACACACACACCCAGCCACAAACACAAAGCAAAAGAAAATATAATACAGCAGGGCTCCTTCCACTGCTCCATTGTCCTGCTCCGAGTTTCAATGGTGAACTCTAACCTGTCTGTGGCTACATAACCCTATTCTCAGCAAACTGCAATTCCCTGTGTTGTGAAAACTTTTTCAATGTTTTGTACTACAGTAGCTCTCCTGTGAGATCATGTGAGAGCCAGCCCCCCCCTTCACGTCAATAAGCCTTGGGCTCCATGATCCTCTCACCAGTTCACTGGTTGTCCTTTCTTACACACACACACACACACACCCACCCACACACACACACACACACACACACACACACAGCCACAAACTTACGGGGTATCATAACACTCATTCGCGTCTTCACAGAAAGTGCAGCTGTCCCTGCTGACCGAGCAGGGCATGGGGAAGGCTGTTCAGGAGTTTGTAGACAAAGATGAGAAAGATGCCATCGAGGAGCTGATCACTTACCAGTTAGAGAAAACACAGCGCCACCTCCAGACCAGAGGAGTAACCACAGAGCAGGATATAGACACAGAGGTAAGTAAGAGGAGGTGCTTCGTGTTGGGAGTGGGTGAAGATGAAGTTGTGCAACATTTTACATTTGTGTGTTGTTTGCACTTCAGATCCAGCGCTTAAGAGACTCCAAAAAGAACACAACTGAGGAAGAGAATGACATCAGAGAAGTCAGTAATACCTGCACGCTTGAAACTTTGAGTTGTCTATGATGCCATGTTGATCTTTAACATGGCTAGATTTTCGATACTACATCTTTAAGATAAGTTAATTTAATCATGTTGAACTTGCTATAGCTATTAAATAAAACCTGCTCCACAATCAGATTTTAAACCCAAGGCTGCACAGATATTGACTTATTACATTTTTTTTTTTTTTTTTTTTTTTTCAGTGGTTTTGAAAGACCTCCGGGTACCCAACTCTCCTCTCCCCTCCGGGGTTAGGAGGGGGGTTCAATGTCTCCTAGGGAGTGTCTTATTTATACTCCTATTTTGGTGATGTTTAAAATTCAGACATTGTGACAATTATACAAGCTTTGTGTGTCATTCTCAGGCTATGAACAGAGCCAAAGCTCAGCGTCTGGAGCGCGGCGACGCCCCCGAAATCGTGGATTTATCTTTCAACCCTACCGATGTCGCTATGGATTCAGACGAAGGCTTTGAGCCGTTTCCTCTCCCGACAAGAAGCAGAGGGCGAGGAGGAGGGAGGGGCCGAGGTGGCCGGGGAAGGGGGAGAGGTGAGTTATTGTCGTATCCTTTCACAATAGCGGAGAGACTACAATGTGTACCCGAGTCGTTCATTGAACCAAACATAAACACATTTGCACCGATTGTGGGAAGATGACGAAGAAAAAGAGTAATGCACGGCTGAAATATCGAGTTAGAATATAGTACTGATTATGGGAAATATTATTTTGTGCTGTAATGTTATTCAGGTACATATAATCACATAGGTTTGTTGGCAGCTCTGCCAGTCAGCATGTGCTGTGGTGAAGAGTCGTAAATGTTGAAATTGCAGTTGCACTTCTTTCAAATTCCAGTAGAGGGAGTAAAAACTCTACACAAGGGTTGTCAAACTCATTTTATTTTGGGCAACGTCAGCATTTTGGTTGCTCTCATTGGGCTGGTTTTGACTGTAAGACTTTATGAATGTATCTACTCCTTATTATAGTATTACGTAATCGCCTCTGCATATCGTTAGTTTTGATTTTTACCAGCAAATCAATGAATAAATAGCTTTGAATGTAGAAGTATGGGAAAAACAATGGCAAGCAGATATTCAAGTGTATAACTATTGAACAAAAAATGATAAAAATGGTAACAAAAATATATAATTGTGCTTTGATGTATTTGCCTTTACATAGATGTATAAATATATGTGGTCACACATTCACATTTCTCTATAACATAAATGCCATTTATTTATCAGATTAAGAACCCTCATCATTACTCAACACTCAAAGATCAAAACTTTCTAGTGAAAAAGTGCTTTTTTACCATCAGACAAGTATTATCAAGTATCTATTTGTTTTCCTATCTGTCATTAAATTCTGTCAAAAAACTTCTCTTTTGTTTGACGTTTTGGGACTATTTGATTTTTTTTTTTTTTTTTCCAGAGGTAATTGCTAAGATCATAACACTGTCATTTAGTGGCTGATTGCTGTCATTGTGGAGATCACAACTGCTTGGGAATTGGTTATGTGAGACTGTATTTTAAGAAAATCATATTGTTTTCAAGCTCTTGTGGGCGACATCTACATGTAGACATGTGGCTGGTTGGATTTGGCACATTTGATGTGTGCTTTAGTCTGGTAATACCCTTTAATTGTTGAAATTTGGGTTTGTGCGTATTTAAAACAGGTGGAAAATAATTAAACCAAGGCCAGCTCATATTGACAGTCAGTTCTTACAGCTGCTCACAATCAAACCTTCAGGAAAAAGCCATCCTGTAAGGGAAGTAGGGCAGAAAATCAATTGAAATTCTGATTCAGTTTGATCAATGATACTGCAGAGATAATTCAGATTTTAATTGGGTTCAGTTACAGTTACGGTGTCTATCATGATGTTGTGCATTGTATCTTAAATCCTTCATCTGTCCCTCCAGGTGCAGCTGCCTCCGAACAAAAGCCAGTCAGTCGGGGCCGCTCCCAGAAATCCTCAGCAGCAACGCAAAGCAGAAGCATCATGCAAGGTAAGACTGCTTGGAATCTAATGACAATAGTACAGCCATCTAGCAGGTGAACATGTCTATAGCTGAGGACACACTACAAGATTTTTTGCCTGATTTTACAGACTATTCCCAGTTGGGCAAAGTCTGCACCAGTGTGCACCAGTTGGCAGAAAAATCTGTTAGTGTGTGAGGAGAACTGACCCGACCTCAGTCGCAGTCAGGCAAATGTGAGAATTTTTTGAGCTGAATTTCGACGCAGTCGGGTAATGTGAACTGATTACCGATCCGACTGCAAACACGTGTTGCCACAGCCAATGAAAAAGAGAAGGTGAGACACAGGAAATAGTGCCAGAAGTTGACGGGAAGTAGCGGGAATATCAAAATAAACGATGACGACAAAGCAAACCTGGACCACAGAAATGGAGGAGAGATTGATGGAGTTGTGGCAGGAGCATGAGTGCCTATATAATGCTGCTTGCAGTGCATACCACAACCGGATGGACAAAAACTGTCGCCCTCGTGAGAGTTTGATGTGCTCATTTGGCTTTAGTTGGTTTGACAAATCATGTAGTCTGTGATCCCTCATCAGGCGCAGTTGTTAAGTGTGTGATCCCCAGTCTTTAAGTCGTCATACAAACATCTGCTGAAACCAGTCTGTTAGTGTGCACTCCTAGTCTTTTCAAAATCTGTAAGGACCGTGAAGGTTGTGTAGTGTGTTCACAGCTTAAGTCTGAGATTGAACAAAAGGATAAAAATCAGAGAAATTATTACTGCTGCGTGAGTGGGGACCAGCCATTTGTAGGAAGAAGAAGAAGATAAAAGGAAAAAGATAAAAACAAATGAGAAATACAGAAGAACTACTGTATATGTGTCAAATGTATCACTAAACCCTGAAGGCCTGTCTCTAGTTCACACAGTACAATGTCTGATTTTCATTCTGAATCACCCAGATCTTGGATTCACCAACTGAATGTTGTGATCATGTAGAGACGTGCTTTGAGCAGGCAGGACTGAGACTGAGATTAATAAGGGAAATTCCCCAGTCCTCATATACAACTTCTCACATTATAAGAGAAGATTTTCTGCTGGAGAGTGAGTCATTCATATTACTTTCATGTGGAGTCTTTAGGTTTTGGCTTTAAGTATTTTAGGCTTAAAAAATATAGCATTTTTTTTTTTCTTAGCTATTTAAGACTGTTTAAGTTTTCTATAGTAGATTTAAGCAACAAAACCCATTGGTGGGGTTTGTTGATCACAGGAAAACAACTAAAATCTCTTGTTTGAAGAGGCCACAAGAACACACTCAGACACAACACTTTGTGTGAAGCAGGACATAAAATAGTACGGCCCTGGGTCAAACACCAGGTTGTTAGTGTCGAACAAAAAGGGCCGAGATCATGACGGAAAAAGTGACGACAAGAGGAATGAAGGAAAAGGGCTTTTCAGTGTGACCGCAAATCTTTCATCATCATCTTTCGGTTTCTTCTTTTCTCTCCCTTCGACTGATCCTTCAACATGTCCCTCTTCCCACTTGTTTTTACCTCGTTCGTCAGCGTTACAAGCTACATCCAAGGGATCATCTCGGACCGCAGCTACAGCGTCTTACACAGCAGATGAAGTGAGTCAAATGAGGACACACAAGAGACACCTCCTTGTTGTTATCATTAATGTAAACTGTACCATTTTTGTCCACTTCCAGGTGTCCATTGATGACTCAGATGAAGATATACCTGTAATGAAAGCTACCCGCCCCCCTCCGAGGCATGTTTTTCAGTGCTCAGTCTGGTATTCCAGCCCCTCAGGAGAGAAACCGATTGACAAATATACTGTATTGTACATTAACGGTTATCTTTTTTTCAATGTGTGTCTTTCACTTGTTTACTACAGAGCAGCGGCGCCGTCGTCGTCATTCACCAAGTACAGCTCCCAGAGTCAGAGCCAGTCTTCTCGCGGCATCGCTTTTGATGACAGTGATGATGATGACGATGAGGTAAAAGATTAGATTTAGAGTTACTCGCCAAGCCCACATTTAACTTGATTTGCTTCGAACTTGGATCAGTTTTGTGTAATTATTCCATCCTCATCTCTTTTTTCCTGGCACAGCATGACCCTTTCAAAGGCCCCAGCCGTACTTCACGGAGATAATATTAGTTTATTGATTATGTATAACCCTTGTTAGTGTTGTTGATTTTTCAGTAATCTGTAAATTGCTAATTAGCAAGTGAGTTGCTGCACTGATACTTTGAAGAGCATGTTGTCACCGCTCAGCTTCCTAATTATAACAACGGATGAATAACTCGAGCAGCTACTCTTGCTTGGAATCCATCCATCCATCCAATCAGACAGCTTTGGTGAAAGGCAGAGGCTAACGTCCACAGGAGGAGACGAGGTGGAGGTGGTAGATGTCAGCGTTCACCTGAACACACTGACCAGCGAAGTGCGTCTGCTACTGTACATCAACAATGATGGTCAATTTCTCTGATGTTCAGAAAATAATAAATGTTTTTTCATACGAAATCAACTCTCTTGTCCCTTGAGAATTATGGCCTGCAGAAAAGTCACACAACATTACATCCTTCAATCACAACAAGGATATATGATGAAGATGAAGAATTTAACAGTAACAAACTAGTAGATGCATTACATTCAAATGAAGTTATTTATCCTGCAACCTAGTAGGGTAAATAGTTAATTTTTAAGAACTTAAAGTACCCAACTGTATTCCCACAGTGCCTAAAAAAACATATTTATTTTTAATTGATCTGTTTATTTATTAAATTTTCTGGCCAAAAATGTTCAAAGATCGGCTCTACACACAAGGTGTCCAAATCCAAAACAGTTTCTTTAATGTGTGTCTGACTGGAGGTTTGAAATAAAAAACCCCCCAAAAAACAGTAATGCAGTAGTCTCTGTCATTAAAAACTGCACCGTATATGAATATACAAAGTTTTAAGTGCTGGGCACAACATTTCAACAACATTTTCTGTCAAATCCACTCTCAGGAGGTTTCAAGTATCCAAATCCCACTGGACCAGGGTTGACTCCCAATCTGTGATGTAACAAATGACACCTATGGGCCAATTTACACTTAGAACAAAGAATTTGAAAACAGCTGTACCATGTCAGACTGCACATTGTACACAGTGAAGCACAAAGCTTCGAGACATTTTTTTTTTCCCATGGTTAAATGTGAGACCTTCATATAAAGATTCACATAAATCTGCCTCCCCGTTGGGTTCTTCGTGGTAAAAAGACAACACTGGAACAAAGAGATCCAGTTGCAGCACAGAGTCATGCAAAGGATTTCATGTCAGTCGTGTGAAAAAATTACTTATTATATTTGCAACCTATTTACAAGTTCATAAAAGAAATCAAAACATACCATATTTACAGTCAAATGTTAGCAGCCACAGTGGCATTTACCATACTGTATGAAAAAAACTATTCATGGCTTTTATAATGGCAATTATAAATGAAAACTGATGAAGTTTTGCTACAAATTGAATGATTTCTTTAAAAGAAAAAAAAGAAATGGGTTGTCTGAGAGCAAAAAAACGAACATGCTTTATGCCTTTTTTTTTTCCTCTTTTAAATTTCAGGAACTTACCTCACACTGCTGTGTTACTTGTATGCAGTGTGAGTTTTCTAAAGACGCACTGCGAACACATCAATGGTGTGATCTGAGTTAAAGTCTTCAGTGCATTTTTACACTCGTTATACTTGAATCACCTGCACTCACAGTAAAGTCAAGTAATTCTCGCTTTCCGCTTAAAGTGCTCATGAATTCAACCTGTCATAAGAAAGCACACCATCTGTGCTTTAAAAAGGTGCCTTTGCCTTTTATTGTGGACATACATCAGCTCTGATAGAATCAGCACCATTGTTTATCTATCTCTTGATGTCAGTTTTATCTTGTTAACTGAGTTCTACAGATTGTCACCTTTTTTTTTCGCCATATGAACCCCTCTAAGCTTCACCATTCAAAAAATTTGTGCACTTACTGCTAAATTCATTATGTTAATACTACTGATTAGATATTCTTGTTCGATTTGATATCATTCTTTTCTTAAAAATGCATGAATCTGTGAATGATATCTGGCATATTGCAACAAAAGCTAAAAATATCACAGATTGGCACATAAAACCAACGTCCCCTGAGGTAAGAACTTTAAAGGGCACACACTGCACCTGGAATAAGTCTGAGTAAAGTGTATATGTATGCGTATGCCTGTAGCGTTTTGGCACATGGCTGTATTTGGCATCTGCATTGCTGCTGATATGAATGTTATGCTCCCCCCCTCAGTCTATCTGTCTCCAACCTTGAGTCAGACATGGTGAACAACAGCATCGTTGTAGCTTAACAGTCTGTCTGAGACGGTTGGTGGCTGCTCATCAACATGGAGGAACTCATGGGTTTTTCTGGAGGAATGAAGTAAAAATAGCCATGTATTACTTGTTATGTATAGTGGATGTCATTTTTTTGTGTGCACATGTTAGCAGAATACGTGTTGAAAACAGACCTTTAATTGCTTTTCTAGTGTAGGAAAAAAAAATTGTAAGTGGCCATAATTAACTGCACCTCAATGATGGTATGAATCCAGTTGAGCATCTCTTCCACATTGCAGTAGACGCCTGGACTTCTCTCTCGGGCACAGCCAACGCCCCAGCTTACCACCCCCACCAGATACCATCGAGAAGAGTTTAAGTGCACCAAAGGACCCCCACTGTCCCCCTGGGATTCACATCCGCACAATACCAATTTTAGAGCATTCTACTATCCAGACTATATGCCAAAAGAGGGCATCCGTACTTAATTACAGACAAACCAAAGCTAAGTTTGATACCTGGCAGGCGTCCACTCTCCCTGCCATGTAGCCAGCACAGATCATCCTTTGTGTTACGGCACTGCCGTACACTGTGGGGCTAGAACACTTTGCCCGGTCTATCAGAGGGATGGAGGCCTTCTGAAGTGAAGGAGAGACCTTGCCTGATGGTAGAGAGTAGAGGTAACATCACAGAGGTTATCTCTTTTTGTTTGAAACATGGCTGTTGACTGATGATGGCAGGCAGTGTGTTGGGTTTTCACCATTTTCCTCCAGGTATCCCCAGCCAGTCACGACCATGGTGGATTCGGCAGGAAGGCCAAAGGCCTTGGGAGGCAAACAAACTGGCTTGTGGCTCACTGGAAGACAAGGACACTGAATTCATTTCATTTTTTTCTTTTTATTTTGCTTGTACACTTTAAGTTTTAATTTGACTTTAATTTGATCCTTTGTGAAGGGCTTGTTGTTTGGCAAATAAACCACTAGAGGACAGCCTAATGAAGACTCTCTTCCTTATCAGGAATTATCAAGTTTAAATTTCACCCACAGACTCTGCAAAGTCAGTTATCCGGTATGCAAATAACCACGTTATACCATCAATAAAGGGAAAGGACTTCTGTTGTGTGTTTTGCGCGTTCAATTAAACTCTAACCTCCCACATTGATGGGGCTGCTGAGTCTCATCAGGGCTATGTCGTAGTCATTTTGGGCTGGATCGTAGTTCCCATTCAGTATAATCCTGTCCACATAAGAACCTCCCAGTGTGGCGATGTAAGTCGTGCCTGACACCACTCGCCAGCGACTCAGCTCCTTTTTACTGCTGCAAAACCCAATAGAAGTGTGAAGGAAGAAGTGTGAGCACGAGTGGGCGGACGAAGTATTAACCAGCGAGGAAATTTGGTAAAAAAAAATATAAACAAATAGGAAGGTATAGAAGGAAACTATACTGACCTAGAAAAGCAGTGGGCGGCAGTGACAACCCAACGTGGCGACACCAGCGCGCCTCCACATACATGCTGGCCTCCCTGCTGCAGGCTCACCTGCCAGGGCCAGTCCTCAATGAAAGCATCTGTACCCCCGACAATCCTGTCCTGAGAGCCCACCTCTCCACAGTCTGATAAACAAAGGCATCTTCTTATTTTTTAAGATCATTTTCTGTACTGTGGCATAAGCTAACTGTTATTTATCTGTCTACATTTTTTAATCCATCTACATCATTCAACAGTTCGTACTTCATACAAACAGTAAAAGTCAGCTTCGACAACATCCTTTTCCTCCTTTATGATTTGTCACACAATTAAGCCATCATATTACATTACAGAACACGAAAACACTTATTAAGTAACCTTCTTATTTTCCACCCACCACCGCCCATGACTAAGACTCTGCCTCTTAAAAAACTGTCAACACTGTTAGTGGCAGCATCTTCTTTTGTAGACATGAAACTTACCTGAACAGGATAAAGACACCACGGACCCAGATGTGCAGACGCTACTGTTGAGACAAAATTTGCTTTCGTCACATACTGTATTTAGAGTTACACGTGTGGGAAAGTGGCCAGATAGACAGTCACACAGTTGACCTATTGTAGCTTCACTTCTGTGTTGAATGTTTTTGTGTTCACAGGGAATAAGACAGAGAAGGAACTTAATGGTTTTGTTTTGTTGCCTTTCAGAAGCATAACCTGTGAGAACAGGCGATATCCAAAATATACTGTATGAAATATGACAGCATAGGACAGATTTGTTTTGAGTAAAAATAGGAACATATATGAATAAAAAGAAATAAAAAAATACACTTTCTTTTTGAGTCGTGGCCACCTTATTTATGAGAGCTGAATCAACAGATGCGTGTTTCTCGGTCTGCACATGAAATGAATCTTAAAAGGCAACTACATTTTCTTAAAGCATCACTGACTTCACATCCGTACAGCATCTCTACTCGACATTTTCCAATTCAAACACAAGTGTTGCCTCCCTCACCGGTCCATGGTGGCCTGATGTACGGGCGAGGTGCTGGTCCCAGGCCTGACCGCTGCGAATGGTCCCGTTTTCAGGGAGTTTATTAAAATGTCCACTGGGACACTGGTGCTCACGGGTTTACTGTTAGGATAGAAGGGATATGATGTGAGTTCAGCTCAAAAAACCCAACCACTCATTTTATATCACAGTCTGCTCACCCCCGGCGGGTATGAACTCACTATGTGTATCCCAGCTGCTTACACGCCGTCTCTGTGTGCTGCTGGGTCCAGCCCTCGCCGCACACACTCCGCCAGCCCGAGCCGGGACTGTACACCTGCAGGACCTGCCTGGCTGACGTGAGGCGCACTGGAGGAAGGAGCGATGCAGGGAGGAAGAAAAGAGCAGTCATTTTTCTTTTCCCTCAAGTTTCACTTTGTGCCAACAAAGCGAGACAGAGTCGGGACTTTGCTTTACCTGGAAAGGTAGTGTTGACCATGAAGCTTGACAAACATGTAATTTCATCCTCTCCTCCAGCGCAGTCATCCGTCCCATCACAGGCTTGGTCTATGGGGATGAACTTGACCGAACGCTTGCAGAAGAAATATTTGCTGACAATCAGTTCCTTAACTGCAGTGATGAAGGGTGGAACATTTTGAGGGCAAGGGGAGGAAAGATAGATAAACAGATAAACAGTGAGTGGCATGGATTCTACACGTATGCCAAACTATTAATGATGGAAATAAGACACCATGTGGTGCATGTGCATGTCTTTGGAGGAGGACTTGTGACTCACTGAAGTATGCTGCGATAGCCAGTAAGCACACAAACACCAGAACTATGAAGACAGTGATAACCACTCTTTTCCTCTTAGCTGCCTTCTCTTTTTCAGCCTTTTGCGCCGTCATGGGCTTTCTGTGGCGGCCTGGCCGCGGAACCACTGGGAAAAGCATAACAATGAAGAAAATTAGTCAAGACAAAGGTAAGGACGGGCGCATTGCACTGCAAGTTCTTCTCACCATCCAACACTTGCCTATGATGAATATGAAAACCGACTGACAGATTACCTCGCTGCCTGGGATTCAATGGTCTGATAGTTTCCTCAGGCACCTGGATGATCGCCTGAGGAAATAATAACAACAGTGTGCATTACATAACCTGAGAAAAGATACACAGTGCGTGTGTCTAGATGGAGGCGTAGATCTGTGATTGTGTCATGTCGTATTTCCAGGTGGAACTCCAGAAACATGTGACAATAAACTGTACCTATTTTTCCACAAACGTGAGCCATGTGTCAAACAGGCGGGTAATAGAATGCAAATCCAAAGGAAGAGCCGTAAGGGATTAGGGATCATGCAGACATGGAACACAGTGTGCCAATACAAGTTATCATGTTACACCCGTGTGCCTATGTCAGTCACTCCTTAGGCTGCAGGCTGTTCCCATAGTTTGTTATCAGACAGAAGGCCTCGTGTAAGTGATAGACCCTTAATGTACAGGGTTTGGGGGGGGGTATAGTGTGGGAAGGTCCACTGGGACCCAGCGAGGCTTTCATTCATTCATTCAAATGCAATTGATATTGTGGTGTCAGAACAAACTGTGATGTTGCAGGGTGGTAGAGTGGGAGGAGTGGTCGCCCTTCAGTCACAGAAGCCAAAATAAAGCCCCATCCTACTCACATATCCCTGATGTATGATGCAGCAGTTCGTTTATTTCACTGTGTACTGCTGTGGGCCGAGTGTGTATGATAAATT
>KV751316.1:5761052-5777849 GCA_001698575.1 Mola mola
AGCCGGTACAGGAACCGATGAAGCACACTTAAGTCCACATAGTACCTTTAGTTTATGCCTTTTTACTACCGTGTAAGAAACATGATACCAGGATATGAGGTAATGGTTATATTCAAATGGCCCCTTTGATGCAAACTAATGGTCTGATCTGACATGTTGATTCTCCTTCCTGTTGCACTCACCCACATGTTGTAGTTGTTGTTCTTGGTAAGGTCCAGATGCACCTCATCCAACACAAATCACAAGGCAAAAGCTGTCCTCCTCCTTTCCCCAGAGATGGGACTCCACAGTACCGCAGTATGTCCTTCGTCCCCTTCCTTTCACCCTCCCTTCTCTCCGCTGGCTAAAACTGCCAAAACTGGTTCGAGTCAGTATCTCTTTCACCCTCCTTTTTCCTTCTCTTTCTGTGTAACTGAATCAGGCTTGAAGCTTGTCTGACTTGCCCTTCTTCAAAAACCCCAGGGCTGTAATGAACAGTGCTGGTGTGTTGCGTTGTGTTGTGGCGCTCTGTGGATTCAGAGTTGTTTGTTGAATGACCAAGCCCTGCTGACAAAACAAAACAAAACCGTTCCAGGTAGCTATCTGTTGGACTCTCCACCCTCTCTTACTCTTTGTCTCCTCTTACCTGTGTGCCCTCCCCAGTTCTGATCCTCCTCCCACACATCCCTCCCACTCCATAGATTTTTTTTTTAAGCCCTCGTGACATGAAGCACCATGTCTTTTCAGGCATTACTCCTTCGCTACCATCCAGTGCTTCTTTGCCTCTCAAATTTTACCCAGACATACCCGCTCAGCCATGTATCTGCTCAGATCCAAATGGATGCAAAAACATTATCGACAGGCACACATAAACGCAGACATGACAAGTGTCAACAGTGCTGTGACGTGCGTTTAGTAACGTGCCCTGAGGCCGAGGTGTGTGTGTTTTGACAGCCATTATCAATTAGGAGTCCCCGTCATCACACTGTGACTCATGTCATAGGATCTCACCGGCAATACGGAAAAATCAAATCTTAGCAACCTCCAAAGTAGGGATGTTTATTTTCAGTAAAATCAATATTACCTAATTAACAAGTAGTTGATCACTCACAAAATATATATTTTTAACTGTAAAAGCAAAAAAATGGCAGTGCAATTTTGAACCAATGTTGCAAATCTACTGGTTTATTAGTTGTTTTTTTTTTTTTTAAAGTGGCTGAAATTGGCTTAAAAAATGCCCTACCTCGTAATGTAAAGTAACTAATAACAAAATTCATTGAATAAATGTAGCGCAATAAAAGTACTTAGGCTGGAACAATATCATGACGGCAGGATTGGGGGTTGCAACCATATTTTTATCACAAGAAGCAGATGAATGTTGTTTCGCTACGCTGACAATGTGATGATCCAGTGTTCAAGCGATGCTTTGTTGTTTTCTTTCTGCCTCTCTTTCTCCCCTATTTCTCTTGTGGGTCCGAGTGGTGTGTGTGTGTGTGTGTGTGTGAGGGCAGGACATGCTCGAAGAGGCCGAGCTGGAAGACACTCAGCTGCGCTCCATCAGCTCATCAGCCGAGCTTTCGAGTACCTGCAGTTCTCGCCCCATCGCTGCCAGATTGTTTCTGCTGCTAGTGATAACCTACCCAACTTCGTAGAGAAGCTTTTGTCTCGCGAAAAACAGCAAACAAGTCATTTTCCAGAACGAATAGTTCACTTCTATGTTTTTGTCCTCTACGTCTCCAGTGCTCTGAGCTGCAGCAACTTGGAGCTGCACCTGTGTCTTTTCGACTCAATGCCTGCTGGACCTCACCCTCAACCTCACAACTTTGACCAAGTGAACATTATTTAACAAACCAAACCAATCTGAGCCAAAAGAAGAAGCCTAACAGACAGAGGACAGCACACGATGGCTACTGCGCCAAGGCAATTTTACAGAACTGTTACAATTAAACTATGGGCAAACTGTGGAATTTCCCTATCCATCCAGCGACCAGCTGCTGAGACTTTTCTAAAAAATTAATCACCACAGTCATCATCATCATTATCTAGGATTGTGGGGCACAACATATAATATTAATTCACACTAAGACTTTCCAGACCCAACCAAGTGGACCAAAGATAGTTGCATGGCTGAAAATATAATATACAGAAATGTTCAAATTCGATTGAACAGATGAAAGATTGGCCGAAGAGAAAGTGCCATTGTTAGAAATAGCAGCAGGTCGTTCCACTTGACCTGGACTATTTATTCTAATGGGCCTTAAAGCTCACTCCCAACCTTCCACACCTAAAAAACCTTACTCAATTTTCTCTGCGTTCACAGTATATGCAAAAACAAGTGGATGGATGTATGTAGGTGGCGTGTTGACAATTTATTTCTGGACAGACACAGAGCTTTATGAACACAGCAGTTTGAGGCTGATGACCTTTGAATGTTTTCCACACAAGGTCTCTTTCAGCCTTGTTGTCACGCTGGTTTCTATGCCAAGGCTTTCGGAAGCTCCACCCAGGTAAGTTTTCTTTTGTTTGTTTTTGTTTGTTTGACTGAGTTTAGTGAAAGGTAATATAATGTCATTTCTACTAGTTCATAACAATAATGGGAAAAAAGGTGTGTGTGTGTATGTCACATCAAGTGTGGGTAAAGTAAATCACCAATTTTTTTTTTTTTTTTTTTTTTTTTTTTTTTTTTCCCCACATTTTTTTTTTTTTTTTTTTTTTTTTTTTTTTTTTTTTTTTTTTTTTTTTTTTTTTTTTTTTTTTTTTTTTTTTTTTTTTTTTTTTTTTTTTTTTTTTTTTTTTTTTTTTTTTTTTTTTTTTTTTTTTTTTTTTTTTTTTTTTTTTTTTTTTTTTTTTTTACCGCATAGCACAGTTTCCTCAAAATACACAAGTACCATACATGTAGCAGTAGTGCGCACCCACAATTTTTACCCCTGGTTTAACACTGGCTGACTTAATGTTTGCACATGCTGTAAAAGAGAATATAAAAGAGATCCAGTGAACGCCCATCTTTGAGTCTAGGATTGTATTAATGTTGCGTCAGAACCGATCTATCAGCTCTCAAATCAAAAAAGGCAGTCCACATCAGACTGATAAAATTCAGATGGTCATCATACTGTATTCTTTTGTCATGACACCACCTATTGCTGCTGGAATCACATTTGCTTTTCAAACTTCCTGCACAGTTTATAGTCCAGGTCAGTTACATATTAACAATAGACCTCAGGCCAGGGGCAATTATTGCTCTACTAAAAATGTAATAAAGATTAAGAATATATGACAACTAAAGTCCAAAATTAGTTAGTTAATCCAATCATTTGTATTGCTCTTTCACTGCACCTTTGGGAAACATTGAAATGTTTTAGATTCTCTTCAACAAAAAAGGGGGAAGGGACTCAAGTTCTGTGCAAACTAATTCAAAACCTCAACAGAGATCTTGTGTGAGTCTTTGTTGTATTGAAAGCGCTTGATTTGACTACAAGACCAACATAGACTGATGCAAAAGACGAATGAACATGGAAAACAAGTCTGTCTTGCGTCATTCTTATTTTAGCTTCGTGAAAATATACAATTTTATAAAAGAATTTCAAAACATCAAAACGTTCATATTATTTAACACATTTCAGTACCATGATGCACGATGTAAAAAACACTGACATTAAAGGCAGATTACACTGATTTAAGCTCTGGACTTTTCCTTCAAAGTACAGTTTTACGCATTTTTATCAGCTATTTTTACCTGTTGATACAGATGGGTCACCAAAATTTGATACTCAAGTTTGATTTGAAACTCAACTACAGCTGGATTAAATTTGACAGATTTTGTGAAACGACACCACCAAAAACATTACACATTGATGAAATACTTGTCATTCTTCTATTCCCCCTCACAAAGGTATTACTCCTTCGTGCAGAGTAATGAAACAGAATAAAGATTCTTCCTCACCTGTAAGGTCACTGCTGTTACTCCTCGCTAGAAAAGCATCTGAAGGTCTGTGAGCAAACTGGTTGAGAAGAAATTTCCTGGGAGCTGAAGTTTAGCATCTTTCTCTGACGACTTTTTATTGTTCGAACTGGGAACAGCCTTCGGAGTTCCTCATCCCTACCTCTTTCCACCACTTCCATGACAAACAACTAATTTCAGCCTGGCTGTCTCTCTTGTCCCCCCCTCCCCTTTCGTTCATTCTCTCACTCAAACACACACGCACGCACGCACACACACACACACACACACACGCGCGCGCACACACACACACACACACACACACACACACGCGCGCGCACACACACACACACACACACACACACACACACACACACACACACACACACACACACACACACACACGCGCGCGCACACACACACACACGCGCACACACACACACACACACAAACACACACACACACACGCACACACACACGCACACACACACCACCTAAATGAACCATCAAAGCCATTATCTCCCAACTGATCAAGCAGCCAAACCCTCCTTTTTTCACAGAGGTCTGTATTATGTGAAACTTGATCTGAGGTTTAAGAAATGTGCAGGGAAGTCTTAAGTCTGGTTTAAAAAAAATACTGGTTAATAATTAATACCTTCCCATTCCATGTTCCCTAGAATCCAAAGAATGTTTGTTGCCCCTGTGTTGACTCGGAAACCCACTCATTTTTTTGCATTTAAAAAGTGTCTCAAAAGGTCATATTCATTTCAAGCAGAGCCCCTACCAGGTAAACAAAGTAAGAGAAATGAAATCCAAAATATAAAGGAGTTTTTCTCGATAAAGGAAAAAATGACAGAAGGGAGAATAGACTGTTTAAAACAAAGACTGCCACAAAGAGCGTCTGTGATAATACACAGTTTACACAGTTACACAGTCCAATATTTGCAACATTTGCTAGTTGTTGTTCTAGGCTTTATGAGTGTTTCATGACGTTTAATCATGATTGAGAGTCCTGTGTCGTTCTTTGGGACCAATTTTTCAATGCTTTTATTGTGTCAACTGCTGCCTGACATAATGTGCCACATGTGCCATATGATGGGAAACGTGAGATGATGATGATGTGAGATAATATTTCCTGGAAGTTCGTTGCTCTGTTACAGAGAAATGGCCAAAACATTTCCCGAAAATCTATTTTTCTACTTGCTCTCACTTACATTTTGCCTCACAAACACACATACATTCTTTAGGGAAAACAGATATGTTTGGTTGTGTTTTGAATAAAAACAAGAAACTGTTTTTACAGGAAGCAAATTTGTCCAAAAGATAACCAGAATCTAAGACTTTAGTACGGGGCAGTGTCCTTCCAAGATATAACTTGGCAAGGAATTCAAGAGATATATCAAGTGAATTAGTGATCTTTAGTAATGGTGTGTGGGTTATTTTAATTTAAAATTGAGGTAGCACTGTCTGTTGTTTTAATGCTACTAAGCCATATGCCTGGTGACTCATACATTGCATAAGAGCTATGTATATGAGCTATAAGTGAACTAAACTAAAGTATAAAATCTTGATCTTACGTATGATTTTAGCAGAAAACCACATACAATTGTACACGATTATACACAAGATGTGTGCAATTTGTTGGTAAGTGGAAGGTAGCGTAGGTCTGAACACATTTTGTGGTTTGTGTTCTACAGTTGAAATTCCAATAACAAAATGTCAAACACCCACGCAGGTTAAATGTCAGGAAACCCTCCAGTGTTTGAGACATGTCCTTGAGATTCAAACATTTTAAGCTCATTTGATATATTAATTCAGTTTTAAAGTTTGCAATGATTGTTGTTCAGTGATAGACACGCATACAGTACATATTTTTTCATCTTTGCTGAGAATGACACCAAAATGTGACCTCCCAGACAGGTCTTTTATTTTCACACAGTCCTGGAAAAAGTATGTGATTACAATGCTTTCCACTCACACAAGTCAAATTATAGGCAACTTTCATTTCCAGTTAGGATGGCTAATAAAATCTTAAATGTGCAGTCAATATATAATAATTTATACATATACTTATTTTAATACCTTTACTGTCAGTACATATTTAGTGTTTATTGTATATTGTGAACCAAGTTTTTAAGTTCTGTTGGTTTGGGGATGAAAAGGTGTAATAAGTGATTCATCCAACAGGAAGTCCCCACGCACTTTCTGATCCAGGTGTCATTACTTGACCTAAAAGAGAGGCTGCCATTTGAGCTATGGACTCCTGAGGGACAAAAGAAGGGCAGTTTCTTAGTGAAAGTCACTCTAAGTTGTGGACAATAGCTGTCCTGAGGCTTCATGAGACCAAAGACTGCTTGGTGGTGTTTGAGTTTCCTGCTGGATCTCCTTGAGACAGTCAGGGAGGAAAGGTGTTATACTGCACAGTATCATAGTAACCAAGTGTTCAATTTTTAAAAGCAAGGGTTCCTAAGCATCACAGTCCACGTAAGAACGACATGTCATCAGATCCACTTTGTTATTACATTTGCTAATGCAGGCTGGTTGGAAGACAGGCAAGATAGACTGGTTTTAAAAGAATGACTGGTATGGGGACATGGGCAGACACTCAGGTAAAGGAGGAAGAAGAGAGTGTACACTGTTGGGTTTCTTCACCATCAACGCAAACTGTTTTAATAAAGATTGATGTAAGGTCAAGTAAGTGAGTGACGGTCAAGGAGGAGAGGAAAAGACAGCCAAAACATAACATTAGTCATCCTGGCTAATCGGCTATGGGGAACGGTGGTAAGTGTGACTATTTGAGCTGAGATGCCTAAATTGAATTCCGTTGACATGAAACTTGATGCACAAAACTCACGAAACTTCTCTTTGTAACGATTCAAATTTAAAGTATTGTATTATTACAGCATTGCTGCTCCTGAGCCCCTTGCATGTAAATGCTGGGTCTGTTTGCTTATCTTACATCTCGCACAGTTGTTGATCGCTGCCTGTTTCTGACCATGAAGTGCTCTAACTAGTTTGCGGCAGAATGTCTACAATATTAAAAGTGTGTCTAAAAATGTTGTGTTAAATTCAAAATTGACAGCAAAGAGTTCTGACAAGGCAAAAGAACAGTGTCATATGTTAGGTATTTACTTCATGTGTTAGGACTCATTGTTCTGTGTGTCTCCGGGCTGCTTATGAAGGCAGAACCAGCTTCACTGCCAGATTGATTTTCCAGTCTCATTTCATCAGAGTTAATTTTCATCCATAATGAACAGATACATTGATCCAATTAGGCCCTTGCAGCCAGACAGAAGAGTATATTCAGTCGGTCAGCATTTGTATCAGGAATACAATACCCTGTGAGATTCACAATGAAACTTGTTTTTCGAATGCTTGTATGGTGACCTGTGAAAATGTGTTATTCTATGGCTTTAACCTAATTACCTCTCTGTAATTGTATTCGCAGAGAGCAGGGTGAACCCGGCAGCGGTAGGGATCGCTGTGGGCTTTGGGATCCTGGGAATCCTCTTTGCCATTGCCATCATACAGTTCTGCTGCAAGTACAAATGCAAAAAGTGCAAAAAGTGCTGTAAGAAGAAGGGTGAGTGCAGCCATGACGTGTCAAATTGAAACTAATTATAAACAAGATATATTTTTCTTTGCTCAATTAGTATTGAGCCATGTAGACATGTATGGTTTTATCAGCCAAGGTTTCACATACATATCTTTTCTTGACTCCCCAATTCAATGGAAGTGAATGGAACTTACCCTTAAAAAGAATTAGATTTACGTCATATTCTTCCGTTGCTTTAGTTTTTCCACTTTTTGCTACTTTATACTTTTAGTCTACTTCGTTTCAGAGGAAAATATATGCACTTAATTAAATTTATTTGACTACTTTAGTTAATAGTTGTTTTTTTTTGCATAGTGCAATAATACAAAATACTGTATAACCAGCAATACATATAAATATAATGTTCTCGATCAAGTTAAAGCTTAAGATCTACAAGGGGAAGTTCTAAGTCTAAGTTTACAGTGTACCAACTCCAGTTCATCACTGGAGTGATGAACACAATAATGCATCAAGCCTTATAGTCCAGTAATATAATTATTGTTTTTTTTTTAAATAGCCCATTCTGTGTCATGAGATCTCTTAGATTTGAACACATTCTGTATTCTTCCCAATACTAATGCTTCTATATTTTCGCTTTTTTCAAATTTCAATGCCGGATTTTTACTTGTAATAGAGTGTGTCTACACTGGGGTAGAACCAGATTCGGAGCCAGAGTAATTCTAATAATGAATCCAGAGTTGCTGCCGCTGATTTTTACGTACACGTAATATTTTTTTCATGCCATGCACTCCACAATTTCAATACCCTGCTTTGTTTTCGGTGATCTAAAACAAACGGCACGTTTTTGTGGTTTTTGGTGTAGCAACAATAAAGTTGCCATGCACATGATGACATGGTGGCCAACATCGAAACTAAACTATAGTGAAGTTGTCATGTAGTCATCATAATCGAATGCTTATTTTCTCTTTTCCTCTACAGAGACGTCATTAAAAGACAAAGTGCTCAAGTAAGTGGATTTTTTTTCCTCACAAGTCTTTTAGAGTTTATTGTCCCTGATATATAATTTCTAAATGTGTGAGCTTGGTTTGTTTGATCTTTTTATCCACAGCAAAGTGGGCCTGAAGAAGTCTCCCCCACCCTTCACCATCAGTGGCGTGATTAAATGACTGTTGGCTTAGTGGTAGTTGATCCAGCTTACCCTTGTGACAGAGCACACCCTGCTAGTCTGTCACTTTGCTGCACGTCACCTCTTGTTTTCAGTTTGCCATTTCTTCCTGTTTGTCATCTCTCAGCATAACTCATGTTGAAGTTTGTGGCTGAATACAGAAGAGGGACATTACCGTATTATTTTCACATGACTTAAAAGTTGTTCTGTGAAGTCATGCTTTCGTGACGTGAGCTGTGCTTTTAAAACAAAATTCTTCTTTTGTCTTCAAACAGGGTTAATACATATTACTCTGTATGCAGCGTTTTACTCCTATACCATTTTAATGTCCATGTAAAATAAGTATTTAAAAATAATATGGAATATGTAACATTTAATTTTGTTTTGCTTTTTATCATGAGGTTTGTCTCACTTTGACGTCTTGTGCCTTCTGGTGGTACACACACACACACACACGTTGGTATCTCTAGCTTTGTGTGGACACTCATTGACATATTGCATTTCCTAGTTCTTTATAATCACTCTAACCAAAACCCTCCAACAGCCCAGTAAAGTTTGGAATATTGAACAAAATATCCTCACTCTCCAAAACTGCTCTCACTCTGTTAACTAAAAAAAAAAAACACTCTCACGTCAAAAAAAAGAAAAGGTATCAGTTTTGCTGCCTGGTGAGAACTACATTTTAATTGCAGGCAAAAGCTAAACCACAGAAAACAGACAGATCAGACAGAGTTTTTTTGCAAACTGCAGCAGACTTCCCTCTTAGGTCTTACTCTGCAACCTTTTGGATTGTTTCTATTTTTTAGTGAATTTTTTATGTCTCATCTTTTTTTTCCCTCAGTGAAACTTAGACGAGTTTCAGTGTAGCTGGTGTTTTTCTGACATAAGCTTCCTCCACTAAGCTGAACAACGGTCAGTGTTTCTGTTTTGTCACAAACTTAAATGCCTCAGCGCCAGCAACAGCAGTGGTTGGAGGTGTTAAGCTTTAAGGTCGTTTACCCGTCCGTCCGAACACACCGTGGATCGCTTGTCATGAACTTGATATCTGGACAGCCTGCTCTAACCAAATGCGGGAATAATGTCTGAAGTAATTTTGTGTGGTATCACTACCAGTTTTTATACCTAAACTTTACCAAACTGTGACCATAGATTGTATAAACAAATAATGAATGTCACCTTGCAAAGTCATCGGATTCTTTTCCTTTCTGCGCATCTCAAAGTCATTAAATGGATCACCTTAGATCACATTCAAAGTTGGAACAAGTGCCATTTGATGAACAGTTTCCATTTTGGTGGTTGTTACCGGTGAACGTTACTGCGGCCTCAGAAAACCAACATGAGTGAAACATTTTTGAATCTAGCTTCTTCATGTTCTGTCAGATCAGTTCTTTGTCATAGTAGGTGTACATATATACAGTATGTATGATGTGTATATAACATATACAGTATTTACACATCTTAATGTTTTTAATTATCTATTTATTTTATTCCTTTAAAGTCTGTGATGGTAATTCTTATATAATATAATTGTTATTGTTTTAGTTGAATTAAGGTTCTCCACTCTCTGTTGCTGTCCTATGTTATATAGCACAGAAACGTAAATGGCAGATGATACGCATGTGTTCCTTTGTATTTCTAATAAAACATAAGATTGTATGTGGACTTTATATGCGACATGGAATCAAAGAAAGCAGAGTTTATAAAGTGGAGTGGAAAATCAATGCCAGTCAGTCAAACTACATTGCTTTGACTACTATAAAAAACATTGGGTAAATTTTGCTCAGTTGTGAATCTCCACAAAACTTCCATCAGTTTTAGTTATTCTAGGGGAAATTATTTCTGTACATCTATTTTTCAACAAATCACGGCAAGGTCACCTTTTTAATTCACATTAATAACCTTGTTTGTTAGATTACTGATGACATTTGATGAATGCAAAACCTGTAGTGTAAAAGCACTTTTAGTGGTCAACAATGACTACAAAAAAAGCGCTATATAAATACAGGACATTTACTTTTACCATTTAAATCTGATTGGGTGAGTGTGGGACGGAGTCTAGAGATATTCTTGAGTTGGTAGGAGGATTGGACCTGATGCCAACCAAAAACCTCAGTTCTAAAGCCATTTAGCTGCAGCAAGTCATGATTCATCCAAGCCTTTATCTCCTCAAGACAGGTAGAAATTACAGATGATGGTGCAGAGTGGGTTGGGTCCATTTTGAGATAAAGCGGAGTCATATTGTACTGATGTGCTGCAGGCTTCCACTACAACTGTGCACAATCTGCATCAACTTGAGCTCAGCTACTGACAGTCACCCATTTGTCCATTGCAGCAATCTTCCACGGACTGAAATGACAGAAGCAAAGTGACCGTGCATACATCAACTTTTTGCTCTCGGGATCTTTTACCCTTGAAATAAACGTACAACCAACTGTATCAAATTCGATTTTAAGATTTTGCCAAAATCACTCAATCTGGCCAATCCTAAATCCAGAGAGTCTATTCCAGTGCAGTGTGTGACAGTATAGATGATACATTTGTGCTATCAGGCTCATCAGAAAATGCGTACTCAGGTCCCCCAAACAGATTATTGAAGCCAAACATGGAGCTGTTTGAAAGAGAACTATACTATGATACTAACTACTATGATCCATACTTGATGAGGTCTTCTAAAACTGTTAACATGTGATACTTAGCAATTATATGATGGTTTGTCACAAACTTCAAAATTGGCTAAAAGCTCTCTCACTTCCTCTGTGCTTTAAACTGCATATGGAGAAGTAAGTCATTAATTCAGTAAGTTATTTTTCTGTCCCCTTCTGGAATCTACCTCATCCTACTAAACTGTCCTAACATCTGCTCTGAAAATGTATATATCATTAAATTTAGAAAAATTTAGCCCCTAAACAATATTTGCTTCTTTGCTCAGTGTAAAGTGGGACTTTCTTAAGCTGAGAGGAAGTCTGAAAAAAGGATATCTGTCAAAACCACCCCTCTGGTTTCTGTACAGAATTTGCATATGGGGATCCCAAGTAGAGCTAAGTGATGTATTTTTATTTTCCAGCAGGTATCAGTGTGTTGTGTCTGGGGTTTCCTTGTTTGCTTGTTTCTGTAATCAGCATCATCATCGTCCGGTTTTGTTTGTGTGTGTGTGTTTTCTTTCTTTGATGAGTTTGAAGAATTTCCAAAGCATTCCAGTGGGACAGTTTCTTTAATTCACATGTAGAAACGCAAAGCTTAAATTCACAGTAATTCACAGTAAATAAATATGAACTGAGGTGAGAAATCGAAATATATCCAAAAGCTTGTCACTGTCAGACTGTTTCATTGCACCTCTCCCCACATCAGTTTCAATTTCGGCATGCTGAACTTAAGCTATACATGTACGAGATTGAATATAGGGGTTATATAAGGTCTTCTCTATCTCTAGAACCTCCTGCTGTCATTCAGCAGCGATGTGGTCTAACCTCTGTTTCCTCTCCCTGTTCAATAATAACCTGTTGCTCTGTTTTTCACCTGTCGAAGCATTTCTGCAAGAAAACTCAAAGCTTCTCTTAAACAATGTTTCGTGTGGGTAAAAAAGGGAGTGCATTGCTCCAAATGTAGCTCTTTTCAACTACAGTAGGTAAAACTCATATATCAGGTAGGTATCAGTTCAGCATGATTTCATAAGTTGTGTTATGTTCCATAGTGTCAGTTGGTCGTCAACTGGACGTCACAGAGTGAGAGGGAAATATTGTTCGTATTGAAGTCTTGTCCTCCCTCCACTAGGGGCAGTGGTGTTAAAGCGGTTAGCATAGGGAAAGTCTCCCCTAGTTGAAGAAAAGTTTTCTCCAAGTCATCCATCATGACAGTGTCCATTTGTGTTTTGTTAGAATAGCTTGGAAAAGTAATCCCTTCGAAAGAGTTCACAGTATTACATTTGTCAGTCTGTAGTCCATTGTCGAAAAACACAGCTCTGTGTTGTTTAATAACTCCCGTCCTATAATGGCCTTGTTTATGGCACCAAGTGCACTGGCCTGCTCCTGAGCAGATACATGACTGAGGCTCAGCCCTATAACCTGTGACCACTTTGGCCAAAACGGAGTCACAAAGCATCTGTTCAAATGCCTCCTCATCCCCGACGTGAACTTGCATGGCGGAAGGACACTGGCTGCGATAGTTACCGCCAGCAAAATCCTCCAATAAAAGCCTGCTGTCCTCTCCATCCAGATTCATGGAGGAAGAATGCAGCTGGCAGTCCAGACCCATCCTACTATCCCCTGTCTTCCAGGCTGTGTCAGTGTGAGTCCTCTCTTCCTGCACGGGGTAGTTTGTCTGATTGCTGGTGGAGCTCTCTGGTCCACCCAAGCTGCCACATCCACTGTCCTCTTGATTAATTTGAGACCGTTCTCTGCTGTTTTCAGAAGAGTTGGACTCCATGCTGACCCCGCTGTCCATACTAGTTTTCCTGTCCTCATCTTGATTATTCTTCGTGATTGTATTGTGGGTCACTGGGATTTTGACACACTTTTTCACTTCTGTTCTGGCACTGGACAGGAACCATCCTTTGTCTGTCACCACCTCCAATGTTCCTTCTCCAACAAAAAGTGGAAGCCAACCACTCATAGGGGTTTTCTGGGGAGAGAACAAAATAAGTCAGATTGCATAACTGTAATGACTTGTAATAGCTTGTAATTTAATGTACTAACCAGTACAGCGGGTGTTTTCTCTGGACGTCTCAGGTAACACAGGAGAATGGTTGCCATGATAGCAGCAACGGCCAGCACACCCAGAATAGACAGGGATGTCACAGCATCTATGTACCATTCTGGAAGGAACAAAAACAGGAAGAATTGAAGCTGAAGCTGCTGATTTAAACCTGTATTATGTTGTCCTTTCTCACAAGCTATAAATTTGGGCCTTTATAGTCTGACATTTCTTCTTTTTCAAGAGTTTGTTGAGAAGACTACAAGATCTAATTCCTGTATGAAAGCATCACTAAGCTCCTGTCTTCATTGTGCATCTTCATAAAAATGTTTTACCTTGCTGCGATAGTCGCACACACTGTTCAGAGGACGTATTGCTGGGAAAGACCATTGCCTCGTTCTGCACCTTCATGCTGACACAGTGCTCTGTCCCCGGGTGCAGAGAACTGAAAGTCATAATCCCCTGATCTTCCTCTTTCATGATTGCAATGGTAGTCTGTGGGGTGCAAATCAAAAAGCCACACAGGTTAAGGAACTGTACCATGATATAGCCTGCACTGTATCAGGATGAGGTGCAGTGAGTTAGGTATTAATCTTTTAGTTTAATGTTACTGATGCGATTGCTGGAAAGAATTATGCCGTCTCATATTCATCCATATACTGAGCCTTTAAACTTAATTTTTATGCCCACCTTATTATCTTGTCCTATCTGCACCCGAGAGACGGTGTAAATGAACCTAAAAGGAAACATTTTTGCGAGGGTGGGATTTTGTTGGACCCGAACTGTTAGGTTGCTGGATGTAGACGACAAAGTGAAGACAGGAGGCGACAGTTTACCTGTTGGGATTGACACAGATAAGAAAACACCCCTGTAGAGTTCCTAAATCACTACTTAACCAGCCAAAATACACTATGCACTTACTTTCACTTAGCTGAAAACTCTTCTTTATCCAGGAAGATACATTTTTTCCTGTGACCAGCTGAACTTTGACTTTGTAGCCAGTTTTATAATCATCTATCAGGCTGTTAAGGTCACACTTGGTCGTTGTGATTCCTGTGCAGCTGGCCACCATGTCCCATTTTTTGCCAGGACGTCTGTAGACAGAAAAGTCACTGGCTACTAACTGGAGGTAGAGGAACTGGATGATGAATGATGAACATCTCTAGTATTTGAATAATAGTCAAACTCGACATTCAGCAGTTCTCTCAAGTAAATGATGTGAATGTTTGGAAATAGATAACATCTTAAAGGGGAAGCCAATGTAAAAAAAAAAAAGCACTAAAGTATATGTCATTATTCATGCTTTCAAGTTAAGCTTACTTTGCCATTTGCACATTGTACTGGGAGTTTGCTGGGGCACCCACAGGATGATCCCAATGTGCTGTTGCCATCCCATC
The DNA here is from genome assembly GCA_001698575.1 of Mola mola. NCBI lineage: Eukaryota > Metazoa > Chordata > Actinopteri > Tetraodontiformes > Molidae > Mola > Mola mola. The sequence goes on from KV751316.1 coordinate 5,775,776, forward strand.
CAAAATATCCACCTTTAGATTCTCAGGCACAGGCTCAGGCACAACCAGTCCTACCACAGAAAAATATAGGTATTATGACATACATTCTCTCCTTATCATTACAATTTCATTCAAAGTTAAAACCATAATCATATTTACTCTGTCGCTTTGTAAAGACTCTGGTCAGGAAGAGAACGGAAGTCTAGTTAATGAAGAAATCTTGCAAATCACTTAAAGGTTCTTTGATCGTATGATATTGATATTGTGTTTTGCAAAGAGGCCTTTGCAAGAAAATTCCACTTTATCTGAAGAAATTGCTGGATTGGAGGAGGGAAATTTAAGATAAATATTCTCTAAAAGTCAATTTCCCCTCCCCATGGCTTCATGGTGGAAACCGTATCAAAAATAGAGGTTTTAAAATAGGTTTTCTCATAGCAGATAGAGATTTTCTGTATTTAATCTGCAATGACAATACCAAGAAAATTAATATTTTTTCTATTTCTAACGCATAATAGAATAAAAGACATGTACAGTTATGAACAAACAATATTTTATCGCTTTGTTGAATGTCCATTAACTTTGCTGCCATTTTGACATGGAGCAGCTACTTCCTTTAATGCAAATGGCCAATGCAGCAGGAGGTCAATATCCCATTTAAAACAGAGCAACTTAGTATTTTCAACCCATTTTTTGACAAGTATAATAATAACAGAATATTATCACTTAGATGAATATATCCTAAGTAATTTTCATATATTTTCTTTACTTTCTTCCTGTGAGTAAAATTGTTGTCATGATGTAATTATGTTTCTACTATCAAAGATAAAGGAAGAAATATTCTTTTAAGCAAGGTTCTGACAGGCATAATTAGGGTTTACACTATACAAATTTAATACCAGTATTTAAGTTGCTTACCAGACACACAGTTTATGTGGATCATCAAGAAGACAAAAATTGGTGTCCTGTTGCTTATATCCATTTCTGATGTCAGAAGCGGCGTCATCATTCAGTTGTACTCCACACACTAGCCGCCAATAAAGTCCCTTATTGTGATCTTCAGTGAGGCATATTAGACGGTAGAAACATCACATATCTCCACCAAGTCTGTTCAACAGGTCAGATTTTAAGCAGCCGTTCTCTTGCCAACGCGTTGACTGTTCGTATGAGCGATTAGAAAGAAATGGCTTTTTTTAACGCAGTTCTCCCACGACAACTTCTTCTCGCTTAACTCCCCTCCCTCTCAGATGATGCATTTCCGGTTGCAGCTGCACTGGAGATTGTGCTGCTAGTTGTGTTTTTGTCTCGTACCTCCATCACCAAAACTTCTCCTTCCTCTCTCGCTTGTCTTTTTCCTTCTCGTTCATAATGCACAGAGGAAAAAAACCCCTAACGCAACTGTCGGAGTATACACGACTCAGAGAGAGAGAAAATAAAGAAGAAGCCAGGGGTTCCCCTTCTGCTTTCTCTAATTTGCTCTAATTTTAATCTAACTTTGTGAAAAGTGAAAGCAGCATTAAGAGAACCATGACCTTTACAAAAAGTTCAGTTATGTATATAAGCTGTGGTCTCGACAAACCTCAGCATGTGTAGAGGCATATCTCCTTTCCTATAAACACACATGAAGCTCAGTTTTGTGTCAATCATTATTTCTTCATATTGTGAAAGGATATTTGTTATTCAGGGGTTTATTGTCGTATTCCCCTTCACATTTTTATCCAAAGTGACAAAGTTGATTTGCCTTATTACATTATGTATATTTCAGCACAGTACAGAATATTTATCTCTGAGAATATGACCCAAGAGACCCAAGAGTAAAATATAAAAACTTTAAACATAGCCTAACGTTATCACATATACATTCGGATTTTTGTCCTGCGTTCGCTGAATAGCACAACATAATAAACCTGACATAGCGACACGGATGTATGGATGTAAAATTGCCATTAAACTTATCTACACTTATCTACTCATGAAAACGTCAAACTCGTGAAGTCTGCATGCTAAATTAATGTTTACAATGATGTGTTTTAAGTTGTTGCAATATTAGTGTCACTACACTGAAGAGGATTGCATCAGGGTGTTCAGCAAGAGACGG
>KV751316.1:5790781-5811710 GCA_001698575.1 Mola mola
ATTCACTTACTTGAACCGTTAAGTTCAACAAAGTTATACAATGCATTGGCATAGGGCAATTCCAAATTCTGGAAACGCAGTCGTTGCCATTAACAACGCTCAAAATTGCAAGTGTCTGGTAACATGGAGTACATACTGTCTTTTCCCTACCTTTCTCTCCTTCCTGTTGCTGACGGTGCACCGCAGACATGACAAGTCAATTGCCAAAGGGGCACGGATTTCCATAGTTTTTGAAATTTGTGAAAGACAAATTAATTTGAGTAGACAGGCAACAGAAAAGACACACACTGTATAAACCTTAGTTTTATACAATATCTTTACAGTTATTGAGTCAAAAACACATGGGATTTGCAGTAATATTTCAAAACAAACAAACAAACAAAATAAATCAGACATTTTTACTTACTCAACACAATTGCATGGATGAGTTTAAACGTACCTAGCAAACAAAGTCCATACGTTTTAAAAAAAAATGTATTTTGGGAAATTTTAGTGCCAAAAAGACTGAGAAATCAGGCTTTGTTTGAAAAATAAAGGAATTCTCCATTAATTTGCTTAAATACTTAAGCTTCATAACAGATGGCCATTCAGAAACCAGCACCTCAACAAGGTCGTTCTGTGAAGTTTCATTGTTCGCCTGTAACATCAGTTGATGTGATACAAAGCCATTGTCACACTGACATTTTACCTCATTGCGTTCTTTGTTGTACACATTAACACATGCAAAATAAACAATGCAACCTCCTCAACAATTTGTAGGGAACTTTTCAAACTCAAATCCAGACACATAGCAAAATGCTGCAAATCTGACAGCTGGTTGAAACAAAAGTGCTGCATTAATCCATGTGTGGTGTAAACCTGGAGGTACAGATTGATTCAATCAGTTATCTACATCAATCCATTATGTTACATCGACACCATTTGTCACTTTTTTTTTTTTTTTTTTTTTTTTTTATAAATTTTTTTTTTAACTAAATGTTAGTTTTTGGTGCTTACACACAGACAAGAGATATTTTGATAAAATGAAAATTTTACTTGAATGTTACTTCTAAGTCTAAAAGAAACATTGCCATTTCAGCATCAAACCGTGGGTTTTTATTCACCAAAAGCCTTCTCCAGCGTGAAGGCACACCAATATTTACTTTTGCTTCACTTCTTCTTCAGTTGCTCCTTATCTTTGTTCAGAGACGTGGTCTCTTTCCTGTTGTGGCTGTTTGGGATGGTGATTAAAGTCAGTTGATTACAGTTCCACTTTGTGTCAAAGGGGTCTGGAACTTCTTCTGTACAGTAACTTTGTGATAAAGGAACAGCTCTTCTTCATCCCCTCATGTTGCAGTTGTCAGTGACAGTGTGCTTTTGGAGGATTATAATGTTAAAAATTAGTTGAAACTGGCCTTAAGTCTGTGATCTTCCATGTAATTAAAACTGGTTAAGATTTAAAATTCTTTTGTGTGTAGCCAGTCTGTCTCACACATTTTGCAGCTAGTAAGATGTCAAAAAGCTAGATCAAGCTTTGGATCATGTCTCAGTAACAGCTGAGCATTCTGACATATCAGTGGAATTTATCCTCTCACTGATCCCATTGTGTATGTTATACAACACACTGCTGTTACTCTTCCCTTTCTCTTTCGGAAAGTATCTCCTCTGCATGCCCTTGGCCTTGAAGTCTTCTGCCTGATTATGTTTGTGTATTTCTGATCATGCCACATTTTCACAGCCATCCCTTGTCAAGACAGTAGAGTAAACACCTCCTAGCCTGCCCATCTGTTGTTTTTTCCCCATAGACACAGTGAGCCTCGTACAGGAACTTAATTTTGCCAAACAATGGTGCAGAGACGGTAGGGTTAGGGAAGGTTGCTCAGGTGCCAGGAGTCAGAGAGAGAGGCAGGCTGCAGCTGAAAAGCTGGTTGATACATTAAAATGGGCACTTTCAAACCTGACGTGATTAAAAAAAATCTCCCCCTGAAAAGATTCATATCACAGTTAGAAAATGCAGCCAATGCCAGACCAATACATCTGGATTTATTCCCAATACATCTGGGAATAAATTACAGCATAGAGTTGCCAAAGATAGGTCAACTCTGGTCCTCCTGAAAACTTTGGTCTTGGTTTGCATCCAAGATAAAAATGGGGTAGCTTGTTTGAGGTGTAAAAACAAAGCAGACCGAAGTTGACCGAATTATATTGCACTGTGGGTAAATTAAGGAAAAACAAATAGCATGCATTTGTAATGAAATAAATTTGAGTTGGCACTACATGTCTAAATGTCTCATGGGCAGACGCGGAGCAATTACGAGGTGACAGCTTGGACTGAAATATGGTCAGGCTAATATATTACAGTTGCTTGTTTCCACTCACAAAACACCAAAGTAAATATTTATTGGGTGAATGGTGGTGTAATTCAACCGCACAGCTGATGGATGTTCCAGGTAAATTTGATTAACAACAATGAATGATATACATAACAGTGGGAAAGGCTGATTTCCCCTCCCTGTGCAGTCCAATAGATGAGTGGTTGCCTCAATCATGTGACATTATTCAGAAGGTTCGGTCCGTCTGACAGTGTGAAAGCTAACTAAACCAAGTGAAAAGGCAACAATGTTGCAGTTTGCACCCCATGAGATTAATCAAGGTCTCTTGAATATTATGTTTGAAAAAGACCTTAAAGTGTATTTGGCATGAGATCATAGGATTCATTGTCTTCATTTTTTTAATAACCACCACTGCAGAAAAAAATGGCCTGAGTTAGGCAGGAGTGTTTATATATGAGATAATGCTTGGACATTTTAACATTGTTGCAACCGTTTTAGGAAACGTTAGTATACAACTCGAAAAAATACATAAAGGTGTAGCCATTTTGGGAAGAGTTTGATTTTTAATATACATATTACGTATGTACTGTATTGACCAATATATCATAGCTTGATGATAAACTTGTAAATACTTTATTGGCTTAGATGGACGGTATCCCACTCTATGGCAAAAACTTAAGTTTTCATCATGTCAATCAATGAAAAGTTGTAATAAGGGGCAGCCCAACACTACCTCAGTCCCAGAGCAGTTATGCCCGTTTGTTTTGAATGGGCACCTTTAGATGACACTGTATGTCAAAAAGATATGTTCATGTTTTTTCAACATCATCCCAAACATCCCAGAATTAGGGGTATATAGACCACTCGATTTTGGGGAAACAATTTTTTCCAAATTTTGCAATGTATGTTGTTGTTAATATCGATGGGATTCACTTACTTCTAAGATGAGAATGGCATATAAGTAGAGTGCATGCCTCCAATGCATCAGAATCCCCTGAATTTAATATTCCCGGATCCACTCCTTTATCTGGATCTGCACTATGTCATGGGTTCCCCCTTTATCCATCCCCTCTGTACCCCAGAATTTCGTTGAAATCCCTCCAAATATTTTTGCAAAAACCCAACCAATTAACATAATTTGTGTATTTGGATTAGTGAGTCTGGCCGATTGCTTTGCCCTCCAACCCCAGACTGTCTTTGGTTCCTCCAGAAAGAATGCAGGTCGGACAAAGAGCCTCTTAACCCTTAACACGTACCATCATATCTGCTATTAATGCGTCTCTGACAGAGAAAAGCCAGAAGAGGCAGCATTCTGCCCAGTCATTAGTCTGACACTGACACACCTATCTGTAGCTGCACACACACACACACACACACACACAGCTTTTCTAAATAGCTGAGTAGCTGCCTCATCACAACTCACATTTCCAGCATTAGCTGCCTGTTGTTCTGGAAAGCTTTTTACTTTTGATCAAACTCAATTGAACTATTGGACTGGAAGTTGTAATGTCCACCTTTCCAATTTATCATATCCTCTTAGGTATATACCAGTGGAGGTTTTTTTTACACCAGTTAAGTAACATGCAATGACGAAAGATGATAAAGAAGGTTAGGAGGAGAAAGAAAAAGGTGAGGGAAGATTCTGTTTGCACAAGGGAGACTGAGGTGAAATACAGTCAGATATGTCATATGTCAGGCATCAATCATCACCTCTGATTATGTCCCTCAGGATGTGACCAACAGGCCTCCAAAGACTATTGTCATACCTCGTCATTCTAATGACGAGGTTTTTCACAATATGCACACCATGTCAGTGATATAAGTCCATGAGCAAACAATAAAATTTTCCCAGATTAAGAAATTCTTGTCACTATTATTTCTAAATCTTAAATGGATTAAGTATTTCAGCGTCAGCTCGGATACAGAGATGAGTAATACAAACCTATAGAAAAAAGTTATCAATTAAGAGCATCAGTAATGACACATGAGATGGTTTTGATGAATGACCCATGGGTGGATTCCATTACAAAGTAGCAGTAGATTCTATAGGCACTCTGTTCCTCTGTTGTTATCTTGTGCCACATCATTTCGTAACTGGTGTAGTTATCAGTGTGTTGGTCAGATCTATACGAAGGCGCACACATCAAATAAATGGAGCATCAACATACAAACAGCACCAGACCAGGAATGCTACCATCAATACCTCAGCTAATGACTATAATGGACCGCGTTCTTATGTGTGCACTATTTCCTCCCTCTCTGATATGGATGCAAGGCAGACAAACATCCGAATGGACCGGGGCTATCAAACAGCCAGCCTGGATGAAAATACAAAATGCCCTTTAAAATCGAGTGGTACATCCAGATGTAAATGGCACTTTTTGACGCTAGAAGGCTTGATAACATGGTTTGTCTCGAGCTTTGATATGCTACTTATGGTGCATTATTGTCAAATCTCGTTTCCATCTGTATCAGCCTGTAAAGAAACAGACTTGGGTAAATTTGATCAGAAGTAGCTTGAATATGAATATCTCAGGATATGTGAGGGCCTGCAGGAAGGAACCTATAGCATAAGAGATCAGAAAGTTGGATATGATGTGATGCTGTCTGGTGTTTACGTGCACGGATGCAACGGCGGTGCAGTGTGCAGAACAGATGGATACGTCAAGCAGTTGCCTTCAACAACAGCTATTTGATCTCTTTGACGAGTGTTTTTTCCGCCCACTGTCCTAACAATGGATATTTCATAAAACGGCAAGTTGGTGTTGAGTCGAATCCACTTTTGTTGTGGGATTTGGGATTGTAGTAGACATTCTTCAGAGTTTTGCAGTAGTTTTTAAGTTGTTCAGTACTACGTTTTACTCAAGTGCCTGCCATTGTTGTGGAGTGAAGAAGCGTTCATCACATTTATGTCAGGACGGAATGTATGAACAGAAAAATCGCAGCCAGGAAATAATCAGCTTAACTGTATACATGTTACAGTTTTTTTGGGATTTTTTTTATGGAAAGGTTTGTTCCACCCATCTTCAACTGATTGAACATTCATTCAGTTTTTCTTTTTATTCTGAGAGAAATGTTTATTGGAGGATTTCTAGTCTGTTTGGGCTATGTTAATCAAAATAAGAGGCTCCTTATAAACGTAATTTCAAGGCTTTCAGAAATGTCTAATAATTCTTTGGTGCAGTCCTTCTTAATCCTCCATTGGAAATGTGTGAATGGAGGGGGCTTTCAAAACATAATTGATTATCAAACTATGAGACCATACTGACACTCTACGTACTGATAGAGTACTTGTTCCAATCAGATCTTCAGTTTTGCAATTGAAACATCACACAGAGAAAGGCATACAGTACCCTTAACGTAATAGTTTCACAACCACAAACATCTTGGTGGATTTAGATGAAAAGAAAATGTGTGCCAATGTGATATGATTCCATCATCTAGATCCCATTAATTTCAAGGCAATTCACGTCATTGATGTGGACATATTTCAGTCTGGAACAAGAACGGGAAACCATTGCCACCGTGGAGCCACTGAGCTAGCGTGGTTAAAAACTCACGTGAAATATATTTTCCAGTGCCAAATTACGATCATCACATTTTGTAGGGAACATGCTGGTGTGTGTGCACTGAATAGTCTGCATGAAAATAGGACAAGGTTGTAAGATGTCCTCGGGGAGGAAGGAGTAATCTCTGCCAGGAAGAGAACGTGTAAGCGGGCTTTGAACACGGATAGATAAAAACTATATCTGTTGGCCTTTTACATCAGTCAGACTCCGGGGGTTTGGATGGAGCCAGTGCTGTGAGATGTAATTCCCACTTTCACACATCACTTCACTGTGTGTGACTGCTGGGCATCAAAATGTGTGTCAGAGTCTGTGTGGTGTAGGCAAACAGAACGTCTGCATGTGCTTATTGTTGTTGTTTATCCACCAACATGCAGGGTCGTGAGTAGTGCAGCTCAACACACTGATCCCTCCCATTGTATTTTGCATCTCTTACGTTCTCTCTCCCTTTATTACGCTATATCAACAGTTGCCATGGAGACTATTTTTCTGCTCCTCTCTTCACTCCTGGTGTGTGTGGCTGGTAAGTGTCCCAAATGTAACAAAATACACACACCTACATACATGCACGCGAACATGCATGCACACACAGATTGTGCAAAGGTGTCACGCGCTTGCTGGGTGTGGGCTCTCGGAAAAACACCAATTACTTCTTTAGGGTTTTGTGTGTGAGTGTGTGGTGTGTGTGAGGTCTGTTTTGAGTGTGTGATTAAAAGTAAGGCATGTAAACACTCACGTAGTCACAAACTAGAAATTGAGCTGCGGTGCAAACTGCTTTTTGTTACACTTAAAGCTTGTGCCACGTGAAACATAACAGATGATAATTATCACGGTTTCTTATCTTATTTCCTGTGTTCATATCTTGTCCTCTTCCCTTTCACCTTCTGACTCGAACCTCTTCACTGCCTCTCAGCTGTAGATGAGCAGAGTGCGCACGGTGAGTACTGTTAATGTAACATCTGATAGGGTCAATACCTCGGTCCTGGCTGCCACAGAAACGGGTCTGCTGGGGTCCAGATAAGTTGGTCAAGTTAAGCAAAGTGGCAGATGCATGAATAAAATGGCAAAATGACCAGCACCAATTGTGTGTCAAGTAGAAACACTGAGTGGAATCAATAGTGAAGAGAGGAGGATGGTTGTTTTGAAAGAAAGAGAGACTATGATGCATCTAGAGGTCATCGAGGGGATTCCAAAAGGGTCTCCAGCATAATAGAGAAAGTATAGATGTGTATATATGTAAATAGGCAGGCCTTACAAAATGACACTTTCTGTAGTAAAACATCTAAAAGCAACATTTATAACAGACCGGATGCAAATAGGGTGTGGGTGTCAGACGGAAGTGTAAAGTGGAAATACTTGGGTAGTAATATCAAAAAAGAGCGGAAAGAAATGCATTCTCCTTCTCGTATTCATCACATTGTTACAAGTTACAGGAAAACTGAAGTACAACATAGTGTTTGGGTTTAATGGTAAATGACTTGAAAATGTCAGCTGCGGTTGAAGAGAAAAAAGGCTGAGTAAAAAAATAAACTTAAGGTGTGAAGAAATAAATGTTGACAACTCTTTACCTTTTAACAGAACATCCGTCAGATCAGGCGTAAGTTAACGAGTTGCACGTCAAAACTCATTCTTTAGAAATCTAAATTTAGCTGAAATTCAAACACTCACCTCACTGTTCACATATGATGTGGCTCTACCAACCACCAAGAAACTAAGTCTTTCCATCCATGTGACATTCATGTGACCTACCATGATAAGGAGTTTTACAGAAATTAAAAAGGAATCGGATTTTTATTTCACAATGCTCAAAACTGACACATACACCTGACGAGAGATAGGTAAAAAACAATGATGATGAAACGAGAAAAATCCCTTTCTAAATGTGTGGTTTCTTACATTTGTTTCACAGAAAGAGAAAAGGAGGATGAAAACCCATTTATTTACGGTAAGTTTTAACAGAACATTGAACATTTCCTGTGACCACGACCTCAGCACACGTCAAGTCATAGAAACTGTCTACACAAAAGTTGTCTGCAAAAAATGCCACACTGACTACATTTCTTTCTCCTGCTCCTGTGCCTCTTCATTCTGCTGCAGACTACGAGAGCCTGCGGATTGGGGGTTTAGCATTTGCCGTGGTGCTGTTCACACTAGGCATTCTTCTCATCCTTAGTGAGTTAACCTCTGTCTCGCCTGCACGCCAAGTAATCATGTTAAAATCGCCATTGAAAAAAAAAAACGTTAAAGAATCATTATGGCATTTCCACACAGTTTGACTGCGCCGTTATATCAACAGTGGTGACAGGTAAAACCGAATACATCCAACTAACACGGGCGCTCAGAGGGCGCATACCTCCGCCAAGGCCCGACAATCCCTATTTTGTCTGGGACACCTGTCATCAAGGCCTTACATTCACTTACAGGAGAAAAAGATTACAAAATTTAAAAAAGGTAACCCTTCTTCATCTCACTGCTGTTGAATGTAGCAGTGTATCAGTGTATCAAACAAGTTACTTTAGCTGTCATTAAATTTAGTGATTTTTTTTTTTTTTTTTACAATCACAAAGGTAGCTAAAAAAAAGACACTCAGTCATAATTTAGAACAATTCTGCCCAGGGAAATATGAGATATAGGGATTTTTACAAATGTGCCTGTTGTGACCTTGATCTTTGACCTATAAAGGCAGAAATGTAATCAGTTGAGGCCACTGCCAACAGGAACTCATTGAAAGAGGAATCAGGATGATTCACCTGAAATACTGGACTTGTACACTAAAATTGTAGGCTGCTAACATCCCAACAAATAAACGAAAAGACAAACACATCAAACGGAGATAGAACCCTCTTGGCCCAGGTAATTGGACTTCTGGTTAACTCAGCTAATTATTTCTAACGTTTACAGGTCGACGATGCCGCTGCGGTATCAACCAAAAACCAAGGTGAGCCAGCGTCTCTGAATTTAAAAAACACATATAGTTCTCTTTTTCGTCCCACATGGTGGTCATCATGTGTCACTAATAAAGTGTTATAACTTCTCCTCAGGGCCCCTGGAGACGGGGAGAAACAGAAGGAGAACCTGATTGTCCCCGTGGGTAAGATGCACATTTAAACTCTGTCAGCTTCTCTCACCTCTGGCCCACCAGCCAACACACATCCATAACTGAGTTTCACTCACCGTGCCTGTAGCACGGCGGAGGGGGCGTGGCATGTGTGTTTGTGATGAGACAGAGATCATGTTTTCTTTACTCTAAATCACTGCTGATCTTCATCCAAAACATATCTTCAGTGTGATTTTACACCTTCCAAGCTGTCTTGGGTTGTATGTCAGTTAAATATAACGTAAACGCCGACTAGTTAATTATTATAATAGGTCATTTATTGCAAGAATGCCTTTACTCAGCATCTGAGATTTTACGTGATCACTTCCACAACATCCACCTTTGATTCTTGGGATTAATCTCCTGACATAGTCCGTCCCAACTGCTTTTAATGGAAAAGAACTAGATCTATGCAACCCAATTTCAAGAAATTTCAGAGATGGAAGAAAGATACATTACACAGAAAAGCTGTATTATAGGATATATGTATCGATAATTAGAGAAATGTGTCTTGTGTGTGGAATCATTACTATATTGTTAACTGTCAACTATTGTTACCGTTTCCTCAAACCAGGTCTCACTACATGTGTAACTAGTTAACGAAGGGTTAATGAATGAAACAAAAATTTCTTGATGCTATAATTTACAAAATTATTTCAAAATTTGCAAAGAGTGAACCTTGAACGGTTCGCCACTGAAGAGTTTTATTGCAGCTAAAGTTGCTGAAATGTTGAGAGAATGTTAAAACGTTACCCGTCTCAGTGCAAGGGTTTTTCTTTCTTTTGTTTTTTAATAATGTTATCTTTATTGTTGAAGCCTGGCAGGTAGTGTGTTTTTGGGTAACACTTTACAAGTTGGTACACTAAAATGTGGATGCTACTATATCCTGCATGTTTTGATAATAAATCACATTTTCTGAAGTCTTATTCCTTTCGTTACAAGCAAAGATTTTGTTCGTGAATAATCTGAACTATTTCTTAAGTGCAGTTTTGTGTGTATATGTGTGTGTATATGTTTTGTGATTCAACCTTAATCTGCAAAATAATATCAAGAACTGTCTGTGAAAGGTAGCGGAATAGTAACACTTGATGCCAATAAACAAAACTCATAGAATATCAGAAACAACATGTAATCTTAGTCCATTTTCTAATTCCAAGTATAAGTAAAAATATTCAGGAGGAAATGAAGTGTAATGTATTGTCCTTTAATCCTTTCAGCATCGGCAGCGCAAGAGACGGTCGCGGAGAACTGAGGTCTCTTGACTGGACGGGACCATCTTCTGACACAATCAGTTAATCCACTGTAACGCTGACAGAATTGATAATTGATCATTGTAGGGCCGATGTACCTTTAGAGGTGTAACATGTGTATAAATCTTGTGTAAGTGGAAGACAAACCTTTAGCCTGTTGTGCTCCATTGCGACCGTGCCAGTATGTCAGTGCTCTTGTCTGTTCCCGTGCCTTTCTGTGACAGTCTCGCTCCACTTCTTTGTCATAGTAGCACCTTTGACATAAGATTGACTATAAAGACCAGGAGGAACTTTTAATGTTGTGTGTTTTATTGTTCATTGTTTTCTTCTTCAATTTAGTGTCTATAGGTTTTAGAAAGTCTGTGTTGTTTATTTCGTCGGTTGTCCTGGATAAAGTTTGCCACATATATTCATATGTTCTGTATACTTACATAGAAATACTTACGGTATATATACAGTTAAATAGCCTTAGGTCTGCTTTTCAGTGGTCGGGTTCGTTGGCGTGTACATTCATGGTTATGTGCATATCACAACTGCATGTTTGCAATGTGATGAGCCTTATATATAAGACAATCTCAATCGCCACAGCTCTCCCACTGGAATGGTATGCAGGTATCTGCACGAGCTCCTCTGAAGCAGGGTTTTATTTCATGTAGTGACGGGAGCTCCTGCGTCAGCTGTCTCACTGCCTTTTTCTACACAAATCCACGACACTGGCTCCATCGGGATTAACTACAGACTCCAACAAACTATCACGAGTTTCCCAAACATGCTGTCCAAAGTGCTTGAAATCTGCGGAGCCTGGTTCCCTTGTTTCTCTCTTTATGGTTCATTTTTTAAAATTGCTTCGTCAGGACTAACGGCATGCCTTAAATGGCTATATGTCAGATAAAAAGAGAGAGCGATTGATTTATTTATGGCCAATATCACGTTTAATAGTAGCCTAATGTAAGTAAGTCATAGAAAGAGAATAAATGTCCAACAGTCCTTGTTGTGAATGCTGTCAGGTCTGACTTTCTGTCCATCTGCTTTAAATCAACCCCTGTAAACACCCTGCTCATTCTACGCATGAGGCTTTGTTGTGTAGCAACCTGTTGTGCTTTTGGCATTAATAAATTAAAGTATGTCTGACTACACAGAAAAATGTCTTGCGGGTCTTTGTGGTCGGTCTATTTAGTAGAGGACATCAGATTTCACGTGAAACCTCCTACTTGAAATGAATCCGGAAATATTCTCCCAATGGCAGTCAAGGTTAAACGTTGCTGTCTGGACTATGAAACTCTGAGCCGGTAGCGCGCTGATAATTGCTCTGTGATCCCACAGGCTCATTGACACTTAACTATTTATTGGCATTAGAGAACAAACTCCTCAGTGTGAGACAGTAAATATGTAACTGAGAATTATGGCTGTGGGTGGTTTTTGCATGTGTGTTGGTGCTGTGCCTGTGGCGGAGGGTGGAACGATGGGTGGGAATTTGGTCTGAACAAGCCCCCAACCATAGAGAGGCAGCACACAAACTCCTGCACGGAGGTGACACGAATCCTTAAGCAGCTCAGGTGAGTCATAATTTGCTTTTCTGAAGAAATGAATCAAACGTCTCTCAGATATTCTGTGTTTATTCATCTTCCGGAGAAATTAGTTGTTATCAGTAAAATCCACGTGTTTTGCGTAAAACGGAAATTAATAGCATTTCTAAGATATTTAATGACGCAAAATCTAAAAGCACATAACAGTGGGTTTCATTGACAAAGAGTGTTGTGTTGCCAGGGCTCTTATTCAATATACGAAGGAAGAAGAAATCCAACAGCAGTGATACATTGCTGGGGCTGTGCGTTTATCATCTCAAGAGCTGCTCTTTCCTACCTGCATTAGAGTGTGCAAGGTTCAAGGTTAATGAATATTGGAGCTGTAATGTATTAATGAGTAACTCCCGGGTATGCCCTTGCTCAGTAGCGCGTTGAAAAGGCTCAGACACACAAAACAGGGAAGTACTGAAGCCAACATTTTACAGTGGTGTGGTGGAACAAGATGAGACATTCTGTTAATCTGTGTGAGGTAATGATTATAGGTGGAGATGTAGATGCATGTGTGTGTGTAAAGGATTGAAAGACACAGTGCGTAGGAGAGAAAATCAATACTGCCATTAGGCTCAGTGAAGATCAAGCCAATCATTTCCCTCTTAAGACTGTGGAAGTGAAGCCCGTGAGGCTATTTGTCAGGGCATATAGACTTTAACAGCCTTTCAGCTTCCTCTCAACCCAATTCAATAAGCTGGTTTTAATGAGCCTCTTCTGTTTTGACCTAATTAAAATGGAGTGACTACTGAAACCAGCCTTGACGGCGAACACGTTTGTCTTCACGCAGACGCAACACGTTCCAGGTTGAACTATTTTGAACAGCAGACAGATCGCCAGCCGGCGGCTGCTGTTATCACCGGCCTTTTGTTAACTGCTTGTGTTGTGTCCTTCCAGTTTTGACAGCTAAGCACACCCACAGACAAGGCATCATGGCATCTAAAGGTAGGTTACATTATAGCTCAATAGGAGATGTATGAAAGAGTAACTTCAACATGGCGCCGTTTGAGTGGCGCAATGTTTGCATGGTCACAGCCATTCTAGCTTTCTGATTCATAACCTGTGTAAATCATGTACCCGGTTTAACACAAGGCTGACTTAGTAACTGTTTAGAGTAATGCATGCTGGCAATGACGAACAACTTTGTGAAGTTTAAAAAGGCCTTCCAGCCCCACAGACTTTCTCCCACGTGAGCACTATATCTCAGCTAATCACGTAGAGGTATGAGCCTTGATGCCGCATGGTAACATGGGGACAAGTCAAACCAGAACAGGCGGGTTCGCAAGTTTTCTCAAGGACCATAAGACTTGGTTGCAGTCTTTATCGTCGGGAGAAATTAGCTTTCCTATGTATTAATACATGAATTATAAGAACCCATGACCAAAATAATAATGATTAAAAAAAGCAATTCATCAATGTGCTGTTGATGGATGGAATTATAACAGTTGCCGTGAAGGTCAAAACAAGGCAACGTTTCCACTGTAAATTATTGTAAAAACAAATTATTTCCTGTTTTTGACCCAACAAACTGCTTCAAGGACACCTGTCTGTCCTCAAAGCCCATTTTGAAAACCACCCGTCCAACGAATGACAACAAACGGAAGTGTAAATGAATTTCTTGTGAACATGCACCCAGCTTGAGAATACCATGTCCACTGTGTCTATTTCTATTGTATCTCCAGGTACTGACATTGACTACGATGCAGACTTTGTGTATGGTGAGTAGCTGCAACTCTTAAAATGTGACCGCCCCCATGAAATAATTCAAACAGTCTGAAATGAGAGAATATATAGTATGCACTGGATAAAGAGTGTTTCTGACCGTGTAATGTCAATGTTTGCTGGGCTAAATAAGAAGGCAGAGATGAAAAAATAGGAGGGAAAACCAGAGCAGGACCATGGGGAGTGGAAGGGGAGTGAGTTGATTGAAAACAGAAAAAGAGGAAGGTAGAGAGACTAAGATGTCGAGGTAATAGGACAGAGAATTTAATGATATAGTTGCCAGAGTCGACCGTGATGCTGCGTGCTATATCTCTTTGTAGACTATTACACACTGCGTGTTGGAGGTCTGGTCTTCGCTGGCATCATTGTGGTCCTGTCTGTCTTTCTGCTGGCGGGTAGGTCAATGATACATCCTTTGTGTGCGTGTCTGTGTTCCGATACAGGTAGTGAAAACAGAGATTGCAGTCAAATCTCTGTGAAACGGAAGGGCTGAGTGGTGTGAATGAAATCTGGAAAGACTGTACACAGAAGTTTCTCTAAAACTGGAGGCTGAAATGTCTCTCTTGCTGCAGCTCTGTTTCCATTACAGTTATTGTCAGCAGAGCTTTGTTAAAAGAAGAGCACAATAGCTGTGAGCTTCAGGAAGAACTAACCAACTTATCCATTTCTTTTTTTTAATCCAAAGGAAACAAGATCTTCAAGTGCGGCAAATCCAAGGTACGGGAAGAGTGCAGAGAACATGGCTTTATAGTGACATCTGCTGGTCACAAAAATAATACAAAAATAAAAGTGTGACACCACCTGAACCTGAGATGAAATGACAAAAGCTATTAGGAGCCACAATATCCCTAAATAACTAACTGTTGTTTTATTACAGCCAAAGGTGGTTGAGGAGGAGTGAACAGGGCAAAACCAGCCAGGAACCACCAGAGTGTGTTTTCATGCTGTCAGCTTTCTGTGTAAGAACATAAGGTTTTTGTAAATAAAAAGTATGTAAACTTGCTGCGTGTGCTTGTGTATGTTTGACATAACTGCTCCTCTGGACCACCAGGGCAAACCAGTACAACGAAATCAATAACTAATTGTTGCAGGACCTCCAGTAAATATCTGCACTGGAAAATCGACTTTTTTTTCTATAGAGCGATAGCTTTCTGTGCTTTTCCAAATCATTCAGACATATATAAACCAACAGATGCTATACAGAAACGGTAACAGTGGAAAACTAAAGAAATACAGCAGGCTAATATTAAATAACAATTTAACAGCACCTGACTGACAGGGAGAAGCAACAAAGAAAAAAGAAAAAAATGTTTGTAATCTCTTTTGTTCTCCTTATTTGACCTCAGCCCTGTGTTGTGTGGATCCTGTGAGTCTACTGTTTCTAATGTAGAGTGTCTGACCACTATAGTGTCATGGCCAGCACATTTACAGATGGCACACAAGTTGGTTTCATCATTTTCCACTGACGCCAATGATGCAGTTACTGAACACTGACACAGAGGAAGTCATTAGTAATCCTTTCAAAGTGTTAAAAAGGAACTAAAAAAAAGTAACAATCGCAGCACTACTCAAAAGGGGAAGTTTGCATTTAAATTTTTATCCAGGATTTAAAAGCAAAGATTTTTTTTTGCAGCAAATAGAAATGACAAGTTGATCATAAAAATTTGCAACATGGATACATGGTACATGGTTCATGGACGTGATAATTCAACCTCATTTTAGGCATAACTGATTTTTTGGGTAAAAAAAAAAAAAAAAGTAGAGTATCAAACAGAAGCATTTTTACTGTATATCCAACTTTGAGTTTATTTATCAGCATCATGCATACTACTTATCTGATCATGTGTTTAAATATTAATTGCACTGTACATTTGGAAGAACATTTGTAACCAGTTCTGGCCCATTTAAATCAGCTTAACCACATTCTCTCTCATGACTATAACTGAAGGATGTCCTCATTTTTCATCAATCCGATTCAACAATCGTACTGTTTAATCGTGCAACCCTGTGATCTTTTTCGCTATACCAAAAAAGTCTCAACCACCCAATGGAGCTTGTAGTTTTCTTTGCAAGCCAAGCTTTTGTCAGCAGGTCAACAAACACCAAGACTTCACTTTCTGGTCCACTTGTTGACTCACAGGCACAGGAAGATGGATCAGACGTCTGGATAGATGTTCCATGGAGACTTCAAACGTTTTCCGTCCTGGTTTTTGGGTATCAGTTTTTGGTACTTTCATTTACTAGTATATGCACCTGTCATCTGTAGTTCAGAACAGTACTTTTTTCATATACGAACCGTGAATGTATTGTAGTCTGTATAATGTATTGCCTATATAAATGTTTCTAGTGAGGTCATGTAGTTCAGCAAAGTTTTCTCATTGACTCTGTTTAATACCACCCCGCATGCAGGCCTAATTACAATTGTTAATGAGGTTGATGAGAACCTGAAGCTCTACATTTTTAACAGTTTCCCTTTTAAACACTGCCATGATAACATTGTGAATCGTTTTCCATAAATGACCCTGTTCTCCTGTCTACCGCTACAACAGTTCTGCTGATGTTCCTTGAACTAAAATGGAAGAAAAGATGAAACTTCAGCAAACCCTTCAGTTTTAGAAAATAAAACTTTTAGAAAATAAAGCTTGGGGAAAAAAATCCCAAAGAGACATTCAAACGAACTGAAGCGCTCTCGTCATGTGGTGGCCTCCGGGTACCCAACTCTCCTCTTCCCTCTGGGGTTAGCAGGGGGGTTCAATGTCTCCTACAATGTCAACCCGTGACTTTTCCAAGGCCCTCCTTCTCCAAGCACCATCACGTCTCAACATCTGCTCCATCCAGGCTGCACAAGCCAAGGTTATTTGCTACAATAATGCATCCACAGTCACTCATAACTGCAGCTAAGATGCAAAACTCCTGTGGCACCAGGTAACTTATACAGCCATGGTTTATAAATCCATGAGAAAGCCTAGAAACGACTCACTGCGGGTCAACACACGTTATATCTCAGACAGTATTGTGTGCATGTACATCCATGCAGCAGTATGGGGATAGAAACCCCTTTCACGAGACAATGAACGTCATGTGTGGATGGAAAGTGAAGAAATGAACGCGCCCCGTCACAAACGGACGCTCAGCATTGGTTTCCTTCCTCCGCAGAGAGGTTGCACTCCTCTCACTCCTCCACAAGGTGTCGTTGTCGGACCAACCGGACGAGGAGGCAGCTGAGCGGAGGGGAAACAAGTGACCCCGAGTCCTGCTACATCAGGCTGACTGCCCGTCACTAAACAGGACGTCCCGGTTTATCGTGGCACCTCAGAGGCGGTTTGAGCCACCGACCACCCCGCGGTTTCATCGCCGCTCCGCACACGACAAAGCACATGAATCATACCGTCATGAAAAACCGTGCGTGATCAATTACTCCTGAATAAATACGTTCTTACAGGCGGAGACAGGACCTGTCAACTGGGTGAGTCCCGAGACCTCCCTCCCCTCTCCTTTCCTCTTCATTAACACGCCATTCCCATCACATATGCTGATTGAATGTGTGCTGGTGAGTTTTTGTGTGCTCATGATGATGGGATTTTCTCAATAACCAGCATCTCCATGTACGTTTCCTTGCACCACTCCGGATTGGCTGTTTGTGTTTGCGTGTGTCAAGGTCATCCGGGGGAACTGTGGGAAAATGAAAGACAGAGCTGTAAACTTCAGCAGGGGCCACGGGCATGTGCTTTTTCCAGCAGGAGCCTTCAGGCGTCAGCTGTTTTCCATAAGGGCTTCAGTTGAGGTAAGCATGAAGTTCGCTGGAGCTGATAAAATCACACACACACACACACACACACACACACACAGACACACACAGACAAGTGCACACGGCGTTGGACAGGTGTTAGATGGCTGATCAGTTGCTGTTCCCATGCGTGTGTAAGAATTTCTGCTGACTGCTGAGACAAAATTCATCCGGGCGCCACAGAGACACACACACACACACACACACACACACACAGGAGGAGCGGGGACAAAATGTTTTTGTTTCCTGGCATGGGTGGTTGTGACAGAATATTATTAAAGACGCTGTGTTGGCAACATAACAACTGATTAACTGATTAATTGGCAATTTTAGTTGCCAATTTTGTTGTGGCCTTTAAACACAAACGTTTTTTCTCCATTTCTGCTTTTCACCCCCCACATGGGAACATGTAACTCTTCAGCCAGTCAAAAGAACACGTACACGCAGCAACTCTTCACTTGCAAATTACCTGCTTAAATATATGTATTATAACGATTTGCGAGCAAACTGTAATAGCAATTGCAATTATTTATTTTTTTGAGCACATATGTGCTTGGATTTGCTTTATATATACTGATAACGAGAAATATTTGTGTGTGCATCAGAAAAATTGAGAATTTCTAAATTTTGAGACTGATCTAACTCCATAACCACGTGCCTGAAAAATTCTGATCCATGAAGGTCCTGTTGTGTAATAGACCTGGCTTTTGCCTGTCAGGACACAGTCACATGACCTGTGGGGGTACAAGGTGGGTTACGTGGATGTGATTTGGAGGCCTGGTCACGTCCTTGAGCACTTTATCACTGCTCATGTAATGCCATTATATGAGCGACACTCGAACAGGAGTAAACAATATTTTATCCTCTGCTTAGGTTTTGATTAACGAGTTAGTACGTAAAAACGGCTGACTGCACTCGACTCAAACAAGTGATATAATTAGTGATTTTAAAACCATTTTTATTTCTTACTTGGAATCAATTTATTCACGAAAAGGGACGATTATTGTCAAACCCATCAATAGCACATGAAGAGTCTTAAGAATCATCAGTAGATGATATAGGGATCCATCGAATCCATTATTCGTTCACTTAAATTTGTTGAAAATCTGATGAGTTAGTAGGTTACAGTATTCCACAAACTGTGTATAAAGCTCAGAAGAAAACTTTGCCTACCAACATCCAGAAAGTAAATAAAAAGGCATTAAAACTTAAAAGAAATAGAAATCTTAAAAAAAAAAAATGACATTCAGAACCAAATTTTGAATTACTTTATTTCAGTGAAATGAATCATTTTATAGAATTATCTCAACATCAAAACAAACATTATGTTTAAAAAAAACGAAACACAATTAAAGCTAGTATGTTGAGGAAATTTAACACAGCGTTGTTCTGATCTGTGCAGTAGAGACAGGTAAAACATTTGGGATTTTCTTTGAATAGTGTAAATGGAATTGTAATGATCGATAGTGGGATGTGGATGTTAGCCTGCAGCTGTTTTAATTTTATTAACTCGTTTGCTTTGTTGATCAACGTCTCATGAAAGAGGGGCAAGTTCTTCTTTCTGCTCCTTTGCATTCAAAGTTTGTCATTTTGTGTTCGTATTAATTGTTTGGACAACTGCGGAAAAGTAACCCAGCACAAACAGTAATACTAACAAAAATGACTTGAAAATATGAGGAAAAGTAACAAACAAGAAAGAAACTATTAGGAAGTGTTGCGTATTTTGACCACTTGGCCTTAATCAGGACTTTGAACAAGGATCAGTTTATTGTTAGCTTACAAGACATGCTGATGATAATATATAGAAAATTTCCAGGTTTGTCCTTCCAATGGATATCAGCGGAGCCCTCGCACCTGACGTTGGTCACAGCGTGGTTTTAAAAAAAAAAAAGGGTGTTACAGTCTCCAGACAAAAAAAAATCACGTAGTTAAAGTAAATGATGATGTATCTTAAAAGTTCTGTTGCTGAGTAATATAGCCTAAAGCTTAAAGTGTAAACTAACAACATTTTCTGTGTGGAATAGGTTCGCCGGTTAGACACAGGTACTGGAGCGTTGGAGCGTGAGAAAGAGATAAGATCCCAGCACAGAGGGTCAAGATGGAACGTCTGCCCTCATGCTAAGTACTGCAACATCTTCTCACACCTGCCACTTCTGTCTCCGCGTTGTTGACTTAGCGCGATGTAACAGAGCAGAACTGTAAAGATTTGGGTGCAAACAGTAGTTTTATTTCTGTTTATTCCTTTTTGAAATGCCCTGGAGAGTGCTAGAGCGTACCTGCATGATGTCACTAAGCCTCTTTGGCCCACGAGATGAAAGCGTTTCAACTAGCTGTCCCGTCCTGGAGTAACAGCTGGCTATTGTAGGTTTTATTTGTTGAAATTTGAACGACTATGGCTTTATTGAAGAATATGAGGACCGCAGACTAAAGACATTTCTAGATTTTAATGCAGAGCCAGTCTATAGTTGACCTCTGCCATGAGGTTATATTGCCTGTTACTTTAATTTCGGACTCATTGCCTTCTTCGTTTGCCGTGACTATGGTGTAAAAAAGTTGCCTTAATTTCAAAATTTAACAAATATGCTACAAATAAAACTCCTGAATAGTCAAATTGATCTAAACAATGAGAGAAAACCCGGAAGTGATCAGTTGGACCAAGAGCTTGAATTGGAGTGGCTGTAAGCCTTGTAAGGGCCAGTTAATGATAACATCTTTAATTGTGGCCACTGGGTGTCACTAGATGTCTCTGATCGATATCTCCTCACCAGCCACAACTGTTTTTTTTTGTCCAACGTGGTCTGTAATGTATTCACATGATAAATGTTGATCCTTTGTTTTGTTGCTCGGGTTTTGTTCACCTCGTTACGCTCGAGAAACACAACGAGAGTCGGAAAAGTGTCTCTGTGCGTCACCCACTGTGGAGCAAAGAGCAGCGGCGCTCTGGGTTGGTCCCACTGAAGACGCCTCCGGCGGCAGCCATCTTGGATGATGGCATCGCCCTGGCACTGTATGTTTTTGTCTGCGGGCTTTCTGTCTGCCTCTGAACTGCACCGTTGCCTTTCTCCATTTGTTTTTTCTTTTTTTCTCTTTTTCACAAACGCTGCTGTCCTCCTCTTCCTCCTCCTCCTCCTCCTCAGCCATGCAAATAGTCTCATTTGCAAATGTTGGCAAAAAAAGTGCGAGAAGGGGAAGGAGAGGGGTGGAGTGATGAACCTCAGCAAAAGAAGGTGCCCCCCTACACGCATACACACACACACCACCTCCGCCCCTCACCCCATCCTCTCGTTATCCTCCCCGGCTCATTTGAATAAATTAACACCGCTTGATGTCTCATGTGCACTCTCTCATGCAAAAAACACACAGGAGCGAGCATGTGCACGCCCGGGCAAACATGCAACTCCCAGATACATATGCAGATACAGGAAACAGTCGGGCGTGCGCTTTAGCCGACACATGGTCGCACACGTCCTCCGATGTGCTGATACACCCTCACACGTCTGCCACAACCATCACGCATGCTTGGTTAAAGGCGAACACACTCGATTGGTCCTTGCCGCCGTCCTGTAAATGCACTGCAGCACGGCGATGTGTGATTCATATTAGCCTGATGCAGAGGCTTGT
>KV751316.1:5821983-5841176 GCA_001698575.1 Mola mola
ATTTCGAGCCTGATCACTGCATTTTAGGTGTGAGTCTTTTCTCATGCGTTCCATGCCATTTAACGTCCTGGTACTAATGCCATTATGTCACTGCCTTTTTCTATGTTTATCACACAGAACAGATATCAAATCTGTCTTTCGTATCAACCACTCATCCTTCTCGCAATTTGGTAAGATCTAAAAGAGACAGCCACTGGGCTTTTGTCTCACCTTCAATAGTTAGTTCCTAATGATATCTATTTATGTAGAGGAACTTGAAAAAATAAAGCCTTAATGGCATCTGATAGTACCGTCACATCTCCATCGATGTGTCTTAGCCAACATCCTATTTACTCCGAGCGCAGACAGAATTTAAGAGATAGGGCTAATCCAGGGATTGTTGACAAAATCCAGGAAAAGGGATTCATTTAGTGTCATTGTCTGTGAAGAAACTTCTACTCGGGGCAAAGCATCTTCCCCTGGCCTCCAGCCCAGCTGAGCTCAGCACTTCTCTACACCCACCACCACCACCCCCGACAGCAAACACACACACATACACACACACACACACACACACACACACACACACACACACACACACAGAGCTTAGAAAAATGCCTCGCCACAGCGCTCTAAACTGAAAGAGGGCATTTGAGAGAGATGATGTATGGTGGTCTGTCTCCCGTAGGACAACTTATCTGGCAGCAGCTTTTCATCTGTGCAGCATTACCATTGTTTTACAGCAAACGTCGGCGTATCCAGCTCCTCAGGGTTGTACTCATACTGATTCAAAACTAGCAAATATGAATGACTTGAGCAGGCCTGAGGAGCGCAGCAGTTTCTTACCGGCCTAAGACGCTTTGTTTTCCTGAATGGCTGAGAATAGCAACAGAAAAAAATAGGGTGATGGGGAAGTCAAGTCATGTGATGTTTTTATTTATTTATTTTTTTCTCTTATTGAGAGGCAGATTTCCGTGAGGCGTATACTGTATTAGTTTATAGATGTTAGGGCAATGCAGATATGATGTGATAGATAGCCACCGTCAGACAAGGCAGAATATTCTTTGAGTTGAGGTGACCAGAATGCCAGTACAATGTTTTTGTTTCAATGTAAGTTTGTGCTAATTAGTCACTTATGGAATGTCTTGTGAATTAGTCTGTAAAACATGCTTTGCTTCAAAGTAAGACATGGACAAATCAAATATGGAAGAGTGGAAATATTTTTTTTATATTATTTTTTCAATTCACTATCGATGAATTGATATTGACCATTGACTGTATATAGATAGACAACATGAGGGCTCCCCAAAAGTGAAGTCAAAGCATCTCAATCACCCTCTGGTGATGGGCTGCAGTAAAGGTCATAAACCCCTCCTCCTCTGTTATAACAGGTAGGATTTCAGCCAAACTAAAAGCTTAAAATACACTTGAAATATTTTTTTTCCCCAAATGGTATCTGTTGTTTTTTGGTAGTTCTTTTTATGTTGGTGTTTTTTAAACAATTAAGTTTCCACAAAATTTGTGTTTTAAGTAGTTATTTGGTGCCCTAAAAATGGGGCGAAACATCATGATTGACAGCTGAGCTCTGCTGGCAATTAGGTGAGCAGGTGTTTGAGCCAGAATTTAATACCAGGGCTCTGCTGCATGATCACGACCGTCCAGACTTTCGCACCAAATGACATCACCAGGGCTGGATCATGATCATGTATCTTAGATTTTATGGCCTCGGCAGTCGGTTCAACAGAATTTTAGTAAAAAGTAGAAAGAAAAACACTATAAAAATACTGCATTTGTGCAAATACTGAGTTAATTCTTGTTATTTTTATGTTCAGTTGTATTGTTAATTAGGTAAACACGTTTTTACATTATTTTCATACTGTGAAATAGTGAGGTGGTATTTATTTTTATTAAAAATTGTATTAAAATTGTTATTAAAAATTTTTAAGGAACTCACCTTTCAGTTACCCTTCAGCAAGACCCCTTTATACACATGATCCTCCTTATCCATGTCTGACGTGTAAATTGACTCTGACGCTGACCAACAAACTAAGTCTGCCTCTCTTTCTGTCATCCTAACAGTCAACAGTGAGGATGTTGTCTCTACACGGCTGTACTTTGTGAACGCCTCCCTGCAGCGGGTGACCTTCTCTAGCTCGGTGGGGGTGTCCCTGCCCTGCCCTGCGGGCGGCGCCCCCCATGCCGTCCTGCGCTGGTACCTGGCCGCCGGAGACGACATTTACGACGTGCCCCATATCCGCCACGTGCATGCCAACGGCACTCTTCAGCTCTACCCGTTCTCCCCCTCCGCCTACAACAGCATTATTCACGACAACGAGTACTTCTGCACTGCTGAGAACCAAGCGGGCAAGATTCGCAGCCCCAGCATCCACATCAAAGCAGGTGAGGGTCTGGATGCAAGCTGAATCACTGAGCCAAGGGGTAGTTTCATTTCCCTAGAATGTTATTATCATTTGTTGTGTTTCAGGTTTCTGAGTGCATTTTAAGTAATGACCTACTCGTTTACCTCGTTCGGCTTAGTTTTGGGAGTCATGCTTCATCAACCTGCACCCAGAGACAGGAAATATGAACTATCCCTTTACCTCAAATCTAGCATACCTTTGGAAATCGACCAATTTGGGGTAACGTGTGCCAGTGGCGTGACACTTTACTGGGCTAACTCAGCGTCCCCAATATTTAGACTGGTAACTTGGTGCTAGGATAATGTGACATGGAAAACCTCCATGAGTGGGAAGTGCTGACGGTGTGTGCCCACTTAACTCAAACCAGGTGGAGTCAACTTGTAGTAGCGGTATTAAATCTAGAGTGTATTTGAAGTAAACTCAGTGCCCTAAAACACTATCTACAGACTTTAATCTGTATATTTGACAACATTTGTACTCACAATTTAGCCGAGTTAGCTGCTTCTGCTGGACAACAACTTGGAATATTGTGGTTTGATACCTTAGGCTGACCATCTAGACTACTGATGGAATTCTTAATACAGTACACACCAATCAGCAATAACTTTAACACCACTGTCAATTGAAGTTAATAACATTATGGTCCACGGTGGTTGTACTGTGTAATGAACTGATATTTTACCTGTCAAAACACAGTCATATGACCTCTAGGGTATGGACATGTGGTGTCCAGCACCAAAATGTCAGTGGCAGATCCTTTGGGTACTTTGGGGGGGGTCTTACGTTATGGCTTATTGTTGTATAGTGTATCTCATTCTTAGACTTAACACAGTTTTAGTTGTTTATTTAGAGTGGAAGACTTACAAGAGACAATTTGAAATTGACACTGAGATACCCCTTTTTTATTCGTTACTGTGAAATAGAAGTCAGGTAGACCATGGATCCCATGATTTCGTCTTTGGGAGCAGCAATGGGTTCAATTTGACCCCACCTTTACTTCCTTTGGTGCATTTGATCCCACTTCTCTCTCCCTGTTTCTGTCCTATCACGAATAAAGGCCATAAAGGCATAAAAAGGCCAAGAATATAATTTAATTTAATATAATTTTTTTGCCTCAAACCTTAAGTGAGATGACGCTAATGTAAACATCTTTTTTCAATGTTTTCCTAAACTATTGTACTCTTCTAATAGGAAATTGATTGTATGTATAAAATTGGTCTAAGAGCACTGAGATTATAAGTAAAATAATGCTTTGTCTCTGGCACACATGGATATCACCACCACCATGGCAATACCAGGACTTCTGCAGCCCCACCATCTGTAAACATGGTCACAAGACAAGGTGTCAGATTGGCCTCCTTTACCAATAACTTCTCTCTGTGGGGTTGAGGTGTCCCAAAGCTTTGAGTCTTGACCATGGCATTAAAAATCCTCCAGAAGACAGACACGCAGCCACACAGACAGTTGGCTCAGTGACCTCTATGCACTTCTTGCCAAGGTCAAAGCTGGAAAAAGGTGCCGGACACACTGAAGCAAGGTGTATCTGCTCTGTCACACACACACGCTCACACTCATTAAACACATGCATGTGTCCTTGTGATACACGTACATGCAATAGACTTACATGTGTTTGCGTGCATACAAACATGCACGCGCCCGCTCAGACACAAACAGACTTTCATGCACACCAGCCTGTGCGCAGCTCATGCCAGCAAGCCTCCTGTCTCCCAGTCTCTCCATCTGTCCATAGACTGGAAACTCCCCTAACCACACGCACACACGCACACACACACACAGCCATTTTGGTCAAGCTGGCTCTTGGTGTTTCATTGCCAGCTCTTTGTCAGGGTGTTTGGCAAGAAGAATTTTAGAGAGTCAGCTACAGACATGGAAAGATGTGAACAGAATCATGAGAAAAAGTGTTTTGACTGTATTGATCAATCCTGTGCGAAAAGACAGTCAGCGGTTCCCCACATGGGTACAACCAAATTTATTCTCTTAAATGATACCAGATCCCCTCTCCCCAAATACACACACACACACACACACACACACACACACACACACACACACACACTCACACACACACACTCACACTCTTTAATAAATCCGAGGAGGACAATCCCTCCAGCGTGAGAGTGACCTTCTAGCCAGCCTGAGTGTTGCTATGACCT
The DNA here is from genome assembly GCA_001698575.1 of Mola mola. Lineage (NCBI taxonomy): Eukaryota > Metazoa > Chordata > Actinopteri > Tetraodontiformes > Molidae > Mola > Mola mola. Next base: position 5,826,557 of record KV751316.1, read on the forward strand.
TGCCGCCCAAATAATTACAACAATTAATCAGTTAGGCAACCACAACTCCACAGCTCCATAACTAGGGCTCATGTGCAAGTGTTGGCACCTCCAGACCACCCCCCCCCGAAACACATACACACACACATGCTCATGCACACGCTCATTACACATACACAGTCCTGATGTTGCCATGGGCGACAGAGGCGTGAGCACCAGGGTGTGGCATGCCCTGTCTCAGGTGGCGCAGGAGAATGATGACAGTCGACAGCTCGCAGTGTGACACCCTTCCCAAAAGTTGGCCCAACCCCCACTCCCCTTCGCCATCCGTCTCACCCTCCCTATCCTCTGTTCACATCTCCACATCTCTCTCTGGATCCCTTTCCCTCCCCTCTGCATGCTCATTGAGGTCCAATAATAGCACGAGTACCTGTCTGGATAGCTCTACATATGAGAATCATGATGTGGGCTGCTTGGCTTCCCCATTGTGCCTCATTAAGTTTACTGTTTTTATTTTTTTGTGCAAGCGGCTTGGAGGATTTCTTTGTGAATATCATTCCAGAAAATACATCTGTTTTTTTCAGTTAAAACATTGACACTCTGTGATAGATTGAAACCAAAGTTTGAGAGTGAACAGCTTTGAAATAATAATTTTAGAACAACAATTGTAGAATTGTGACCGAGTCACATTTAATGTCGTACCTGGTATTCCAAAGCAGCATCGGGTACAACATCAGTTTGACCTTAGACTGGTTCAGTCACAGTTCGAACTTCTTAAAGGGCTATACCAGTGCTTTTTCAGGGTTTAGCTCATTAACCATTTAAAATGCATATTGTAGCTTTTGTGATGTACGTTAATTTCATACTTTTCAGGCAGCCATTATTTTAGACTCATTTATATATGTCACTTAAATTAGAAAAAAAAACTCTTTAAAACTTGTTTCAATTACTTTGTAAGCGTGTTCTACATCACATCAAGCATTATGTGCAGTTTTCTCATGTTACAATGCATGAAATACAATTTCAAGACCAGGTTGATTTGTCACAGTTAGATAAATATGACAAAATTAAGCCAAATTAATCGTTAGTCTGGTTAAATTATACAATCCAAATACAATTTAAGAGTCAGCCATTTAATTGTCATAACATATGGCAATTAACTGATCATCTCCACTAAACAATGAACAAAACATGAAATTAAATATACATAATAATGTGGTAAACACATCAAGCCACTCCTGAAGTCTTTAAAACAAATATGTTTTTCAAATAAACAAAACAAAAATGTGCTTACGTTAGCTTGAAGGCAGTTTTCCTACGATTAATACTTCCATCATATTCAAGAGTCATGTCAGTATTGGGAAGAAAAGCACTTAGAATATATTTACACAACCACATTTAAAAACCCGTTTGTGATTAATTTAAGGGTTTTTTGAAAATGTTTTCAAGCCATGGTCCTTATCCTTATTAAACAGAAAAATACAACCATATCATCCTTCTGAGTTTCAATTCTTTCATTGAACTAAGATGAGCTTGACTGCCTTTTTAACCATTATTAAAACAGTTATTTTTCAAACTCGACAGAAAAAAATTAAAACTTCCAAAATCCAGCCAACTAAATTCATAGAGTTTGATGCTAAAACACACTGGCAGTCTCGGGCTCTGCTTCTAGCTGCCTGCGGAGCAGCGACTCTCACTTGTTCTTTGGAAGCAGAACATTAAATTAACAAAATAAAATGACAGAAAACCACTGCCAAGAGAACCAACACCTAAGCCAGTCACCTTTATAATAGCCTCACTTCGAGTAGCCTACCTGAGAGATGGCACCTGAACAACATTTCTGAACTGACAGTGAACTGGACCAGGCACAGCTGATTTTAACTCTTATAGGTTTACGATTTAGACAAATATACAGTAAAGTGTTGATTATGAAATCTATCTAAATTACTGACCATTTTAATTGCAAAATGAATATGACTTGTTACTTATTACAGCTCTCTGAAGAGTTTTAAACTTATCGTCTTTCCCCCAGGAGTGTTTATATTTTATGAATGATTTTTTTCCTATTGCATATACTTATGTTGGGTTGTAAGAATGCTAGAAACAGTGTTATTTCTAAAACATTTTTCTAAATCATAGTTCCTTTTTCCTAGTTACCCTTTGAATTGAACTTAACCATTGCAAGTTAAACTGTTAGAAATGTGGTGGTTTTTTTTACATATTATAATCAAATTAGTATTTTTTTTCATAAATGCATTTGTTGTTACTTGTTCTCAAGTACAGATAAATGGACCTGTAACACATTTCCACTCATCCTTCCTTTCATTTTCCGTAACAATCCGTCAGAAGCGGAGAAAATAAATTCCACATTGGCAAACAAATTCAATATGAATAATTTTTGTGTGATTTGGATGCTAACCCCGTAAAGCAAAGCTGTGTTTGGGGACCCCCTCTCCAGTTCTGTAAATTATGAGCATCTCCCCCCTATTTATTTAGCATGTATTTCCTCACATTTCCTTCTTTAGCATACACCAGTCATTTTAACTTTTGGTAACCAATGAAACATGTGTGGGTTTACTTGTTTAACGCACATACAGTCACTGCACTTCTTTGTGCCAAGACATATTCTGCTGTGTGCAGAAGGTTTCGTGTTTTGTGCACTCAATGCCTCCTTACACAGCTTGATCAAATGAAACAAGGACACCTGTTCAACGGGCTCACCTCATGTCCCTTTTGTCCTGACTAAAACTCATAAAACCTTGTTGGCCTGGGCCAAGGCAGCAGGTGTCGAGATCTCTTTTCTTATCTGCTCTCTTCATCTTTTTCTCTGCCTGACAATTCCTTACAAATACACTAAGTAAGGTCCCCGAACCTGATACACAAGGACTGCTTTTTAAAAAAAAAAAAATCTGATCCATTCAACAATGAGACCTGCGTCCATTCATTTTTCCTACATTTCATTAGTTTCCCCCTGCTCTATCTCTCTCCTTCTCTGTGTTTTTGCTGCTTGCTTTATGAATAAGTAAATGCAGTATTTGGTTTCCCCCGTCGTTAATTATTGAAGCGACAGTGATACAAGACTTGCCTCCCAGTGCGCCCAGTGCACCAGACCCATGTTTTAGCTCGTTCCTAGGCAACCGGGCTGCATATAGTCAGGCATCAGTAACATCCTAATGATTCTGCTGTGCATGCGATGAGTGGGAGTGCAATTTACACACAAATCAGTTGGGCTACCATTTGCATCCTGTCACAGGGCTTAAAAGAATGAATATGTAATTTTTCCCCCTCTGCGTCTTTCATATCTTGTAGGAGGAACGTGTGTTAAATGACAATGCTATCACAACAGTTGCCTCTGACAGGAGCCGGTTACATGGTTGTGTACAAGGGTGTGTTGCTGCACAGGGCTTTGTTGACTGATTTTAATGGATGAGAGGAGTGGCTGAACAACACTTTCTTGGAGGTTAGCAAGTGTTGGACACTGTGGGGTCAGCATAGAGGGAGCGCAAACCTGAGGTGACCTTGACTGGAGATGAACTGCTGCAGAATCAACGTGATGAGTGCCATCATTGCACCAAACATTTACAAGCTGTCTCCATGTGAGCGGCACAGTGGATATTGAGGATTTTCCCCACTATTGACAAGAGGCAGAAGGGTCAATCAAAGAGTAAATAAAAGATTGAAAGAATTGGCTTGGCCACAGCAGCTGAGGCTACTCAGACGATCGTAGCTATTGATCTGTAGCTAGATGGCATCAATAAGAAGCAGTGACTGTTTAAATGCTTGTTTAAATGAAAAATTGAAATGAAGACTTAACTTATAATTATTTGTTCTGCTCACATTATCCCCCTGTATGTCAGCTGGCCAAAGTGATGAGTGATATGCTCCCCAGAGGACATCTTTTTCATTTAGCTGAGGTAGAAAGTAGAATCATTAACAGTACAACGGGTAGTCTAAATTCCTCAAATCCAACCATAATAAACCTCATCTGTGTTTAGTGTGATTACACACACACACACACACACACACACACACACACTCACTGTGCAGTGGTGTTGAAGGAATAGTCCTTAATCCACTCAAGTCTTGGTTCCTTTGCAAGTCAGAAAATTTCCAAGGTTCAGCCAATTATAAAAATGTAGAACAGTGCTAAAGCTAAAGACAGAATCAGACAACAACTTGGGAAATTAAACCACAGACTTAGAGGTGAAAGACTCCCCACCATTTGGACAAGGACGTCGGCTTCAGTTCCACTGGGTTCCAGTGACAGTGGCAGCTGGCATAAAGGATTATTAATGACCAAGGCCTTCAGGCTAGGTGTTAATTATATCACTGGAGAGCTGGAGCTGCACATGGGAGGGCGGGGCCAATCTCTTCATTGTATATGTTTGTTTTACTTTGTTAAGCCATTACTGTCCATGTTTCTAAGGGGAGCCTGTTCGAACAGCAGTGTTGGATTGTGACGCCAGAACACCAACCTCATCTCATTTCTTCTTGTGTTTAATTCTTCGTCTTGCTCTTGAAGTCGAACTTTTGAGCATGTCGAAGTTGCTGCCTGCATACATGTTAAGTCTGCACAATTCAGCTCAGTTGAATTGATAAAACACAGGTCAGTGCTTGTTCACTCAAGCTAGCATGTCCTTGAACTACCTGTCTCTGTTCCTTACCAAAATAATCCATTAATTTAATGTCGCTTTACTGAACTTATTTAATGAAAATTTCTGCTCCGATTCAATACTTCACATTTCTCACTAATCTGAATGTGACAGACTTAACTGGACAAATAATTTGGTTAGCTTCAGGCTGCTGTTTTCATCATTAAGCCCATCTTAATCACTACCGTACTTTCTGTACACTGGCACAGATTCACAGCCTGGTGCGTTGCATGCCATGTGCAGAGGCTGTGTTTTTGTTGCCTGGCGCCTGTATGTGACAGGTCCACTGGCCGTGAGCGACCCTCCACTCCTCGCCGTCTCATGGCATCTGTGGCGTTGTTCTTTAAAAGGCCAAGGGCCGCTCACTGTGCATCCCCTTCAGTGCAGCTCCATGTCAGCCCTCCTTGTGATCATAGTGCGAGTTAAAATCTGCAGCGCAAGAAAGAAGCGCGGCCTTAATGTGGTTGAACAGAACACCAGAGAAGTTTGATTACTAGGCTTGCCCCAGCCTTCACTGTGGGTTAAACTAAACTGACAGCTTACAACTACACACGGTCAACACATGTAGTAAAGAAGACATTTTTCATATTTATAGAGTACTTAAAACATTTAATCCATTACCTCTTATGTTTGTGTTATATCTAATATTAAAAGTTGAAAAAATATCACATTTTTTAACTGTTCAGATAAAACAACAGCATCAAGATCTACATTTTGTCTAATTGGTCTAGTTCAATGTTGCATGGTCGCATAAAACCCTTTCACAAATGGTTCAATATCGCAGAACCCTAAGATACCAACTATTGGTATTTCAATTGGTGTTTCAATTGCAAAAAGTAATCAATTAGTCATTCGAAATAAAATTCATTGACGATATTTGAAGATCAAATAATAGTTTCATTGTTTCGAGGAAAGTTAATTCATATTTGTTGGTTCCAGCTTCTTAAATATCAGGATTTGCTGCTTTGCTTTATAAGTTTTGGCAGTAAATGAAAAGTCTCTGGGTGTTTAACTGTTGGTTGGAGTAAAGAAGCAATTTCGAAAATTTCATTTGAGCTCTGAGAAAACATGACAAGCATTTTCGACATTTTTCACAAAAGAGTAAATGATTAATTGATTAATCATGAAGATAACTAATCAATAATTTAAATGATCAGTAGATGCAGCTCGAGTTCTAAATCTTATTTGTTTTAAACTGTCCGTTTTAATCCCTTAAAACACTTATTGTCACAGTGGGGTCATATATATAGACCCAGAAACAAAACAGTGGAACCGAACCTTCGTCAGAGAGTCAGATGAAGGCTTGATGCCAAAACGTATCTTTATCTACATACGTATATCTCTATCCAAAGACCACCTCCTACAAACTCTTTTTTAGTGGAGGAAGTGCTGCCATCCTTACATTTGTAGGATGTTACTGATAGCTAAGTGGTCAACTTGTGGCCCTATTTTTATCACGAAACAAACTGTGTGGTCTGTTAACTCTCACTCAAACCACGTTCTCATTTGTTAAATCTAACCATCAATGTTTGTTGAGCCTTATTCTCTTCATGAGGCCTCCATCGCAGACTAACATACTTTCACTTTCTCCCCACACCAGTGTTCAGGGAGCCATACACAGTCCGTGTGGCTGACCAGCGCTCCATGCGGGGTAACGTCGCCGTGTTCAAGTGCCTCATCCCCTCAGTTGTCCAGGAGTACGTCAGTGTCGTGTCCTGGGAGAAAGACACTGTTTCCATCGTCCCAGGTAAGAAAATCATCTGATGGTTGTCATTAAAGAACTGAGACGAAACCAGCCCCACACCCACGTTGTGCTACTGTTTAAATGTGTCTCTCTTCCTGAAACGTTCGACCGTGTGAGTCCAGTTCGGGAGCACGTGCTTGCCGTGTTTGATCAGGTGTTGGAAAAAATGAATAGCAAATGAAGTTATCCCAATATAGTGAAATCAGGACCAATCAGAGCTCTCACCAGTTATTTTTAGACTGAATAAGTACAGCACCACAATAGCTAAGTTCTATATGTATTTTTTTTTTAAAAAGTGATTTTAAGTGATTTTGTAATTGTCGACGGCCATAACCTTATACTAATCAATGTAATAGTATCACTGGCATGTCTTGTTTTGTCAGTGAGAGGAGATGAAGGAAGGTTTAAAAATGGTCCAATCACTGTGAAAGAAGTCTGATGAAATTACCACTCCCTGGCTCCTCACTCACTGGCTGACACTGCTGTGGTTAATAACGATGTAGCAGGGATAAATCAGATATTAGTAGGCATGCGCTGTGTGTGTCACAGAAGAATTTAGCTGTTTAGCTGTTTAGCAGAGATGCCCAAAAAGAGAGCGACTACACCTCTCAGGTTCTTCAGGTGTTCTGTTTGCTTCATCCGATCCTCTGTTCAACTCATCAGGAAGGAATAATATCATCACTTTGAAACTCCTGCTTGCTGCTGCATGTCTTGTTTGTGTGTGTGCGGTGTGAGCCAGCAGGCTTTTATGTGGTGTGGTGTTAGTTAACATTTGCTCCGTGGAGCAGTGGCAAATTGCAAGGTGTCAGATGAAACTGTTCAGGTCAGATGATACATATTGCTCTCTCTGCCCTTTAACTCGTCCTCTGATACAGAGCGCCCTTTAATCTCTTTCAAACGCATGTGTACGGAAGTGTTTGTGTGTTTCATTGTATGGCTCTGTCCTTCATACAGGAGTACTCATTGATCCAGCTCAGCTGTTGGTGTGTGTGTGTGTGTGTGTGTGTGTGTGTGGCCTGAGGGGGGTTTCCAGTCTGGATCAATAAAGCTTGCTGTTGGATTCCCCTCTCGCTGGTCACGGATCGCTCCGTGTGAGAGCGATGAGACTGGGCCAGTCTGTTTGATGGTAAAACATTTACATATGAACTAGGACGAGCAAGTGTGTGTGAACATGTTCTCACCCACACATGCAGTCACATGTAATCAGCACAAGCTGTAATAATCTGCTCTATGAATTTACCACCACAATACAAAACAGCATGTTTACAAAATTATTCTTATTAATTATTTACATATTAATAAGTTTACACTGACAAGTCTGCATTGATTTAAATCTAGTCCACATGTTCAGAAATATACTGTAAAATTAGATATATTCTTTAAGTGATTATGAATATGAAGCACAAATTTTAGAACTAAAATGACTGGTTGATTAATCAACTAGAATATCATAATACAGACACAGTTATATCTATGTTCTAAACTAGTTGTAAATAGTCTGAGTTTAAATTAAAATAGTGCTTTTGTGTTTTTGTATTTCTACTCCTTGAATCAGTGTGTGTTTGAGCATTTTATTGTATGTTCATTTATATGCACATTTTCCACCTTTACCAAATGCTCTGTGTAACATTTTTAAGGAATAGCTAAAATTCTCATTCTGTTAATCAATTAATCATTGAAGTTAATTTGGTAATAGTAATTATAAGGTCCTATAAAGGACATTATTCATTACTACCCATTCATTTTTTGTTATGTAGTAATTAACAAGTACCTCATCACAGAATATCCAAAGACTATAAAGAAGATTTTATCTTATTTTTCCTAAGTCCTAATTGCTGACATTCATTCATCTTCTTGGAGCTGATGATGGCAACCATCTCCCATCCTTCTAATCTCTATTGAAATTTGCATGTACACAGTCTCGATTGGGCAGAACGTACCAATCAGATAGGGACAGCACTTCAGATTCAGTAAGACCAAGTGTTTCTTTCAGATGAATGGAAGGCCAAGGCAGTACTCAGTGTTCACTTCTGAGCCCTGATATTTCACATTATATGCAAGAGTATTTTGGCTGTGAGCATGCTCTCATAACATGTACCAAAGCTTCTCAGTAGTTTATGTCAAAGTTTTCTTTATGAGAGTTCTTCTGTTGGGTATTTGAGGGCGTTCAGCTGTCTGCGGGAGAGTATTTCAGATGTGTATGTAGTGTTCCACTGTTATCTTTAAGAACAAGGGTGATGTGCAGTGTTTTAGCAACTACAGAGGGATAAAGCTGATGAGCCACACAATGAAGATTTGGGGAAGCATTGGAAGTATGGGAAGCGAGACCAAGAGAAGAAGTGATGATTTGTGAGCAGCAGTATGATTTCATGCCAAGAAAGACCATTACAGACGCCATGTTTGCGTTGAGAATGCTGATGGAGAAATAAAGACAAGGTCAGAAAGAGTTGTATTGTGCCTTTGTGGATCTAGAGAAAGCCTATGGCAGGGTGATGAGGGAGGAACTATGGATCTGTATGAAGGTGTCTGTAGTGGCAGTGAAGTATGTTAGATTGGTGCAGGATTTGTATGAGAGCAGTATGACAGTGGTGAGGTACGTTGTAGGTAGGACAGATGGCTTCAAGGTGGAGGTGGGACTGCATCAAGGATCAGCCTTGAGCCCCTTCTTGTTTGCTATGGTGATGGACAGACTGACAGATGAGGTCAGACAGGAATCTCCGTCAACGATGATGTTTGCAGATAACATTGTGATCTGTAGTGAGAGCAGAGAGCAGGAGGAAGACAACCTGGAGAAGTGGAGGTATGCACTGGAAAGAAGAGGAGTGAAAATCATACATGTGTGTGCATAAAAGGGAGGCAAGTGGAACAGTGAGGTTACAGGGAGTAGAGGTGGAAAGGGTCCATGAGTTTGAGTACTTAGGGTCAACTGTTCAGAGAAAAGTGTCAGAAGAGATCTATGACAAAAGAGAAGCAGCAAAAGCGAAAAGAAAGATTTACAAGAGGGTAGTGTTGGGTTTGGAGGTCAGACAGTTTCGAGACAAAGGTGGAGAGACCAGATTGAGATGGTTTGGACATGTGCAGAGGAGGGACAGTGACTACAAGGCAGGACACAAAGAGGAAGACCAAAGACGAGATTCATGGATGTTGTGAGAGAAGGTTTGCAGATAGTTGGTGTGACAGAAGAAGATGCAGAGGTAAAGCAGAAAGATGAAGAAGATGTGGTATTCCACTTGTGTGAATGTGAGCTTTCAGTAAAGTATGTGAATGACTTTGTTTTACATTAGGACCAAGTGCTTACATATGCATAGAAACCTTGAAAAATGTCCTCAGCTCAGCTGCCTTTCATTTTGTATTTTTTTTAGCTTAAGCTTTATGAAACATTTTGCTTTACTCTGGGACTCATGGATGTTTTATGCATTCTAAATGAACTGTTGTTATCATGTTTTTGTTTTCTGTACAAGTGACATTTATTGCACGTCTGTCCGTCCTAGGAAGAAGGATCCCTCCTCTGTGGCTCTTCCTGAGGTTTCTTATTTTCCCTGTTTAGGGTTTTTTAAGTTTTTCCTCACTCGGTTCGAGGGTCTAAGGGCAGAGGATGTCACATCTGTACAGTTTGTCAAAGCCCAGTGAGATAATGTGTAAATTGTGATTTCGGGCTATACAAATAAAATTTGATTTGATTTGATTTGATTTACTCTTTTATCACAATTCATTGAGAAAATAATTCATAAATAAAAAAAAGTTATTCTTAACAAAAATAACTGCTGTACCATAATACTGTGCTTGCACAGCTTGGAGAGATTTTTTTACTGTCCATTGTCCTCTCTCTCTCTCTCTCTCTCTCTCTCTCTCTCCCCATGGTTGATGAATAAATCTTATTAGTAACACAGTACTCCTCTTCTTCTTTCCGTCCATCTTTGGCTCAAAGCCTCTTCTCTCCCTCCCTGGTACAGACTGGTGGCCTGTGTCAGCATCATGGCCGCACACACATTAGAGTACACATATTTGTGCACTCATCCATCATTTCATCCATCCATTCCTCCATCCATCCCTCCATCTATCCATCCATCCATCCATCGTTTTGTCTTTGAATATTACTTGAGATGCTCTCATGGTTGGCCATTTGTTAGGGACAGTGTATGTCAAGGTACTGGCTTGACAGAATGACACATGTCATGCAGACGGCCATGTTGGTCAATAAAGCTGAGTTTGAATGGGCTTTGATGAAGAGGCAGGAGGGTGTTTGCTGACAGCTGGCCTCACTGCGAGACGACCCTGCCTGGGTGTCGTGTCACTATTTGACAGCCAAATCTGTTTGTGTTGAGGCCTGTTCACGGAGCAACGTGGGAGGGGAGGGGAGTGGGGAGTTGACAGGCAGAGAGTCAAACAGAGGAGGGCTTTGTGTGTAGACTGGCTATCCTGGTTTTTACTCCCCTGTCACAACTCCCCTTCTCCTGCTATCTCTCTATCTACCCGTGTCTGTCCCTCTAATTGATGGTTTGCTGGTGTTTCTGTTGGTTAGAAAATTAGCATTTGTTTGCGTGTCAGTGCTGCCGTTGGTGTGTATGAAGGAACTTCATCTGTGTGTGTGAGTGTGCACGTGTGTGTCATTTTGTTAGAATCCATCTTCTCCGCCAGTTGGATCTTAAAACAGTGTGAGTGTTATCTGGTCGCCATGGTAACGGGTGCGAACCAGCAGGCGGGATGAGGAAGGTGTGAGGATGCATTGCTGCCTGATTTTTATTAGTGCATCACCATGGCTCAAGTCCACCACACATGCACACATACAGGATGTAGCTGTATTTATTTACACTTCAGTGACAGGTTGCATATATATATATATATATATGTTGTCACAGCCAGGAGAATAAATCTTTTATCTCCAAATGTAGGGATTAACCTATGCTTACAGGTTCAAAATGTTTCACTGTTTCTATCACCCTTCCATTTGTTCTTTATTTCTGACTGCACTTCCGTATGTTGTAAAAGCCTTGGAGCATGGACCTGCATTGGATGAGGAGACCACATTAAGCAAGACCAGTGAATTGTCTTGGTATTTGCAGGAAAAAGAAAAACAAAAAAAATGTTGCAGATTGAAACTTCCCATTCGTCTGGCTTCCTGTGCTGCTCTTCTTGCAGAGGCGCCTGAGCGGGCCTTCAGAATAACTGGCTACACCTAAGAGGTGGGAGGGACACACCATCTTGTGGCCTCCACACCTTTCAGTTTGTTTTGGGCTTGCATGTGTCACATAACATCTGTCACATCCTAACATTCATTCATACATGCTGAGTGAGTTCACCCATATCTCCATGCGCCACCTAATTTTTTAATTAAATGAATTGGTTTGGCTTATTACTTATTATATTGTTTTAAAAAAGGAATCTGCCACAAAAGTAGATTCTCAGGTGGATATACATAAACATCACACTTCTCATATTGATTCTTTTTCTAAATAAATTCTTCATAAAAATGTTTTTGAAATGCTGAACATAAAAACTTGCGTATAAATTTTCATTTTTTTCATGTGTGCTCTTTGACTTCAGAAATTAAAATACTGCATATGACACATATGAGACATTAGATATGGTTGTAATTGCTTGCACACATAACATATAAATTAACTATTCCCATTGCATTGCATTGATTAAAACCCTAATACACACACACACACACACACACACACACACACACACACACACACACACACAGACAACCAGTTCCACACTCATCTGCTCAATTTTACATACACACATACCTCACAATAGCAAGTGGTGATATTAAAGTAATAATATTTTACATGCTTTCCTGGTCAAGAAGAACAAACCTTAATTGATGTTATTTTCACAATAACTGTAATGAATATCATCTACATCAGCAATTCAAATTTCTCACACACTGTTTGAGAAATGTTTTTTCATCAACACCACCAGGCCAATTAAAATGTCCTGTTAGCATTTGACATGAATCATCATGTAACTTGGCAGGTTATCGTTGGCTTACATTATCTAGCACAGTGCAGATTTGTTTGGACACAGCCAACGGATAAAGAACAAGAAAAATATACTTACTGGTTGACCAACATGCAGGCTTGTTCTTGCTGTGTCCCCATAATAAATGGGAAGAACAATACTGGACTTCATATAAATATTATAGAGATTTTGTCTGAAAATTTTTCCAAATAGCTCTTGAAAGCAGCTACCATAAACCATCCATCCATCCTCTACCGCTTATCCTGTTTGGGGGCTTTAGCCTATCTCAGCATCTTTGGGCGAAGGCGGGTACACCCTGGATAAGTCGCCAGGTCATCGCATGGCTGACATATAGAGACAAACAACCATCCACACTCATATTCACACCTACGGGCAATTTAGAGTGACCAATTAACCAAACCCCCAGTTTGCATGTTTTTGGACTGTGGGAGGAAGCCGGAGTACCCGGAGAAAACCCACGCAGACACAGGGAGAACATGCAAACTCTGCACAGAAACACCCTGACCCGGGAATCGAACCCAGGACCTTCTTGCTGTGAGGCGACAGTACAAACCACTGCACCACTGCGCCGCCCTCGCGAATCATAAACCTTTCTTCTGAAGGTTTTTGAACATTTACAAAAGCAGCACACATCTCTGCCATTGTTATAAAAATAGTCAAAAATAGCTTGATGAAAAATGTGTATGACAGTAACAAAAATTTGATCCTTTTCTAAAGTTGGATTCTTGTCTTTCATTGGGGTTGATTTAGTAGAAGAGAAAGAGAGGAGGGGGTTTGGAGCGTAAAGATTGTGGGGTAAAGTGTGGGATCTGTGTTTTTGCATTCATTGATTGAGGTTGTTTAATCCCCCCTTCTCATTCACACACCCTCTCTCTTTCTCCCTCTTACTCTGTGAAGTGAATTGTCACCATAGCTGCTGTAGCTTCAGTCCCAATCTCCATTTTGGGACCACTCTGTCCAGGGTCTGTCTTTTCTCCACTCCTTTCCATCCGTTTTCCATTCTCTTAACTTCACTCTCTGATCCATCCTTTCACAGAGGCATTTATTAGGAAGACTTTAAAGTGACAAAGCATCGTCTTTTCTTTCTATCCCATCAAAGTTGAAAGTCAACAACACATATGTGTGAAAAAAGGCAGAATAAGCAGAAAAGAAAGACAAAGTGGCACAAAAGCATGGCCTACTGAATTATGTAGTTGGGAAAGTGGGCATAGGGTGGAAGAATGATGGAATGAGGTTGGTAGGTATATAAGGACATGTAAGAGAACGGTAAGATGGACAGAGAGTTTTCTTGCTGTCCCCAGCACCCCAGGGAGGATGAGGAGGCCAGCGGCTCAATAAAGCTGCTGTGTCCTGCCATTAAAGATGCATCTGACAAGTGCTTAGTGCCCCCCTCGTACACCCTAAGTCTTATCTCCTCCATCTTCTCCTTGAGATTTCTTTATTCTTCCCTGTTCTGACCATTAACCATTAGACACATCGTGTGCATCTATCTGTGTTTGTCTTTGGGATGGTAGCAGTTGTGATGACGCTTGTGTACTGAGGTGGGGGCACGGGGTAGCTGTGAAGGGGAAATAGGTTGTGTTTACTTATTCATGTGTGTTTATAGGCTGTGGCGTGTGTGTGAGTGTGTGCGAACCTGGCAGTGATTCGTTTTAGGTTAGGTTATTTATTCAGCACTCGTGTTTGGATGTTTTACAGAGAGAACAGGTGCAGTGCGACTCTATGCGCGCTCTTTTGGAGCTGACTGTGGGTGTGTGTGTGAGGGGGAAAGACACAGGGGCATTCACTGTTGCTCATACACTGATAGGACTGAAAGTGGTTGACTTGGTATGAGTGTTGAATGGAGTGATGATTTGTAACCTTTAAGATACCCTGAGACATAAATGCAGGTTATTGTTGAAAAGGTAGATGAGTGATAGATAGATGGATAGATAGATAGATAGATAGATAGATAGATAGATAGATAGATAGATGGGTGTTATGTGTAGAGATTGAAATGGAGGGAGATTGAGGGAGGGAGGGAGGTAAGTGAGTGAGGACTGTGCATGAGGAGAATTTCAATGCCACTCCAATCATGCAGGCAGTCTCGTTAGCCAAGGGAACATTTGCATAGCGCGTCGACAAATTCATTTGGCCTTACTCAGAGAAGATGGCTCCCTTTCCTCTCTGCTAGTTAGTTATTCATTAACCGCACACAACCAAGGTGCATGCGTGCATTTGAATTTATCTGCGCATTTCTGTTTGTTTCTGACCC
>KV751316.1:5841225-5861983 GCA_001698575.1 Mola mola
GAGATTGCTTGGCGCGTTTGCTGTGCGCTGGTACGCCTGCACCTTACTCATTCAATGGAAACCTACCTCATCTTGTGTCCTTGTGCATGTATTCACTAACAGTTGTACTGTAACTGCATGCCAACAGACAGTTTTACTGTCAGGTATTCTTCCAATTGCAGTATCGACTTAAGAGCATTACCCGCCACCCGCCATGATCTCCTCGCCAACACCCTCTTTAACAGTGATACTGTGCGTCACCTTAACTTTGTGCTGCATTCCTCTTCCCCCTCCTCTTCCTCCAGGCCATGGAACTAATTAAGGAGAAAATACATGATGGGGGTTCAGACTATCAGATCTATACTTGAGGCCACCAACAGTGGGGTTCACAACTTGACGTCACTTGTACTATGGAGTAAGAGTGTGTGTGTGTGCGTGTGTGTGTGTGTGTGTGTGTGTGTTAGCGGTGTGAGACATTTAGGGAGAAGGGTGGTGTCAGAGAAGAAGCACAGAGAGTAAGTGACGATGGCACACATGATGAAGGATACAGTGCATGTGTTATTCTAATTATCCCACTGGCACTGCCTTGAAATCTAATGTTGTCCGACAGTTCACAACAACTATTGTGGAAAAGTGTGTATGCATGTGTGTGTGTGTGTATGAATTTGCAAGCAAGCATTTGCCAAAGTCTGACAGTTTTTGTCACATCTGGCTGAGCAAAAATGTGAATATGTTCAGTGTGACCTTTACAAAACATAACTTGTCCTATTAGTCATTTTAAATAGACACAGACACATGCCCAACATTATTCAGTGATTCATGCTTACAATATAAGCTTTATTTGATAACAGCTACATTTAAAAAGAATCAGATTATATATTAACCTCAAAGATAAGAATTGAAAAGTCCCCCTACTCTGACAGGAATTGTTTTTTTATATTTCATAGTTAATTCAGCGTTAATCCCAACCAACCCCATTGTGTGTTGTGTATGAACTTTAAGTCTGGCACTTCATGACAATGCTTAAACACGTAATTATCCAGCACTATACCAGCAGTGCACTAAAGAGATGTTATAGATGACTCAATACATATACAGTATATGCTATGATTTACATTACCAATACTGATCTAGTATAAATTGATCATTTATACCAGATGTTTAGAAGCAGAGATGAGTGTGGTGACAGTAATATTTGTAGTTAAACTGACTTAGCCGATCACATGGCATGGCTATGTCATAGTGCGTTCAAGTTAAAAACAAAATAAAGGTGGATGCAAATACATTTTAACTTTGACTATATTTTTATATTCAATGGGTACTTGAAGTAGCTGTTTGTTGGTCAGTACATTAAGTTAGTAATGTGAAGTCAACACCTATTAGTGGCTCTACCGAGTATCTAAAATAAATTCTTAATTTTATTTTAAGGATGTGAAGTCAAATGGGTTATTTGTAATTAAACATTATTGAAGTCACGATTGCTAATCCTCATTTGCGTATTAATGGTAGTTCTTATTGCTGTGTATTATCACAAAGCTAACAGACTAAGCGCGATATATTCTCACAAAATTCTGAAATCTGGCTATACATGCAAATATTTTGTCTTTGCGCACACAGTGTATAACAGGCCCGCTTGGGCTTATGCGTGTTTAAATGTTAGCTCTCGGCTGAAACCAGTCAGTCAGTCTGTCTAATGAAGCTTTCCGCTTATCTTGGATAAAGTTTCACTAAATGGTGTGATTGAATGTGAATGATTAAGATACTTGAGAAGTAATAAGACGAGCAAAATATATCCTTAGTGTGATAGATTATCAGTGAGCAGCAGCCAGTGGATAGAAATACAGAAAATAGTAACAGTTTCTTGTAAAAACACACCTCCCCAATTGAAGTAGGCCTAATAATGCAACGGCCAATGGAGAAGCCCAAAACTCATCTGGTCCAATCCTGCAACTTCACTTCATTATACTTTGTTCCTCAGTGTTGACCTTCACATATTGGAAAAATTTTTAAAATCCAACATTGTTTACAGCCATGTTTGCTATTTTGGAGTCTTATACTTAGTTACCACTCTTCCTGGTTTAGCACCAACTTTATATCAGTGGACTGTTGCAAAAAATTTGGCCAGATGTGAATTGTGAATTCTCACCTCGAGACTTTACTTAATACATGCAAAACTATTAACGTGTAGCGTGTCAAATAATGATTTTTAGAATTTCAATCATGGTTTAGTGTGATGTCTCTTTTTGTGTAAGCTGCCCAACAAGCCCAGCAGCTTATTATTTCAGTGGCTGTGTTTTAAAAAGAGAAACATGAAGCAAGATGAAGAAAAGCACATTGACCATTCATGTTCGGTTATAGACATGCATGCATTTTTGTGTATTTGTGTTTTAGTAGCGCAGTGGGGGCAGGGCAATATGAGAGATATCCTGTTCAGGCACATCCCCTCTGGAGCTGACTTAATGACCCGTGACCTGAAGATGTACATGCTAGTGAAGGAGAGATGGTGGGAGGGAGGGTAGCCAGGAGGGACGAAAGGGGAGAAAAAGGAGGAGTAGAGCAGAGGATGGAAGAACCAGGGGCAAAAATAGATAGAAACTGCAGAAAAAAAAAAGCAAAATGAGCGATGCAAATGCGTCCTGTCTGACTTATCTGTCTCTCGCTTTCTCACTGAGACATGTCCTCACTTGACCACAGTCCCATCCATCAGCTTTAACAGATCTTCCTTTTTTTAATCTCCTTCCTTGTATCCGCTGCTTTCACTCACTTTTTACTTTCTCATTCCTATCGTCAGATTCATAGATCACAGGTAATCAATGACAGGACAAGCAGGGGTAATGGACACGGGCGGAAGCTGCGTGAGAAAGATAGAGAGCCCCAAAGTCAAAGGAGGACAGGAAGATAGAGGTAGAATAGCTCTGTATGGGAGTGGGCACAAGACAAGACATCACAAATAGATTTGGATCATTTACATGTTTGCCCTCCCTTTTAGTCTCCATTTCTTCACATGTTCTGAGTTCTTTTTCCCCTTTCCTCCAACCTTAGCTATCCACATTCAACTGCGTGTGTGTGTATGTGTGTGTGAGGGGGGTGGGGGGGAGCCCTCACTGACCTCCCCTGTGAGCAATGGTATCTCTATGCTTTATTAATAGCTAATCAATGGACTCTCTGGGATGTATGGGATGCCCTAAAGACTCCCATAGGGCATATACTGGCATGTCAGCACACACACGGACATTACCATCCACACACACACCTCATCAATACCTCATAAAAGTCAGCAGAGTAAAGAACATGTAGCTTTGCCACTATTTTGTTTTCAGTATGTTCATTATTTTTTATTTAGCCTCTGCGACAAAATGATGCAAGCATGTCTGATTCAGATTTGTTTTCCATGCTCCTTCACTTGGTTTGTTTGCATCTTTTTTCCCCCTCTCACTTTCTCTTTTACCTCCACATCCTAAGGTTCTCTTACTGCTTGACTTGACATTTATTCCTCTCAAACACTTATCAGACCCACCTGACCGCCTCTTGTTTTGCATCATTATTTTCCTTCTCTCTCTGCTATTTTCAGCGTGCCTGCCCTCTTCCGCTTCTTCCCTCACCTACTTATTTTCTCTGCACTCCTCTCACTTTCTGTACCTTATTTCTTGGTATTTTTAAAGAGCAGTCCTTTTTTTTGTCTGTATACACATTGTTTTAGAGTGCCCTGGGCAAAGTAAGTTTTCTGTTCTTCTCACTGTGTCTCACTGGAGACGTTGTTTGAAAACAGTGATGTGAGTTTCTAACGTGTCTTGTGAGGACGCCTGAATGTATTTCCTTTTTACCTCCTTTTCTATCTGTCTCTCAGTCAACCCTTACTGAGCTAACAGTTCAGTCCTTACACGCTTTCTGTGCTTGGAAATTTTGTGATGTTTCAGGTTCCCCACAAGTAAATAGCCAACAAATTGAAAGGTCTTTTATTTTGCCTGCTGTCATATTGTATTTCAGTGTCCCAACCTAAAGTAAACTCTGAGAGCAGTTGTTAGTGTAGGACTTTCAGGTAAAAAATAGTGACAATGGACCATAGCCAGGCTGACCGATTTCCCCTGTTACCAGTCTTCATGCTAAGGGGTAGGACACACTGGTCCAACGCCAAGAATTAAAGATGACAGAGAGACCCCCCCCCTGTTGTGTCCTTTCGCTTCATGTGGCAAAAAAAAAAGCTGCACTCCCAAGACAGCGCAGATACAGCGGCACGCTGCCAACGAATATGTGCATTCTGCACCTGGCTTTGGGGTCAACTCTCCAGACCAGAAGGGGGCAGTAGTCTGTAGATGTTAGTCAAACACATTAGAGATAAATTGTAATTAAAACAGCACCTGCTTATAATTTTCAAAGGACTGTTGCTCACTCGCTATGGCTGATAAAAAGATGAAAATGGCATGTTGGTTGTGAAAGAAGAGGCAGACACTCACAGACGTTCTACATGCTCTCGACAGCCGATTGTAGGCTAGGTGTGTCCCAGCCCTAAATCACACTAACTGGCTGCTGGTGGTGTTATCAATCTCTCTTGTCAATAAAGAAAAACTTAAAAACTTGTTTCCTCAAATGTAAAACTATTGCTTTACATGGAATTGCACCTGTATTCATACTGTAACTACATGGAGCTGACTGTCTTTGGGGGTGGGGGGGTAGAAAGAGATATTACAACTAAGCTGAGCTGACTAAGGCTCCCAGATGGCAAAGGAAGGGGGGAGACTATTGAGGATAAAGAGAATGTCATTTGAATCTCATATACATTTCAGTTGAAAGGCATTCTAGCCTTTATGCATTCTCTCTGGAGTCAGCCTCACACACGCACCACCCACTCCTGTGGACAAAGCTCTTGTGTATGTGCACAGATTGACAGTTGAGCTCTCGCACTACAGCTAATTCATCTTTGTTGACTACATCTCTGCTGCCAAGCTGAAAATACAATGTATGTCACATGCAGTCTCTCTCTGCAAAATAAAAACTGACTTGTTTTTGCGTTTCTACACTCTCTCACCGAAGTACAGTACTTCTTCTTTTGTCCTGGGAACCAGTACTGCATAAAAACACAGCCATTATAAAACCAAGTTGGGTATGAAGAGTCTCAAAAAATCAAACTCTTGTCAATACTATATGTTAAAATCTTCCAGTGGGTTTGACATTTCAACAATTTATGGTGTATTTTCTTGTAATGTTGGAGATCATAGTAGTTTAAATGACATTCATAATACTTACAAGTATCTGTACAAACTATAATTAAGGCCATTCAAAGGATGAGCTACATATCAAGTGCTTCTGACAGTGTCAAGAATATACACACACAACTATTTCTGACTTGTGTCCCTATTTAAGCAGCAGCACCATCTCCAAAATTGTCATTTACGTGTGTGTGTCTCTGTCTTTCCCTGCCCTTTTCTTGTAGGCTGACAAGTGATCGCCTTGTTTTTTTTCTGTGGAGGGGAAAAAAGATGGGTATTCATTCCCTCACTTCTCCACCTTCAGTCCTTTTTTATCTTACTCACATCACACCCACATCGTTCTCAAACACAAAAGCCGGAGCAGATTGTCATACATATTTCAGGTGATGCTGGACGGTAGCCAGGCTGCTATCAGGTGAGGCTGCTTGAATGAGGACAGATGAGAATAAATTACCTTCAGAGGGTTTTTTGTCGGTTTATATGGTTAAGCAGCTAATTTAATGTTGTCATAGCTTTTATAAATATTTTCATGTGATATGGGATTGAAAGAACATGCTAGATATTTTTCCAAAATGGTGCATTCAGTTTTGTTTTTCACGCCACTCATGTCACCTATCTTCTGTCTGTGGTCACCTGATTTCTGACTCATTTGGCATCATCTTCAAGGGCGGAGGTGAGGTTTAGTTGTTACGAGTTGCTGGGACACCACAGTGCTGTAGAGTCACACGGTAATTACTGGAGCTTGATAACCTGACGTCATATGTAAACAGATTATTGTCCTGTAAATGACAAGCCTTCAGATGACCAAACTTAAATTCCCTTTAGAGATGATGTTATAGTCTGATCTGTAAACAAGTATCAGCTCAGAATTCTGACATTCCAGCATCATAGAAGCACCTTTAGCTATGAAAACAGCCTAAACCTCCATAGAACTTTTAGTTCCCACTACCTTAACATGAAGCTTCTTCTTAATACCTGAATGAAATATATATTTCTTTTCAGTTTGTATAATATAAAAGAGACTTATTGAACAGATGTGATTGTGTCACCAAGCTGCTAGTCAGCTTCAGAGAAGCCAGTGATGTCAGTGCCCCCTAACCAATACACCAACCAGTTAACCAAGATGTACCCAGTCACACTGAAATGTAAACTCAATCAGAGACACAAAAGTGGACAACAGACGAACAAAATGAGGTTGATATTTAAGACCGAAACTGGAGTACTTTATATTAACCATGTTTAAACCATGTTCTCTTTCGGATGAGAGGCGAAACGTCTTCAAACAAGATAAGAAGTCCAGTTGTTTCCTACTAAACACTCCGAGATCATGTTTAAAGGCATATTCCTTGTTATTTTCGGGGCTTTCTAGAATGTAAATTCCTACTTGGCTGTAAGTGAAAAACAGTGATGTAGATTACAGCACTGATGCCCTCCTCTCCCTCCACGCACACACACAATCCAGTCCAACAGCTCTGAAGTTTGAAACAGTGTCAGAAGCTGTTGGAAGTTTTGAAGATGGAAGATTTTATTATTATGACATGAAACATTTTAGGAGTTGTTGGTTGCTGTGAAAGTGAAAGTTACTCTCCAGCTGATTGAGCTAGACAGCAGAGGTTGAGAAAGCTAAAGAATACATGAAGAGAGGGTGAGGAGAAAAATGAAACAATATTTTTCTGTTCTAAAAAAGATCCTGGGAAGGTCCTACAATGAATTCAGCCCAGTCTGCTGTGTGCGGCTGCCCCCCGTGTCTGTGAGTTTATTTTAGTGACACCTCCCTCCATGTATAAATAGGCAAACATCTGCAACTCACAGAGTTTTGTGAGTGTTATAGTATTATTATATAAAGTTTGTCATCAGAAGAACACAAAAACATGCATTCTTGGATCGATACATGAACATGTGCATTTTAACACACAAGGATCACTGCTGAGAAGCTACTGAAAGATATAGATATCTCAAAAACCCAAAAAGCCCCCTTGGAGATCTATAGATGTTTACTGTTTGATACACAAAATGTTCTTAATAAGCACCATCAAACTTAATATTTGTGCTATATATTACCTGAGGGTGCATTGCTGGTCCAAACAGAACCAAACTAGGGGGGTAATTCAGAAAGCAGATGATAAAGTAAATGGACTCACATTTTTAAGGATGGGTGGAATATTTTAGAATAGCATGTTAGAATATTGCGCTTGTGTTGGGTGGTCAGTATGATTACTCATGTTGCTCTGGTTGTACAGGATGTATTAGCAACTGTCTAACTATCTAATTATACCTGTTTATATATGGCCAAACCGATCCGCTTAAAGCATTTAGATTTTTCTTTGATTTCAAAAAGCAGCTTTTATATTGTATTTGATTGTAGTAACCTCTTTGGTTAAGCATCCAGTTTTTGTCCGGTAAGAATCTGTCTCAAATTGGTCCAAGCAAACTGTCAGAAGATAATGTTCCAGTAGTTTATTGGTGCTGTGTTTTGATATTCAGTACATGCCTGTGCATCCTTTTTATCAATTGATAGGTAACTCTTTTTTTCACTCAGTGTCAAGTGTACTCCTTTTTTGGTTTATGGTAACCATGCAGAGAATCAGCTGTGTTAAGAAAAGTACATGTGGTAGAATGTTTGTAAGTTAGGTACTATGTCAGATATATTGTAAGAATGTGTGTACCAGCAACCAGGTGATTCTGTTCAGGTAAAAATTCTGGAGATTTTACTTCTGTCTATTTAAGGCCTCACAAGAGTCACTGGGACCTCATTTGCATCTGGAAGCCTCAGTTTCCATTTTTGATCTTCCTCCAACAAAAGGAAGTGACCTAATTATTCAATTACATGAATTCCGTGTCACGATGATCATTATAGTCTCATATACAGATGATATACAGACTCCACGCAGTGCACACATGCACTGTGAAGGGCTGGATGCAGGTGGAGGGGTGGGTAATTGTTGATAACCACTGGTCATAACTGTATGTTTTCCTCTCCAGAAATCAACAGCATGTAGCAGCTTTCCACTAATAGGGAGAGTGGCTCTGGACATACGCAATGTGTTGCTGTGCAGGAGAGAACCACTCTGCCAGTCAGTCTCTGCATGTGTGCTGACATGTCCTTACACTATCTGTACGCACGAGTTTGTACATATACGTATGCAGGAGAATGGTTGTTTGCCTGTGTGCATATGCATATAAGTGCTCATTCATGCGTACTCGTCCGTCCACTGTGTACACATTTTTTCGAGTGACAGTAATATTGGGGGTTTGCTGACAGGTAGGATATACGAAAGACAGATGTATGGAGAGAGTAATAAGAGATGGCAAGGGTAAGATGGAGTGACGAGAGGAAAAATACAGCATAAAGATAAAAAACCAATTGCAGAGGAGGGAGTGAAAGACAGAGGAGGACTCTCCAGAGAGATACACATGGGGAAAGACACGTTCTGTCACCATAAGCATGTTTAAATTTTGAACAGGCACTTAAGGGGGACAGCACAGAAATGCATATTTCTTAAAGAGGTTTCGAGCGGGCACTTGTGGGTAAAACACTGATTTGGTGCATATGAGAGAGAGGTGTCTAAAAGAGGGAAGAAGGAGGAGAAGGGAGAGAGGACTCAGAGTGGAGGAAGGGAGTGAAGAGAGAGATGCAGGCTTCCTTAATGGAGGTGTTTTTGCTTCACTAATTTTAGGGCCCATTTAACAGAGTGTGTTCCTCTCTCTCTCTCCTCTCCCACTCGCTCTGCCTCCCTCCCTCGCTCTCCATCCTTCCATCTCACCCTCTCCTCGCTATCCCTACAGCTCCAGTTAATTTAATGAAGGGTTGCCCGATTGCTTTTAGCATTAATATTCCAATACCAAGTGATGTAAATAATGAATGCAACCTCCCTCTATTCTCTCCCTCCCTCTCTCTGACACTCTGGATGATGTTGAGCCCCATCTGTCGTCTCTGCGGTGGCACAGAGCACTCCCCAAGGATGAGAGGGAAAAGTGGGATAAGAGAGCAGAGAGAGAAAGACAGAGAGAAAAGGAGGGGGAGGTTGAGGGAAGGTGCGTCTACAGGGATAGTGTAAGCGTGTCTTCGGTTTATTGTCAACACTGAGATTTTCTGGTGGCGGAGTTGTTTCTCACTGAGTGAAGGATTTGATTTTATCTGGATTATACACTGCAGGTGTAGGAATAAACAGCGTAGGCTTACAGGTGTCTAACCACCAGCCTGGCTGTCACTGCTAGACCATCCATATGTTTGAAGTTAAGTATATGTTCATGCCAAAAATGATTTCTTTCCATTTTCTCCAAATCTTTTAGTTTAGAAGTAACATGAAATACTTTGGCAAGAGTGCAACCTTAGAGCATAAAACCTGGGACCTGTATTTCAAATAGTAAGCTGCACTTTACTTTCTAAATTAGTCCACATAAACACTGATAAGTTTGTTTACTACTATTAGCAATACAGTTAGCAGTCTGGCTACTATTCAAAGCAGGAGCAACTAGAATGGCACTCACTAGAGCACATACCTCCACCAATGGCCCAATGTTCCCATTAAGTTAAAATGTATTCAGATCTTTATCCAAGTTCACTGGGTTTTTCCTCAGCCCTTTCGACATCCTCTCACCAGGTTTTATTGGAATCCATCCTGCTCACAAACAACCAACAGACAGGGGTGGCGGTTATAACAAAGATTTCAGTTGAACTTAGAACCTCTGGTCTCAGTGCTATTATGAAGGCGGAGTAAACACCTGATTATGTAGATATTTATTTGTCAGCCATATTGCCATGAAATAGCAGTTAAAGGTAGGTGTGATAAATAAAACGCATCAAACTTTTGCTTCATTTAGTGTTGCAGACCCTTTCCAGTGAACCATTGTGCACAAGAACAACATCATGACACTATTGGACCTGAATCGAACAATAATATAATAATGGCATCAGCACCTAGTATGTCAATCCGGCCATTTCTTGCCAAAATGGCTGCAGTGAGAAACAGTCTTTTTTTCAAAATAGGCATTTGATTTTACTCACTGATCTAGGAGAAAGAATAACAGATTTGAACCCAGCTAAACCCACTCCTAGTGTAAGAGGAAAAGCATATTGACAGGACACATTGCAGCTGTTTCTATTGAATGGCTACTTGCCCTTTGAATTTTGTTTGGCCTGCATTTTTGTTTCTGTTCATTAGCCATTTTTGCTTTCTCCATCAGCGGGGTTCTCTCTACCCATATGTTTGTTTCAGGGTAGAGTTTCCACAGTTGTTCCACTGCTAACTTTTGGTTGGGACAATCCAGAACCAGCACAGTGGCTGTAAATCAAGCCTTCGTTTTTGTATGAAAACATGTATTCAGTGGTAACATGAAAAGCACAGTTAACGAAAAACTTATATGGAATGTATGGCATCGTGTTTCTATAGTCATTACAGGGTAAATATACTTACTAATGATGATAATAACAATGCAGTAAGTTTTCTGTTCCTCTGAAAGCAGCACTTCTGTGCCAAACATGCAGAGCAATAACAGGTATGGGATACAGAACGAAGAGTTGCTCAGCTTTGGAATGTGTGAAAAAAATTGCTTTTTGTTTATTTTTTCCCATGCAGTGTTGAAATGGCCTCCCTAATGGTTGTGGTGCGTCATTTCAGTAAATTCGATTATTGGCCCCAAACAGTCAATATTCCAACCACACAGATGTCATCCAGTAAACACACACACACACACACACACACACACACACACAGACACATGGCTGAGTGCTGAGGGCCTCTGCTTGTGTTCAGCGGTGTCAGATTGATCTCAGTACTACTGTTCTTTTTAATATCCTCCCCCCCAAAATCTCACACAAAATCTGCACATTTCAGAAACTGTTTCATAGTGCCTTGGGACAAATTTTGCTCAACTTGAAAACACTCAGCTACAGCTCACACCACTGTTTATGCCACCTGGACAAATTACTGTCCATCGGTTTTCATGGTCATGCTTTTCATGACTCTCTTTTGAATATGTATTCACTATAGCCCCCTCTAAATGTTTTCTTGTATTCTCCCTGTGGCCTCCAAGTGAAATGTATTCAAAGGTACCCACTGAATATGGTGGTGTTGTAGTCAAGACCACATGACCAAAAGGTCATAAATATTTAAACCCTTTGTGAACTCTTAAACTTTGTAAAAGTTATTATTAAATACATTCATTAAAAGAAATCCCCAACTGCTGGCCGATTCAAGCCCTGGTTTCCCACACTAAAATCAGTTTTGTTACCTACTGAACTATATTGGCAGTTGTTCAGAAGCAGGGAGGGGAGAATTTATGTTAAAAATACTTTATATTACAAATAACTGCAAATGACAGTTACGCATTCCTTGCAAATCCCTCTTGCAATCATATTACTGGTGTAGACTAAATAATTAAGTTATTGCTCGGCCGGTCTTAATTTAAAATCCGAGTTAAAATGACTTTAGTTCTGAGATGAGACCAACACCACAACACTAGATTATAGGTTTGTTTATCATGTACATGGGAGCTTTAAATTGCACCTTTGTGATTCACTATCACAGTAGATAATAACGCACTCTGGCCTTTAAAATCCTAAATCTAGGCTAGGAAGGTTTTTAGCCAAGGGAGAGAAAGGAGCAGAGTTGGTAAGAAAGAAGTTGAAAAGCTGGTGTCTGGTTGAGACTGCAGGCCTCTTGCAAACTAGTAATGAGTGGAGCTAATTAATTTAGACTCTGCCAACAGATGGCTAAATCCACATGGCAGCCACTAAGGGAGGTACTCTTCTTTCCTCTCTCTCTCCCTCTCTCTCTCCCTCTCTCCCTCTCTCTTTCTTTCTCTCTCTCCCTCTCTCTTCCTCCCTCTTTCTCTCTTTCTCTCTCTCTCTCTCTCTCCCTCTCTCCTGCTCTCTCTCTTTCGCTCTCTCTCTCTCTCTCTCCCTCCCTCTCTCTCTCTCTCTCTCTCCCTCTCTCCTGCTCTCTCTCTCTCTCTCTCTCTCTCTCTCTCTCTCTCCCTCTCTCTCTCTCTCTCTCTCTCTCTCTCTCTCTCTCTCTCTCTCTCTCTCTCTCTCTCTCTCTCTCTCTCCCTCTCTCTCTCTCTCTCTCTCTCTCTCTCTGTATCTCTCCCTCTCTGTCCCTCTCTCTCTCTATCTCTCTCCCTGCCTTTAAATGTCTCCAACTCTCGAACAGCACTAGCTGTTAGCCCCCTTGTCTGCATGTGTCTCCAAAGTTGTAACCGGCAGCCGGTTTATTTGATCGATCTTCAACTAGCAAAGGCCTCTGGGGTAGACATAAGAGTTCTTAGGCTATTAAACAATTATACACCCTCAAGGTGGTCACCTCAACCTTTAGCACAGACACAGAGAGTGTGTGTGTAGGCGTTTTCCAGGTGTGTGTTTATTCCGGCATGTAGAAGAGACTGGATGGAAGGATGAGGAAAGACATATGGAGTAATGGTGGAAAAAGACTTCGGGATTAATGGCTACATTTGTCTGCGGCTTCCCTTGCTCGTGTAAACACCACTCCAACAGCATATTGTAACCCCACTACCCCACCCACCCCTCACACATACACAAGCAGTAACCACTTAAATCTCGTTCTCTTACTCTCCCGCAGCACTCACACAGAAGCCACACTACAACCACTCTGGTGTTTCTGCAACCAAAGCCATTTCTGAGGAGTTTGCTTGAGTACTTGAGTGGGAAAACACATTAAAGTTTAACTTGAGGAGTAGAGAAAGGAAGAGGGAATGAAATAAAGGGGACATCAATGTACTGTTGCTCACGCTATCTCAGCAATGCTCTCAATCTGGGTTCTATGCATTTTTTTGTTTCCTTCTTGGTTAAATGAAAAGGTTAACAGATGCAAAGGACATACAAGGCTGAGGTGAAATTAAATCAGCAGAGTAGGCAATCAGGTATCAGTGAAAATATTGATTTTCAATAAGTCCATTACAGCACTGAAGTGTCATTCTATAGCAAATTTCACACCTCTGAGTAGGATGAGCAACTGACAACAGTGTCAATACATGATGTCACAGCCTACTGCAAAGCATTGAAAAATTACATGTGTACATGCCGCCAATCTTTTCCCTTCATCGTGGCCTTTCATGCCAAGTAACAAATGTCACGGCGAAAAACGAAAACATTAAAAGGAAGAGAGGTAACAGAGGGAAAAACACGGGGAGAGTCTGGGACAGATGGGGGAGCTGGCATGCACATGGCACACTTTGCATGGGAGTGCGTGCATGTGTGTGACACACAATGGTGGTAATTATCTTAGCCGTCGAGTGCACAGAGGGCTTGGCAGTATAGGAGTATAGGGGATAGAGGGGTGTGTGTGTGTGTGTGTGTGTGTGTGTGTGTGTGTGTGTTTGTGTATGTGGAGGATGAAGAGGGGCTTTGAGGCAACTTGCCTGCCATGCTTACCCCCTCCCTCCCCCCCCTCCACACACTCACACACACACACACACATACACACACACACACACACACACACACACACACACACACAAACAATGTATAGCCATGTCCATAAAACAGTGGTGTTCACACCATCACGCTCAGCTACTTTCACACGACAGCTTGCCACAAATCCATCAGCTACAGCCGAACAATGCGCCTTATTTAAACCAAACATTATTATTAATCTGACATGTAGTGGAGCGTTCAAGTGACTGTTTGATCCCCCAACACAACACCAAATCACTATAGTAACTAGTTTCACTGTTAGAGTTGTCTTAGCTACAAGCAACACATATCTTTTTCATCCGTTATTCTGTTTTGTATTGTGTACATACAACTAAAGCCATTGCTGTAGAAGCTAGCATCTCTGACAGCGTCCGTTTACTTGTATTTCGGACATTTTGGAAATTTGAGCATCAAGTCAAGTAAAACTAACCTACAGTTTTCAGTATCCACATTTATTTATATTTCTAAATTCCTGACAGTGAGCAAAGGTGGGGAGAGTGTTTGACGTGCATCAAGGGATGGACTTTATCAAGTTACTGTAGCGACTAGTGAAGAAGACATTGTTGAGAAGCCTGTTTAGGACTCGTGAATAATTGTCTAGCCTAGTCTTGATCCTTCAGCCTGGCGGAAATCCCACAGCTGACCAAAAAAACACACATCTTAGACTTTAGCTTCCACTGTATACCCACACACAAAACATAAGCAAGCCTCCTCAGACATTATGCTTTCAACGTGGCCTCTCTTTGTCTTTTGACCCTCACTTACTCTCTTTCTCTCTGTCAGCTCTGCAGGGATCGGCCCAGCATCTACACGTCCTCAATGATAAATAAATGCTTCGTTTTGTCTCCTCATCAATAATGCAGACTTACTTGAAGTGCTGCTGTGGGGGCTTCCATTCTTTGTCTTTGCCCTCGGTTGTTCCCTCTCTCCCTTCTTTCCTCAGCTCCATCTGATTCAGGAGACAAGGCAGAGAGGGGCAACATGGGAAAGCACTCAGAATCTCTTCAAGTCTTTCAGAGCCTATGTGTGGCATTGGGAAACAGAAGCATGGGTTTACCTGAGCAACAGGAGAGGGCAGAGAAGACACAGAGACACGAAACAAATTTAGGTTTTTGGGAATATAGATGATTGATACTACAAAAAGATTAGGTCTTACATTATGCTGATTTATAAAATTAGCTCAGCAGTATCAAGTCTAAGGAGAACCTAAGACCTACTTCTTTTAGGCTCAAAAATTTTGCAAAACACATTAATTTTTTTTGAAAATGACTCCAGTATGGAGTTTGTTCTAAAAAAGATGTATATTATGGAATTATAGAGCCTGTGAGACCACGAAATAGGGCTTAGGTTGAAAAATACTGGAGTTCTCCTTTAAAATACGAAAATAAGCCTAGTTCAGTACTTGGTATGAAATCCTTAGAAGCTCAAGGTTTGTAGATGTTACTTGCAGACAATGTATGATTAATATATAATTAGTAATTAACCGTCACATTAAAATGATCTGCCTTAATACTGCTTTTCTTGGTTTTCTAATAAAATAAATGTCCATACTGTTCATACAACTGTTGCACAACAAAAACAACAACAAACAAAACAATGGAAATGTTTGTAAGTACAAATTACAAATTACAAATTATATGCAGTATGTTAGCATATTCTGTGTAATAGATAAATGCTCTCCTCCGTACATCTATATTAATGAGGGACATGCACGTTGTTTGAACAATAATGTTCAATCAGAACTTAAATCAGAATTGAAATGTTCATTTCAGTTGAATCAGGTTGGGTTCATTTATCCCTCACACTGCAGGCTCTATGGCCATTGGCCCTGTGTTGGGCATCCACTTTGAAACACATTTCAGCAACACAGCAGCTGCACCACTTCCTTGGGCCAAGGATATCTTTATCTTCGCTTTGAAAGATGCAGCTCATAACTGTAACTTTCATGCCTTGGTCTTGCCACTACAAAAAAAAAAAAATAGTTTAGAGATTCAGGCCACTAGAATGGAGCATACTACCTGGATCTCCTTGATTATTCGGCACATCAGGGCACTTGCCTTGACAGCACACACTCTCATAGTCCACTCCTGGTTTTCCCCTCTACCAATCCACTCTACCTGCCTGCCTACCTCTCATAATCAAAGATCATTAGACTCACCTGTTCCCCCCAGTGGGCTCTATCACCCAGCCTCCTCTTAACCAGCTCCTCCACACTCACTCTCTGCCAGATTGTCGTCACGTCATGCACTACCCTCCAGCACTCTTTTTTCCGGACGGATCTCCTGGTACCTGACCTGCCTTCTGCCCCTGACCACGTCTCCTCGTCTCTGCCCCGATAACCTGACCGGCCTTCTGTCTTTGGACTTTGCATCTGCCCACTCCCCGTCTGCCTGCTGTCTGCCTGGACTCCCTCTCCGGAGACTCCTGCCCCATTCTGAACTGGGACTGTGCTCGCCGACCAGGCTTCCTGATTATCGTCTGTTTGGACTCTTGAACATTGTCAATAAAGTTCTGAACTGTTCCGGTCTAGGTTTGTGCTGTTCTTGGGTCCACTCTCACACCCATTACACACGCATATGCATATTACATAAACTACGTCACATAATCTTTTCACTTCACCTCTCATCTCGTCTTAATAATGTATTTGGGTTATCTGTTTGACCATTCCATCCTTGTGAATGCGATATCTCAATGACACCATGATGGGAATATTCCAGTTTTAACTCAGACCTTCACTTAAAACTCAGAGATGAGCTGATTTTAATTTAATGGTCAGAGATCATAGGTCAAGGCAACTGTTATCTATTAAACACGTTTTCGTGAACATCCATGTTTGAATCATTGAAGTTTGGTGATTGTCATTCAGGCTTCAGGTGATTGTCATTCTGCCATGTGTCCAAACTTCCTATCAGTTACTAACAATATTATATGATTCCATTCCAGCATTGTCAGTAATTGCTGGAATGGAATCAAAGGAATATTTTTGAAGCTCTTTTTTTCTTAGACTGAGGCACATCTTGAAGTATGTTAACCTGATGTACTCGCTACATGTTTATCATTATCACACATGTCAAAAGAATAAGTGCACTACAAGAAAACTATGATTGAAGTCAGGACTCAGAAGAGAAGGAAGAGCCCAGGCAATATTGGTTGGAAGAAATTACTTTGTTACTACAGTATTACTGCAATGACACATTTGTATAATGTGCCTCACTGAAGACGTGTGCATACATGTTCGCATGAATGTCTAAATTTCTAAAGACAGAATGAAAAAACAAGTCAAAACTGGATCTGAATTTGGTATCCATGTAAAAAAATGTGTGGAAGTATATCTCTTTGACAGGCCAATCAACTTAATGAAGCAGTCGATAAATCAAGGTATGTAGTCACGTTTTACTGGAAGGAGGGAAATCACAGGTTAAAATATTAGAATACATCATGACTAAAATTCTTTTAGCTGTTTCTGTTTGAGAATCTCAGTTCTATGTTTTCCCAGTCACTGTCACACTGGCTTAATGGTATCAACCGTACCTTTCCTGGTAAGGCGAGTTAAAAGTGTCTACTGTGAAAATGATTAGATTGTCATAAGGCAGCCAATCTAAGGCTTGTAATAAACAAGCTCCCTGTGGCAAATGGTCTAGTGGCAAATCTCTATTTCATATAAGCAGTCATATCGACTCGTCTCTATATTTGTGTGTGTACTGTAGGAGCACTCATTTTACTGCATGTCCTCTCAGTGCAGGACAATACTGTAAATGTGCGTGTCTGGCAAATGTAACCTGACAGCATAAAGAGTGCGTCAGCATTTGGTGAAGCAAACATGGCATCTGTGTGTCATTATGGTCCACACGTTTCTAGGTACTGGAGTTATTCTGTATCTAATGTGATGTGCAGTGTATGTTGTATGTCACAGCAAAACAGCTGTCCCTGACATACAGCCATTGGGCACTTGGTTAAAGGGAGAAAGAGAGTGTGTGTTTTGGTTCAGTGTATGTGTGTGCTTATATGTAAGGGGCAGACTGCCTTATATCACTGTCACTCACAGAGACAGAGAAAGACACTGATGTTGTTTCACGCTGACACTTATCTGACTCCACTGTCCCTAACTCTTACGATGCTCCAGGCAGAAAAATGTGTGTGCTCTTGTGTGTCTTACAGTCACATCACATCAAACCATGACACCTAAACTTTGGCCTAAAGCCCACAATCCACAATCATATATCAGCCCCATCACTTTTTTCATCCTCTGTCCTTTCTGTTTTTTGCCTTCCTCTAACCATCCAGCAGTGTGGATATTTAGTTGAAATTAAAAGATTTATGTTTTTGGTGATGTTGTTAATTAGTGAACCCAAATCCAGCATGAAGGCAATAAAAAGTCCTTTTTGAAATTTTCCTCAGTGTGCAGCATGGTAACTATCTCGACAAGGCAACATATTATGCAACAGTGCTTTCCTGTATTTATGAAAACCAAATTTCCAGACTAATGTCGGCTTATTTAGCAGATAACAACAGCATGGAATTAATACTTTGGAAAAAAATCTACAAAAAAATGTCTTTTGTTTAAATTTGTTTTAACTGTAGATATGTACCCCACGTTAACAGCAATAACATTGAGCATAATTATTGGTGAAAAAAGGTTCTATTTCTTTATTTTGACTTGCCCCAACGGCATTACATCTTAAAGTTTTGTTGAGCTAAAAGGTCCTCGTGACTGAGCTCCAATTGTACAAATTTTCGATAAAAGATTTATTTTGTGAAATTTTAGACCTGTGAAATAAGGCTTAAGTTGAAAAATACTGGAATTCTCCCTTAAATCCACTAGGGAAATATGAATCCTTGAGATCTAAAAATCAACTAAACACAATGTTCCAAAATAATGAAAATTTTCAATGTATTAGTAGATAAATTATTGCTTAAATGTGTTGATTGTTTGGCCTTTTAGTAGCACAAGACTGTAGCTCTCAGCAGAGGTTTGTGTCTCACAATCTGTGTCTGGCTTGCTTTAGTTGTAATATGAATGTGATTTAGTTTACATGGTACCACTAATCTAAAGAAAGTACAGCCAAAGAGAAAAATATAATGACTTTGAGCTAGATAGAGGGCTAATCTTCTGCCCACCCAGTCTGCCTCTTGACTGTTGTTATGTTATGTTATTATGAACTGAGTCACATTGAGGGGGGTTAATGTTACCTGGAGTGAGCAGTGCTGCACAGTAATATTCTTTCTTATCTGCTCTAGTTCTGTTACAAAATTACTGTCTGTGATGTTGTTATGCTCTGAATTCAGTGGGTTAGGCCGTGGCACACAAACACACACACATACACACACACACACACAAATGCGCATGCAAGCCCACAGTCAGCAGTCATGTTCTGCCAGAACTCCTTGTAATCCCTTAGACAAATTACGTCTTTTCCTCCTCCTCCTTTCTGCTCCTCCACCTCCCTCAATTTACTCTCTCCTTCCAACTGCAATTGGATTTGGATAAAGATGGCTTTTCCTTTTCTTCTCTATTCTTCACTGCTTTGGCTAAAGAGGGATTTGCCCATGGAGATTACACGCAAACACTCAAGCAGACATGCACGCTCACAGACTGCAGCGCAGAGAAATTGCATTTGAGGAAAAGCATCTTCACTAACAAACAAGCCATCCCCCCTCCTCCCTCCCTGACCCACCGCCTCTCACTTCCCCCTGCCTGCACTATAGCGACAAGCTCCATAGCCAGAGGTCAACAACCTCTCTTCCCTTTGCTCTCTTTCATTTCTTTGCCTGTTCTTCTCTCCCACATAATCGGTCTCTAGAGCTCTTTTGCGCTTCTTTCTCCATCCTTCCCCTCTGTCATCTCTGCACTTCCTTCTCACTCCCCCCCTGCTTCATGGGCTCTTCCTCTCTCCTCTTCCTTCATCCCATTATTGTCCTCAGTGCTCCTGTTCAGGTCAGAGGAGCTGGCCTCAGCATAGTGTGATGTTAGCTCTGAGCCCTCCTGTGGAGTACAGCTTTCTCAGAGAGCAGGGACTGACCTCCTGCCACTTCACTGCAAGCAGTTAAACTTGTGTAATGGACAGTGTGTGTTTGTGCTCTAGCTGTGTGTCTGTATGTGTCAAGTTGTCATGAGGTAATATGGCGAAGCAGACTCTATCAAAGTAGCAGTTATTAAATAGTGTTAGACTTTTATTCTGTGTGTGCGTATTGGGGTAGATGTGGTTGTTGCTGGTGCGACTGAATAATTGAAAGGTGCAGGGAACCAAAGGTCTTTAACCCTAAACCTCAGACAAGACAACAATCAATATTTAAGCAGAGAAGGAATGATACACCACACATGCATACACACACAGTGTACAGTTACATGATGGTACGCTGTCAGTGTGTACTGTATGATAAATGGAGTGTATATTTTTTTTGTTCATAGAGGGTTTTCATACTTATTAAGTGAAGAGTGGCACCAGAAGTTAAATGTATGTAAAGACTTTGAAAGTACTTTACATTGTAAGGGGCGTGACTCATATCCAAACATGTTCAGTTTTCTGGTCAAATATACCATGAAAATATACTGTTTGTGCAGCTGTGTGCAGAGATGAGGATGCACGTTGGGTTTTTTGCATTTTACAGACAGTTGGAAAGAAGAGAGAACCCCCCCTTCCTCTTCCTCCCTGGGCCACCCGTAGTGGTAATGGGGAGGGACCTGTCAGCTCACTTAATGCAGCTAATGTTTGCCTGCGCCTGGGGACATGAGCACACACACACACACACACACACACACACAATACTCTACTCTCTCCCTCTGTCACCACTCTGTCACATTCCCTCTCTCTTATGCATCCCTCCTCCCCTTGCTCGCTTACTCTTCTTCCCTCCTTGCATCCCTCACTCTCTTGAAGCTCCTTCTTGCACAGTCAGCTGCAGCCAATCTCTTCATATGGTTCAGCTTTGTTTTGGCTATAATTACCTTCATCTTACGTGTTACTTGTACATGCGTATCATTGCAACACCACTGACATTCTCTTTTTCAAATACATTAAAGAATAGAATTATTATTTTGTGTTTTTCTTAGAATGAACATAAAAGATGATAAGCAAAAATAAAAAAAGAAAGAAAGAAAGAAAGACACTGATGCTTTAGACCTGGGGTTTCTGGCCTG
>KV751316.1:5874918-5905673 GCA_001698575.1 Mola mola
GTGGTTAGACCGTAGGAAGATATATTCTATTCGTGTGGGTTTTTTTTCCCCTTAGAAACATTGATTTCTCTGGAAAATGGGCTCAAGGTTTGTCAAAAGGGTCATCTAAGAGAGTCGCTGGCATAATAAGCAAAAAGGAGCACATATCTAACATGACCTTTTTCTCAAAAGCGTATTTCCTTTGTGTAGTTTGGCTTTTTCTAGCAATTGCAAAGATTTGTGAATGAAAAATAATGAATTTCAGAAGATCTAAAATCTGCATTGAATCCAGTCAGTTAAGTCAGTTTTGTTTATACATCAGCCATCTCATGACACTTTACATGTAGAGCAGGTCTAGATCATACTCTGGGATCGTACTCTGTGAACTATACTTGCCTCCAGTAATCACTGTGAGTTACAGGTCATGGAGCCCAATAAGACTGTAGCAGCAATTAGAATCTAAGAAAGGTGTGCTTTAATGCTTATGAATTTGACTTTGTATTTGCTAGGGGAGAATTTGCTATTTGTTTTTTTAAGCATTACATAATTTCCCTTTAAATAGAAAAATTTCGGAAGACCAGAAAGTAAGCATAATCTAATGGTAGACAGTGATAAATATGATTGAGTGATTTTTGCTTCAAACCTCAGCAGAGTGGGGTTAAAAATTGGGATTCTAAAACAAATTCTAAAACTACCATTGCCAATACATTCATATGGACACATTGCTTTACATTCAAGCGGCACATCTTTGTTATACTAATTTGGTACTCAAATAGCTGACTAGCACATCCCTGTCTCCCCTTCTCTGCTGTCCTCCACAGGTAACCGTTTCTTCCTGACCTCATTCGGCGCGCTGTATATCTCAGAAGTGCAGAAGGAAGACGCTCTGTCCACCTACCGCTGCATCACAAAGCACAAGTACAGTGGAGAGACTCGCCAGAGCAATGGAGCCAGGCTCTCTGTTATGGGTAGGCAGCAAGCTACTGCTTTGACTCAGAGCAGCTGCTAATTAAAGTTTTTGTTTATGTGGAGGAGCTCAGCATTTTGTGAGTATTTGGAGAGTTAGGTGAGAAAATCAATACAGCTTTCCACTGTAAAAACCAAGCGTCAGCCTGGAGACAGCTGGCTTAGCTTAGCTTAGTAAAGACTGGTCACAGGGGAAGAAATCTGCCTACCAGTACCTTTAAAAAGCGCTAACTAACATGATGTAATTTGTTTGTTTAATTTGTATTAAAACTGAAGTGTAAAAACAACATACTGGGGTGTTCCGGGCAGATTGTGTGCAAAGCCACTTCTTGGCTACTCTCTGGACTTGTTTTTTTGTTTTGTATTTTTTTTTCCTGTGAAGTGCCAGACAACCAGCAAAGTCAGGAAGTTACAACACATGGCCAAGAGAATGCATGGCAAAGTACCCACTCTCATTTTACACCTCTGTTTTTATATGAATAAAGTAACCAAGATCTGAGATGTTGGCCTTACTGGTCCAGTTGTGCAAATGTTGTCACAGAGAGCCAGGATAGCCAGGTTTTTCCAAATTTTAAACTATTCCTCCAAAGAACTGGTGATTTAAAGTAATTTTGTAACTTCTGTGGCATGTTTTTATAGACCCTACGGAGTCCACACCATCAGTGCTGGACAGTTTCCAGTCTGGTGAGGTGCAAGTGGGGCACAGCGTGGAGCTGCCTTGCATTGCATCCGGATACCCAAACCCCACCATCCGATGGCTAAAGGACGGTCGGCCATTACCTTCAGACTCCCACTGGACCCGACGTATCACCGGCCTCATCATTTCTGACTTGAGGCTTGAGGACAGCGGCAACTACATCTGCGAGGTCACCAACAGCTTTGGCTCTAAAGAGGTGACAGGTCACCTCAATGTCATAGGTGGGTAATGGACTGAAGGGAGGGTAGTTGAGCAGTAAAACGGCAATATTTATGCGCTACATAAATGACCACGACTCTTGGCACATATCAAAGCAAGACTGATCGCTCTATTTGCCTCTCCATACCTCCACTGCTCTGCACTGACAGCTACAGATGGAGCTAAAGATCGAGATGGACAGAGGTAATGAATGTGATGTCAGGTCACGGACAGGAACGATGGAGACATCATTCAAGCCCTGTTTGCTCTGCTTTGTCCCCTCCGCTGTGCTCTCAAACCTCAGCAAGGTGTTGAAATGGTGAGAGAACAGAGCAGTGCCAAGGCAGTGATAGACAGAGGGAATTCAGTGTCATTCTTGTGAATGAGAGAAAAGTGAGGAGGGAGAAGAAGGTCGGGAGACAGAGGAGAGGAACCACTTGTGAGAAGAACAGGGGTGAAAGTGAAGAAGAATTAAAGTGTGGTTGGGAGAAGGGTGAAGTTAGTGGACACAGGGCACATCACTGCATAGCCCACAAACCTCTTGTGACAGGGCATAGAAGGTGGTGCACACACACATTACAGTCAACAGGCACTGTCGCTCCCCACACATGCTCACACACATTCAGCAGCCTCCAGCACTTAACACCAGCTGCCTTATTGCTCACTGACATTTTCTCCCTTTTCTTCATTTCTCAGTTTTTCCTCGCTGCTTAGTACACAAACAAGCATGTGCGTACACATAAACAACGGCATTTATCTTCACAAACAACAAACAATCACACTATACCGAAATATGATTTGTGCTGGCTGGCCAGCAGTTGGTAGCCCAGCTCAAATTGCTTTGCTTCAGAAATGTGACTTCCCCCCATTCAAGTACTGTGCCTTCAACATTTAGGAAATAACTTGTGAATGGAAATGAATGACCAACGTTTCACAAAGCATTTGCCTCCATCTATCCTTCTTTTATTTTCTTTTTTTTGCAACATTTCAATATATTTCATGGTCTTCCTTCTACCACCAGAGCCACTGCGAGTCACCTTGTCTCCCAAGAATCTGAAGACGGGGATCAGCAGTACAGTCATCCTGTCCTGTGCCGTCCAGGGTTCCCCCCACTTTACTGTCTCCTGGTACCGAAACACAGAACCTGTCCTGCCTGATCAGCACTTTTCCATCCAGGGGGCTCACAATGAGACATTGTTCATTTCAGCGGCACAAAAACGACACTCGGGAGCTTACCAATGCTTTGCCACACGCAAGGGCCAGACTGCCCAGGACTTCTCCATCATACTCCTGGAAGGTGAGGGATTACTGCATTAGTGTAGGTTTGTGATTCATACGTCTGTTATCTAAAAGCTATTGAGATATAAAACGTAATTTACATAATAATGGCACATCGTGTCTTATCTTAATCAAATATTATCCTGATTCAAAATCAGGGCAACACATTTCTATATTCTCACATGTTTTTTGATGCTCCACAGACGGCACACCCCGTATCGTTGCTTCCTTCAGCGAGAGGGTGGTGATTCCAGGCGAACCGTTCTCCCTGATGTGTGCCGCCAAAGGGGCGCCACCTCCCACCATCACCTGGACCCTGGACGACGAGCCCGTGGCCCGGGACCTGTCACGCGTCCGAGCCAGCCAGTACACGCTTTCTGACGGCAGCACCGTGAGCCACGTCAACGTCAGCAACCCACAGATTCGGGACGGAGGAGTGTATCGGTGCGCCGCACGAAACTCGGCCGGTAGCGCCGAGTACCAAGCGCGCATAAACGTAAGAGGTGCCTGTCTACTTTTCAATATCAGTCATACAGAGGCTTCTTATAGCCTGAACCCCTACTCCCTACCCTGACCCATATCCTCTCCTGTACCCTTCTATAGCTCTGCCTCTATTTCTGTATGTGTTTTGCTTTCTCATGTTCCACCTTTATTTTTTTTATTTTCCACTCTATTTTGTTTTGTCTGTCAATCTTTACATGTATACTTCAGTTATCGATAGAGGTCAGTATTTTGTTTGTGTACTTTGCTTGAGTAGTTCCGATTTCTGTTGTTTTAAACTTCCACTTTATTACATTTTGGAGGCAAATATTGTAATTTTACTCAACTACTACTACTCAACTACTAAATTTATCAGATTTAGTTACTAGTTTCATTGCCGATTACGTGCTGCATCACAGCCAAAATTAGTACTTTTTTATGCCTGTGTGCAGGCAACAGCAGGGCCTGCAAGGCATTAAGTTTTCGGATTTTCCAACCGTCCGATGTACGTTCGTCTGTCCATCTGCGCCATTCTTGTGACTTCGACTTCTCGAGAAACCTTTGGGGGTTTTCTTCAGACTTTGCTCAAATGTCCATTCTGACTCAAGGATAAACTGATCACTGCGGCCTCATGTGAACCACACTCTTAACACAAAAAAGAAAAAACAGATCAAAGCAACTGACATTTAACTTTGTATCAGTAGATCCAGGTCACCGTGACTTCACATCTTGTAAACACAATATCTCAAGAATGTATTGAGGCATTATGGTCATGGTTGTTAGATTGGATTGGATTGCATTGAATAGGATTATAACAAACACAATCCCAGCCCTTCACCTTGACCCACCACTGTACTTAAAATGAATATATACATATATAATAGTGTGAGCCACCTGCTGTGTGTGTCTGTGTGAAGTGCATAAATACAGAATGAATCCGCCTGCTATTTACAAGCACATACGAGCTTGCAGGCAGACAAATGTTAAAAGGGAGATGGTGTCGACATGTGAAGAGAAACTGTGGCCAGAGGAAGGGGGGAAAGGACAGGAAAAGACTTACAGGAAAGAAATAGATGGTAAGAGATGAGGAAAATGACAGAATAGCAGGAAATGAGAGAAGAGGAATGACGAGGAGTGTCTGTCGGGGGATGGCGGAGTGATGTGAACTCTGGTGACAGGATCGGTGAAGCCACTGTCGTCTTAGACAACGAGGATGAAGAGTGACGCCAATGGACAGGGCTGTCTCTCCCCCTTCTCTTTCCTTTGGTGAGCTGTGTAGTTGTGACATGTGAATCTGCTCGGAGGAGACGTGCCAGAATGATCATTGGAGTGAGAATAAGCTCCGCTGCCAGAGAGCCTCAACCCCACATGCAGCACAAACCGACACAAATACAGCCAATAAGCACACACTCGCAAACATCAACACATGAAAAAGCAGTAACACACTAGCATTCTTATCCACTCACTGAAATGTGAACCACTCAACTTATCCCATTCAGCCAGCAGTAGAGGAGGCTGGGCCACACAGGCGTAGCTGAACACACGTGCATGTGTATACTGTAAATGTGTTTATGTGTGGTGCCGTGAGCGACTGTGCAACAGCGCTATTGAATAATACATCTGTCGCTCATCAGAACTTCAAAGCTCAGCACACGCTGAGGAAGGGAAGAGCGCAAAAAGAGAGACAGACAGAGGTGGGGGTGGGAGGGCCGCAAGGAGAGACAAAAACAAAGATACAAGACATACAATGGTGAGAAGGTCAGACACGAAGTGAGGCATGATTTAGCGATAGCTTCCAGGTTCTTCCAGTAACGGTAAATGCATTTAATGTTGGTCTGTGCACCCTTCCAGCTGGTTTCAGTCCATGTCTTTGGGGTGAAAGCTAGTTATAGCTGTTTTGTGTTTTGTTTTTTTTTCCCATTAGTCTCAAAATTAAGTGTCATTAAGTGGTGACTATCACTCCATATCATTACCGCTCAAGATACAGCAGCCCATTTAGCATGACCTTCATAGTGTTCTCATGTCAAATACAGATATGATCATTAGTTAAAACATAGAGAAAAGAATGCATTTGTTAAACTATGCAATCATGGGAAATGCACAAATCTTTGTCAATGCCACACTGAACAAGAAGCGCATTGCAAACATATGGACAGTCCATGAGTGAGTGTCAGTGAGTTCATCACCCAACACAAACGTGACAGTTTTGAATGAAAATAAATTAAAATATGAGCCTCCTCTTGAAAGCTTTAAAGTTCCGCATCCATGTAAAATGGCCTAGATTCCATTAAACTGACAGCTGCTCAATGAAGGTATATTTGTATTGTTTTTTTCTCATCTCCTTAAATGTTGGTTTGTGTAAATGTCAGTGACATTAAATGAACTCCCATGTCACTGCATTTGATGTGTTACACTACTCTAACTGTGACAACTGCTGTATCTGAGAACCAGAGGCATGATTCATATCACATCACATTTTAACTGGATAATGTTAACTAGCTTAATAAAGAGTAACTTTTTCTTCAGTCTTTTATCCATAACGACCTTCATGTGTCCAGGCTGGGTTGAGTACAGTTGCATACAGGTTGGCAAATTAGTGTGCAGGGGATCCTTTATAAAACTGAAGCATCTTAAGGTTTAAACATTCTAAACTCTCTCTCTTTCTACAATCCTACATGCCTTCTTCCTTTTCCTTCCCTTCCCTTTTCCCCAAGTCCCTTCCTATCCAACCCCCTCCTCTATTCCTAAAATTCCATGGCCTGCTTCTGACGCTGTCAACTAACGATCTTTTCCTTTTCCCGTCTTTTTTTCTTTCTTTCTTTCTTTCAAACGCTTTCTGTCTGTCCACCAGGTCCTCCGAGGATTCGGCCCATGAAGAACATCACTGCAGTGGCCGGAAGAAACACTTTCATAAACTGTCGTGTGATTGGATACCCTTATTATTCAATCAACTGGTACAAGGAGGGGCTTCTGCTGCCTGACAACCATCGCCAGGTGGAGTTCGCTTTCTGCACTTTTGCTCAGAGACAATAATATTATATCAAAATGTCTTTTTCTTACAGCACGGTATGACGGGAACATATCATATGCATCCTCTAATTCTGTCAGTACTTTTTTCAATATGTTCATACATTTCCAACTTACAATCGGACTCTTTACAATTTCGTGTATACATATTATAGAAATACATATAAAAACATGATTTTTTTACCATGATTACTAATAATACTGTGTCATGGGTAAAAACAGTAAATCTGCCTTACCAAACATGAAAATTTACTAAACTTTACAGACAGATCTGCTCATTTGGCTTTGTATGCGAATAAACCTTACAGCGGTGCATCAGCAACCTTTCAAACTTTTAAAATTTGAAATTTCTTAAAAAGCAGCATGCTCTGACTTTACACCTGTCTGACTTAGCAGAAAGTGTTAAATGCTTTGAGCTGGCAGAAATCATGAAGTCCATCCTTCAGTTTTCATATTTCTCATATACTGTAAAACCCCCTGAAACCACCTCAAATCTTTCAAGTGATAACAAACTTGTTACGCAGCATTTTCAGGCTGCCGCCCAATAAATGATAATTCCAGATTTAAAAAGATATTGTAATAATGTAAATAATGTTTGACCAGCAGTGTTTCATCAGACCTCTTTATCCTGTCTAGATGAAGCACACAAACTGAAAGAATTTGGTCTTGATATCTGACTTTTTTATATCAGTGTAAAAATGTGCCTTTACATGCAGCCCTGATCGTCAAAGTGAAGCAGTGTCTTACTTTGCAGGTACCTCAGTGACATCATGGCTTACCCTTGGTGCCTGAGATAGTGAGTTGGAGCCTTGTGTAAAGTAGTATGAATACTTTACTCTAGGCATAATGCGTAATGGACGTCCTTCCTTGTTTCTTTTAGATATGTCCCTGCTCCAACACACCTGATTGCACTGTATTATATTATTTCAAATAACTTTGTCATATAATAAATCCTTAATTATTATTTCCTGTGTTGTTATGCAGACCGGTCTTCATGTATTTCTCATTTCTTTGTGTGGAGCCACCTCATAGTTTCTGCCTGCTCACAGCACCTCTCTGCATAGCTCAACATGATCACAATGTGGTGTCAGTTGCAAAGTTTGTTAATTCAAGACATGATGCAGAATGAAAATCTGCTGTGTCAGTTTTAGAAATAGTTTTAGGGTTTAGTTAAATTAAATATTTTGGTCCAGATCGTTCATCCGATGAATCATCCTTTTGTGGTTTGTTTTTATCACCTCCCTCCTCGTCCTTCCTTCTGTTCCTCATAAATACTAATGTAAATTCACAGCTCTGTATATGAATAAGAAGCCTGAGAATGTAGAACATCCGTAAAGGTGCTGGTGTCTGTCCAGGTGGTGTTTGAGAATGGAACTCTGAAGCTCAGCGATGTTCAGAAGGGGATGGATGAGGGGGCCTATGTATGCAGCGTGCTCATCCAACCACAGCTGTTCATTAAGCAGATCGTCTATGTCACTGTCAAAGGTCAGTCCCTGGGATGATCCTTTTGAAAGCGATACCTACGTCGCACGATATTTACATTTTTTTAAAGATATAAATTCTATAAACTTGTTCATAGAGGTGAATATGCTGAAAGTAAAATGATAAATGGAGCTGTAGTTGATTTGATTCTCGCTTTGTTTAACTGTGTTAACTGGGAAAAAAATTATGAACGTAAAAGAGGGTTATTGTAGCAGGAGGATGTGAGTGAAAAGAGGGAGCGGAAAGAAGAAAGCTGTATGCGTTGATTCTAATAACCTCTGATTACAGGCTGGAGAGGTATAGTGCACTCTCTCTCCCAACCACTCAGCAATTTTGTGGAGCACAAGTGCTATTGTATAAGATTAACATAGGGTATGTGTGTGCTTGTGAGTGCGTCAGTGTGGCTTATGCATGCATACATGTGTGTGAATGAAATTGTGTATATGGGTATAGTATATATTCTGCGTGTCACCTTGGTGTTATTTTACTCCGCTCGCCGCAGTGATAGCATGACATGTTTGTTTTAGGAAGGTGTTGAGTGCGAGTGTGGGTTGTATGTGTTTTGACTTGACATTAGCAGATGTGTGCAATGTGTGGTGCTCTTTGCAGTGTTAGTATGCACCTGCATGTGTGTGTCTGTGTGCATGGACCGAATGTGGGTGGGTGTAGGTATGTGCTTGTATGAATGTGTGCTCGTCATGTCTCTGATTTAATTAGATGAATTTTAACGAGGCCCAGATTAAATCCCCCAGATGTCTTAGCTGTATAACCCCCCAACCAACCCCCCTTCCTATCTACCCCACTTCCAAACCACTGCCATCATCTCCACTGCTCTCCATAGCAACACTCTTCCTCCCCCTGTGGATGGAGCTCTAATTAGAGCAACTACTATGGGCTGGCTTTAGCAAGGCAGGGGAGTTTGGA
Organism: Mola mola; assembly: GCA_001698575.1. Lineage (NCBI taxonomy): Eukaryota > Metazoa > Chordata > Actinopteri > Tetraodontiformes > Molidae > Mola > Mola mola. The sequence continues at coordinate 5,883,950 of KV751316.1, forward strand.
GTGGAGGTGTTGGCAGGGGGCATAGGCAGATGAGGACCGGGTAGCGGGCTAGTAGTGTGTCTATGGGGCTGTGGTGGCTTAGATGTCGGGCTGAAGGAATCAGACAGACAGTGCCACTAATGTACTAATCAGGGTGTAAGGTGAAAAAAACAGATTCTGAAAGAGGACTGTCACTTTGCCCTGCTCTGTATCTTTACCTTCACCCACTCTCCCACCCCTTGTCCTTGCGATGCCCCCAAATTGTCAAATCTGTTTGTATTCTCCATATTCTCCATATTCTCCCTGCCTTCACATCTGAATTTCTCTATCCTTCACTTATTCATATCTGCCTCAAATCTCTTTACCTCTTAGTCACCCAGCTCATTTAAACAACCCTTTAACTGTTTTCATTTATCTTTTTGTCTCGTATTTCCATTACCTCTTTGCCTTCTTCTGTCTTTTTTCTGCGTGCTCTTTATTTCAACCTGTTGCTTGTCCTTGCCTTTTTCTCGCCCCCTCCTCATCTATCTCTTTTACTTACCTTCTTTTATCTCTTCAGTTTTCCCTCATTTGCTTTGTCTCTGCTGCATTTCTGCGGACTCTATTCTCCTCCTGCACATTTCAAGCTCTTTTTCTCTCTTTAATTTACCTCTCACACTCACTCTTTCATCCCCCTCTCCTCTGGCTTTCGCAGTTCCTCCACTGATCCAGCCGTTTGACTTTCCACCGACTTCCATCGGTAAATTGATGTACATTGCCTGCGTGGTGTCTTCTGGAGACATGCCCATTCGCATCACGTGGCGTAAGGACGGCCAGGAGATCGTGCCCTCCTCGGGCATTACCATCGACACAAAGGAGTTCATGAGCTCGCTGCAGATATCCAAGGTGTCACTCAAACACAATGGCAACTACACCTGCATCGCCAGCAATGATGCTGCCACTGTCAGCACAGAAAGGCAGCTCACAGTTACAGGTGAGGACAGAAGAGGGCAGAGAAGACAGAGAATAATAAATCAGATGTTTAGAAAGGACTGATTGGGGATATTTTAAAAGAGCACTGAAGTGATTTTATTCTTAGTAAAGTTGGGTGACTGGGGAAAATAAAAAGCAGCAGAGATAAATCCTGTCTTTTAGTCCTTGTTATGAGTTATGCTCCAAGAACACTGAATCCTCCACTTATCATAATGCTTGCAAGGTCAGCCCCCCATATTTCAGACTCTTCAACCTCCAGCTTTTGACTCAAACTTTCTGCTTAGTTGAATTTAATTTTCTCAGGCCTGTCAAGGTTTGCCACAGAGGTACTGCTGAACTTCCAATGACATGCGGCATGGTATTACACTTGGAATTTGGTTTTGAATTTTAATTAAATTGTACTTTATACCTTTTCTTCCTTAAACTCCATTATATGTATTTGACTGAACTGCAATTACTAGTCAGTTTGCAAGTGATGATATTACATTAAATGTGTGTTAGGTTTATGGAATATGACTAAAACAAATTGAACTTTGTCAGCTTTGCCTTTATAAAATAAACAAAAAGCCTTTTTCACAAATTAAATTAGTTGGTAACTGTATTTAAAAAAAATTGCCCTCTAAATTTCTGTTGTTTAATTTTGGTAATTGTTTAAGCCCCAGTGATGAAAGAATTATCCAATATTTCACAAAAACACAAAAAATGTCACCAAAATGCTACAAGTAAATTGCATTACTATTAATAATCAAAGGTAATAATGTCGTATTATATGTACAGCAAATACAAGGTACTGAGTAGAACCTAACAATCCACCCAGGCTCCACCTCTTTATCCAAGTCTGCACTAAATTTTGTCTGCCAATTCTATGTGATCCCTCCAACTTTTATCGATATCCATCAAGTAGTTTTTGAGTTATTCTACTACCAAACCAACTGACAGGGGTGAAAAACATTTAATTTCACTGATTCTACTTTTGAGCCTTCAATTAAGTAGGATTTTAAATGCAGGACTTTGATTTGTAATGAAGCATTTTTACATTGTTGTACTTTTTTTAGTAAATGATCTGAGAAGCAGTGCAATGGCCTTTTAACTAAGTGTATGAAACTCAATTACAATGAACAAAGCAAATGAAAAGTTTCAGTTTGATATTGTTTTGACTCACATACTTGCCATACAGGAAACATTCCAATGTGAGAAGGACATAAAAATTTAGTTTTTTAATTTGCTTCTCCTATCCCTCTAGTGCCTCCTCGGTTTGTAGTGCAACCCAACAACCAGGATGGGATCTATGGGAAGGCGGGGATCCTCAACTGTTCTGTTGATGGATACCCCCCTCCTAAGGTCATGTGGAAGCACGCCAAAGGTGCACTAGGTACATTCTTTGTCTTTTTTCTGTGCTTCATCTATTGTCAGCTTTTCTCAGCTTGTTGTCATATTTATAGGTCCATGGGTGGTCATATTCATCTGCCCAGTATAAATTTGATTAAAATGTAGGGATCTTTGGTGATTGATTGTCTTCTTTTCTTTCGGTCCAGCGGGTATTGGGAATCCGCAGCAGTACCATCCTGTGCCTCTGACTGGCCGTATCCAGATTATGAATAATGGCTCTCTACTCATTCGACATGTCCTGGAAGAAGATCGTGGCTTCTACCTCTGTCAAGCCTCCAACGGTGTTGGGTCAGACATCAGCAAGAGCATGGTCCTCACTGTCAAGAGTGAGTTTACACACAGGCTAATGTGGCAGAGTCTTTTTCCATGGCATAGTGAGTGAGGCCATCGTGCCTGCTCCGGTGCTTCTGCTTTTATCAGTTTTAATGCACTCACGTTTGCCAACTGTGTCAAACCAATGAGCGTGTACACGCACACACACACACACACACACACACAGACACACACACACACACACACACACACACACACACACACTGACGGTTTGCTAAAGTTATCCTTCGACATCCAACAGCAAAACAATTACAGGGCAGGAAAGAGAGGGAAGCGTGTATATGTGTGTACGTGTTTTTGACAGTCAGTGAGAAAGTGAGCACCTGAGGAATCAATCCTTTCACTCTTGGGATCTGTCTACAGACAATCAAAAACACTTTGAGCCTAATCATTATCTGTAATCAATCTCTCCATCCTGACCTGTCAGTAGCTCCCTGTGTAAGGAAACTTGTAAGTACATGGGGAAAATTTGCACACACACACACACACACACACACACATGCAGACATGAAGTAGCAGCATGCATTACTATGACCTTACAGAATCACTATATACACTGAATACATGTTAGCACTTTCTGTCTGGGTTTTTACATACAGACAAATAACTGGTGCACATAAATACAACTACTAGTTTCACTGTACTTTGCTACGATCACCCCCACCCTCTCACCCCGTCCTCCTCTGGTGTTAGTGTTATTGATTGAACCGTTCCTCTTCTCGGCCTCTTTCAATTCTGTCTGTTTCAGTCAGCAGAGAGGAAGAAGGAGGGTGAGATAAATAAGTGATGAAAACAAAACAGCCGAACTCTACATAGATCGGCTATTGTGTGTGCGTTTGTGTGGGTTTGTGTGCTGGCCAGAGAAGATTAAGTGTGTGAGTGGTTTTGTGCACGAGAGTGTGCACAATGGAAGATTCATTTAGACCCCAATGTTAACTATTGGAGAGCCAGAGAGGACGTTCATTGACTTTACCTCATTGATCATAGCTCTTCATTACTCTAGTGCAATGGAACTCGGCTACTCTGAACTCCCTCTTTTTAACTGCCAGTTGTCCTGCTCTTCTACTTCTTTTTTCTAAACCCCTCATTATCTACCCATTTGTTATTTTTCTTCCCCCTGTTCCTCTCTCACCTGCTTCTTCCTCCCAATATTCCTTTCCCTAACCTATTTACTGTCACCATTTATCCCCTCACCGTCTGTTCATCTCACACTCATTTCCTTCCTCTTTCCAGTCCCAGCGATGATCACCAGTCACCCCAACACCACCATGGCCAAGAAGGGTCACGTCAAGGAGCTGAACTGCACAGCCAGGGGAGAATGGCCCATCATCATCCGCTGGGAGAGAGGAGACACAGTCATTGACCCTGACCGCAACCCCCGCTACTCCATTACCACGAGTCCCAATGAAAAGACTGATGAGGTCTTGTCCACACTCAAGGCAAGCAATGCTTTAAGACAGCAATGTCTGTAGAACCACGTTTCCAGCAAGCAGTACAGTTCACTTCAGTTTGGTTTGGCACACTTGGAACAGTAATCGTTTGCCTAGTGGGCAGGGAAGCCTGACCACGCAAGCTACTTGGGTAGTGTGATATCATAGAAATACGATACAGTGTATCTCTGTAATAAAGGTTATGAAGAAACCGTATCAACGAAGGAAATAATGGAGGACATCCAGCATTTCCCGTTTATCAGTACCTGTAAACAGGCTCTGTTTGAGAAAAGGTTGACCACCTCAAGGAGAAATATGGCCTAACTGTCACTGGGAAGTGACGATTTTGTCGACCAATCAGCAGACTGCAGTGCACCACTGGATTTGTGACACTGTTGCACTTTGTATTGTATGATGCTCACTCTCTTGGATGAAGTTGTGCTACGGAAATTGCTTGCACAAAGCCAGGGTTGTTTGTCTCCCTCATGTTTGTCTTTCTTCCTTTCTCGCCACAGCTGAAGCCAGCAGAGCGTGAGGACTCCGTCTTCTTTTCCTGTCACGCCATCAACTCTTACGGAGAAGGACGAGGGCTTATCCAGCTCACAGTCCAAGGTAACCATGCCTATTTAAATGCATCCAGTGTTTTTCTCAAATCCACAATTTTTTCTCCTTTAGTGCTACCTTCTCCCCTTTATCTTGACTCCCTCCCTCTGCTTTGCTCCCTGTATTTTAACCCTCAGAGCCACCAGACCCGCCTGAGTTGGAGGTGCGGGAAGTGAAAGATCGCAGTATGAATCTCCGGTGGACGCAGAGATTTGATGGAAACAGCGTCATTACCACCTATGATATTGAGTATAAAAACAAGACAGGTGAGTAAAAACAGTATGTCCCTTATTTAACATAAAATAAAGATGGAGAGGAGAGGCGCTGTGGAATAATATACTAAAATGTCTTATAAACACTTTAAATTACCTTTGGAGGATTTTATTAAGAAAAAATGATAAAATAAAAAATAAGCCACACTATTAAGAGTACAGCTGAGTTAGAAAATATAATTCCCCCAAAACTAAATGAAAACTTCACAATACTGTTATTATTCTCTCATTTGTCAGATTCTTGGGAGCTGAAACATGCAACTCGGAATATCTCCCCCACCAACAATCAGGCCAACATAGTGGACCTTCACCCTGCCTCCGTCTATAGCATCCGCATGTACTCCTACAACGCCATAGGCAAGAGTGAGGCCAGTAAGGAGCTCACCATCAGCACAGAGGAAGCACGTATGTATCCTAGCAGCGCTGCTACCAACGTTTGTTGTATTAACCACAACGTCTATGTTGAGTGTGGGACTTGTTCTATAAGAATGTATTTTGATTTGAAGCCCTCTGAGAGTCCACAGAATGATTATTAAGCAGATCACTGCGAAATGCTACATTTTAAGCCACTGTCAGTGGTAACTTTCCTGCACTGGCTAACCGGTAGTAATATATCTCAGCGAGGATTTGTTTTGCAGGGCAGAAGACAAGAGCAATCAGAGTGACAGAGTGTTTTTCATTGAAGCTTCATCTTAATAAAACAAAAAAAAATACTAAAAACTTGAACGCTGAAAATATTTTAGGGTCAAGAGATTTACCGGGAACTTGAAACACACAAAGCAGTTGCTGATAGTAGCGAAATGTCTCATTCTCAACATTTCTTTGCCTTTCTGCAGAGCCTGATGGTCCTCCAATGGATGTGATCCTGCAGCCGGTGACCTCTCAGAGTATCAGGGTCACCTGGAAGGTAAAGTAGTGGAACAGGCTTAGTCTTCTAAACGGCCATACTGGTTTGAGTTATGTAGCATTATCTCATATTATCATGGTTTGTCACCTAAGGTTTTGTTTTCCTTTTTAATGTATTTAGTATGCATTATATGAATGGGAATAGCTGATTGTGTTGTCAATTTTTCAATTGTTGTTTGTTTTGTGATCTCCAGGCTCCCAGGAAGGAGCTGCAGAATGGTGTGATCCGGGGTTACCAGATCGGTTACAGAGAGAACGGCCCAGGCAGTAACGGCCAGTATAGCATTGTGGAGATGAAGGCCACTGGTGACAGCGAGGTCTACACCCTGGACAACCTTAAGAAATTTGCCCAGTATGGTGTGGTTGTCCAGGCCTTTAACAGAGCTGGCACAGGGCCCTCCAGCTCAGAGATCAATGCTACAACACTGGAAGATGGTGAGGATCACAATAAAACACATGCACATAAAATACAGTTTGTAAATAGGTTAAACAGCGGGCATGGCACATTATATTAAGTAAAAGAGTAAACTGCCAAAACTCGAATATTACCCTCATTCAGCTCTGGCTTTGATTCACAGTTACTGCTCTTTTTTAGTTGCCATTATTCTTTTTGCTTTCTCACCGCTTGATCCATTTCAAATCATGCAACGCTCTGTAAAATAAAATCACTACATGCTCTTGATTCTTTCAACACAAATGAAGGTTGGCTGCTGGAACCCAAATGCTTTTTACAAATACCAAGGACACACACACTCTCATAGACGTAGTACACATTCAGCAGCACTTCAGCGGTGACTGAGTGATGTGGAGAATGGAAATATTGTCATGTATCCCCATGAAGAGTGGGTAGATGTCCCAAATGTTCTGTGAGGGAATGAATAACTAAATGAATGACTGGCTCAATGAGCTACAATACCACGCAAGAAGCAAAAACCTTACAAAGTCGTACAATCCTGAACAATTCTTAAAAAGTTAAAAACAAGTTTCTTAAATTTCTCTCTCTTTCTATCATAAATCTTAAGAAAAAAACGTGAAAAGAGAATCCTGGATACAAACCTCTATCTAGATGTAAACCAAAACTAATCTCTTTTTCTGATAATTCTCTGTAAATACGAAAACATCGTTGTAGAAAAACATTTTAAAAACACCACAGATTTATCACAAAAATAACCAAAAAATGGAAATGAAAAAAAGACATTACATAAGTCTTGTGGGAGAGATGGAAGCAGTTGAACCCCTGGAATTCATTGACATGGTCTTACATTAGAATCATTTTCCTGAGCTTTGCCTCTTTTCCATCGTTAATGAAAATTTTTTAATCAAGCTTTTGACCACTAAGCAGCAGAAGAAATTCAGCTGAGAGACATAAAACCAAAACAAATACATTTTTTTTTAAAAAATTCTGTCAAGAAGACGTCTCGATACAGTGCCCCCTCTTGGATTCTCCCCTTTATCGCCTTTAATTCTTCAGTGTTTTAACAGATTTTTGTTGAGATTCTAAACATGCAAATGGTATTTTCAATATCATGCAACCACCTCTCTGTCTCTATCATACGTCATCCTCGTTTGCCAGACTTACCCCCCACATACACGCACACACCCAGTGAACAGTTGGCTGAGCCCGATTGGTCCAAAGCAGACAGAACCCTCCAGTTCTTCCCTGTGGCTGTCACCGTGGTGACAGTGATATTGATGGCCATTATGATAATAGTGATAACAACAAGCATACTAAAAATAATTATAATTAGCTTGTTCCTCTGTCTGTCTGTCTCTGTCGTTCCTTCTGCTAGCTTCCTGCTGTAATTATCCACAGCTGAGCGCATTGTCTCTCTGCTCCCTCTTTTCATCTTTTGTGCCCTTCCTTTGCTCCCCTTGCTTTTAACTCTCTTCCTCCCTCCTTCCTCTGCCCCTCACCCTTCATCTCCTCTCCCCCCGTAGCGCTAGTCCAAAACTGCCTTTCATTATGTTCCCGTGTTGGCTGTCTTTTTTTTTTTCAAACTTAAGCACTTATCACATCAACTTTAGCAACAATTTATCGCACTTCGTTTTCTTCCTGCCTCATTTGTCTGCCTTACTTCAAACTTTTAACCCCACAAGAGCTGTGATGTTGACTGTTTGGATGCACCTTAACCACCTTTACCACCTCTTTCAGTTCTTATTTCTCTTTGCACAATGTTGTGACTGAGAAGGGAGGAACTGGATTATATTTTTCTGCCTCCTAATTATTTAGACTTGGAGTCTAAAGGTTTATTCATGCAAAACCCTGTTTAACTTTTCTAATCCTCCTTTCCCTCCCTTCCTCTGTCCTTCCCCTTACCTCCCCTCTTCACCAGCTGCAGAGAAATTCCCTGGTGGACTTGGCCCAGTCCTTCTCTTTCATTGCTCTCTGTCTTTATAGCAACTCTCTTCCTCTCTTCCTGCCTGCCATTCTCTCACAAGCTGACTTCTGTTCATCGTCAACAGTGTGCGTTATTCAAAGCCTGAAAGACTAATGGTCAGCAGTAGCCAATAGAAGAGACACCTGGGCTGTGGGGGACAGAGGGAGGCTTGTGAAGAGAGAGAGACGTTGGTTGAAGAGATGCTCCTATACATCAGGCTGGACGCATGTCATGAGCTATTGATCTATCGCTAGCCTGTTGACTCACTTCAGGTTTGATGTGGAAATGCCTCTTAGAGAGAGGTTTTTTTATTCATCAGCAAATTAAGGCCGTCTTCAATTCCGGACAAATAACTTCCTTTAACAAAGAAAAATTGACATTTGTCCCAATTAATAACTTTCCATGTGATGGACTTGTCATTACAGTTTAACTAATTACCAATAGCTGAACAGAATTTCAGAGTGTTTCAGAGTGAAAAAAAAAAGATTTCACATATGTCAGGATTGGTTTGTACGAAATATAGTGTATATAGCTGTGAAACAAACTTAGTCTTACACGGTATATTTGATAGCCAGATTAGTTTTAACAGCTTGAGGAAACTCTAGGTGGACACTCAATGGGATCAGTCTAGAAAATGCCAACACTATTTTTTCTAGCAAATCATAGGTGTCTGACCTCCTCCTACTATGGTTTACAGACATACAGACAGATATGGTTTTCTCTTTGACTAGAAGATCTGCACAATGAACAATCCAGCCAAGTAATGTAAATGGTGACTATGCTAAAAGAAAATTAAAACAGAGCTCAATACCTTCTGAAATTTCTTTTATTGAACCAAGAAGAGCTTATTTGCCTCATTAATTCATCTTCAAACACACGTCATTAAATTGAGACATAAACAAATCTTACCAGAACAATCCTGTTTTGTCTTTCCAAAATCACATCAAATTAAGTCAGTAAGATGTGAAAATAACCCATCTCTACATGATTTTGAAATCTCACCTGTCACCAAACTGGACTCCACCGATCTCGTAGGCTGTGTCCGTTCCCAGTTTGGTTTCCAGCCGTGTCACAAGGTTGCAATCTAAGCAAACTTCAATGAGCAGTAGTTACACTGCTAATAAAGCTAACAGTTGTGCTAGCTACAGCCAAAGATTACACAGGCTTATGTAAATAATCTAAAACAGACAATAACAGTGACAACAGATACGCCAGTGAAATCTATACTTTTTGAGAAATGTTCAAATTGCACCTTTAACAGACACTGGGTTTTAAAAGGTTTTTATCCAGTTTATCTGTGTGTTTTTACTAAGTCATCAAATGAGTTTCAATTAACAGAGCTTACATAAATAAAGATATTGTACATTTACGTTTTGATACCTTAATATCACACAATTTGTCTCTTCTCTTTGTGTTCATCTTTAGTGCCCAGCCAACCGCCTCAGAATGTGCGAGCCATTTCCGTAACATCAGACGAGGCCGTTATCACATGGGCTGAGCCCCCCAGGATGACACTTCATGGTGTACTGAAAGGATATCGAGTCGTGTTCTGGGCTGTCTTCCCAGACGGAGGTGAGACGAATGTGACTCTTACCTTCCTTAAAGGTCTAGTATGTTGGATTTAGTAACATTGGCTGAGAAGGTTGCCTCACCCTCTCCTGTGGTGGCCACAGGAGAAAGCAATTATTTTGTTTTGTTTTTAACTCCCAGTGACTTTTTTTTAAAACTCCCACTTGTTCTTGGTCCTTGGTCTGAACTCTCTACTTGTCTGTGTCAGAATGGGGTGAGATGCAAAACATCACAACCACCAAGGAGCAGGTGGAACTCAGAGGCCTGGAGAAGTTCACCAACTACAGCATCCAGGTGCTGGCCTACACCCAGGCAGGAGACGGGGTCCGCAGCAACGTCCTGTATATACAAACCCGTGAAGACTGTGAGTCCACATTTTTGGAGCTCTCTTTCCATGCATACCTGACAAACAATAATATGTCATATGCTTTGTGCAGACCTTTGGGGCAGGTCTAAGGGTTTTTGTTCATGGGTTAGGCTGCGGGGCGAGGGAGGAGGGCTTCTTTGTAAGGCTGAGGTTGCTGATTAAAACCTCTTTGTGCTCTCAAGTGCTATTAGCAGTGCTAATGAGAATTAAGAAGCCAAAAAGCGTGTGTGTGGTTGAGCAGCCTAAGGGTGTGGGTCTGTATGTGCAAGTGTTGGTAGGGTTTAAATGTGTGTGTGTGTGTGTGTGTGTGTGTGTGTGTGTGTGCACTTTTGTTGTGTGTAAGTCTAGCTCAGCACCCAGGACAACGAGAGGGATTAATTCTTTGTGGCTTAAAGAGAATTAATTTTGTGCTTACACTGGTGGACTGTGGATTACATCCGTATCCGCCTCTCTTCTCCTTCCCTGGGGCCAGGCAGAGGAGGAGGCAGGCGTCTGGAGATTGAGAAGATGAGGGAGAGAGGGAGTGCTGGAAAGACAAAGAAAGAAGGGGACAGATATTCTAAGAAGTGTCATTTTCTTTCATTCTCTCTTCTTATCTCTATTTTATGAGCTGCAAGAGCTCTTCAAATATGTGTGTTGTGTCAGTCTTTGAGCTTCAAGCGGATTGGGTTAACAATAACGGAAGGGGCAACCTTTTTCACATGTTCATCATTCCCTGCCTCCCTGTGTCTCAGATTTCCCTTTGCCCTCAGAATCCTGTCTGTAACATATGGAAAAGTGTTTACAGTTGAATTGTGCAAACACACATCCTACCATTCCCTGTGTCAGTCTCTCAGACACAAAGAAAGCAGACAATAGGCATGGACCTGATGAAAAAAATCATTATTCACTTGTTTTTCACACTTTCCCCAAGAGCCACAGCACTTGTTCCCCTGCACACATATGCCTATGTGTTAATTAGTGGATTTAAATCACTGCATTTACTTCACAATGTCTTATTCTCTCAGGATGGTCCAAGCTAGTCCCAAATCATCAATGTTGAAGGAAAAACTGAACAGTATTGTTCATTATGCCTGATCACAATGGGAATAAAATAATCCGTGAATTCTTGATAGATCACTCGTTGCAGTACATTAAGGTTGAAAATAAAATAACTGCAACCTGGACTTTCCTAATATTAAGACCAAATTGCTGTGACTACAAGGTCACAAAGAAAAGAGTATCCTTATAAAGAGTAGATGGTAGTTGGTATTGAAAGTAAATTTTACCTATATTTTTTTTCCCAAGTAGCTGTTTAAATAAGCGACAGTGCACAAAAAAGATTTGTCTGTATGGCAACAAGATGTTTGAGTGAATGATAGTGCTGACATCCAATTTGGGTACAGATGCATCACAAAAGCCAAGAAGAAAGACACTGGGATTGCAACCCAAAAATATTTTCAGAACTAATTAAGCAGCCAAACATTGTTTCAAAGGTCTATAAAAAAGGCCCTTATAGTTTCTAAGCACCAAACCTGACCTATTCAAATGGCTTGTTTTGTTAAAACCGGAGCTATTCGACCCCAAGGTAGGAAATAAGAAGTTGAAGATTAATTTTCTGTTGTAAATAAATTGTCCGTTGATTATCTAACAATGTGCCGTGCTAGTCCACATGGACACTGCTGAATATTGCAAGATTAATTAAAGGTGATCGAAATCGCTCTTATGGTAGCCTGCAAACAGATGAGGGAGAATTGAGAAATAACACAACAGAAAATAAGAGGTCTGGAGGGAAATTTGATTTTGTAATCTTTAGTCTGTTTTTTTTTTCAGTGCCATTAACTCTGTAAATACATAACCAAGGACAGAAGAGGGAGGCTGTTTAATTACCTCAGGAAGTGAGGATATTGTGATGAGCACCTGGCATGTGAGAGGGCATTTTAGTCTTATATTCAATCACATATCTTTGTTACAAATGTGAGGAAAATTTGGATGTTTGCTGTTTGACATTTGTAGCAACATCTTGACTAGTTGGTACACATGGATGTTTTGTGTTTTCATTACTTATGTAATGGCCAAAAAAAAACAAAAAACCTCCCCATCTGTCTACCAATGGATCTCTCTGTTTTTCTCTACTTTATGATTCAGACCCTGGACCCCCAGCTGGCATCAAAGCTGTGCCCTCCTCAGCCAGCAGCGTGGTGGTGTCCTGGTTACCCCCTCACAAACCAAATGGAATCATCCGCAAGTACAACATCTACTGCTCCAGCCCCGGTTCAGGCCAACCGGTGAGTTACCAGAGGGGTGTAAAGAGTTTGTGGGAAAAGGGGGGGGGGCATCCAAACATGATTAGTGATGAAGGACACATGATCCTTTTTTAATGAATAAACAGGCTGCCATTATACACACACATATTACTAACATGCTGTAGAAAATAACACATTATGACATCATATGACATCTGTATTTTTGCGTTATATGTGTACCTCTTTGTGTGTGTTTGTGTTTTAATGCTGTAGTCTCAAAAAGATGTGTTTGTGCAAAATGAGCTCTCTTCATACCGCAGAGCTCGTTCGTGCAAGCTCACCCTCCATCCTCATTTGCATATCTGCGTCTCATCACGTTGTCAAGACAACCTCATCTGTTCATCAATGAGGGCAGCCAACAAACCAACACCAAAAACAAACACAAAAACATCTATCTATCTATCTATCTATCTATCTATCTATCTATCTATCTATCTGTCTATCTATCTATCTATCTATCTATCCATCCATCTATCCATCCATCATCCATCCATCTATCTATCTATCTATCTATCTATCTATCTATCTATCAAACCCCATGCAGAGTTCAGGATGATTACTATGTAAATGAGTTTGGCTGGAGAGGAGGAGGGATGGGGGAGGCTCAGACACACCACATGGGGAGTACTTTTGTTCTTCTTTTCATTATCTTGCTCTATCATTCCCCGGATCACAGCTATCTCCTCACCGGCGGAATATTTTAATATCCGTTACCACAATACACACGCTGTCACTCCTTCTTGCCTTCTTTACAACATCTACACACACATCCATACATACATACATACATACATTTATTCAAACATCATCATGCAGGAAATATGGAAAACAAATGTAAATAGAGGAGAAGAAAGAGACATTTGAGAGTCAGGAGAGGGAAATTGTGAAGACGATGTAAAACAGAGGGTGGTTCCACTAGTGAGATGGGGGGAACACGAAGGAGTGTCCACAGATGACAGGGAAATGAAGAGAGGGATGAAGAGTGATGGCAGGGGGAAATGGATAAGATGGTGCAGTGGGGTGAAGGATAGGTTGAGAGGAAAACACAAAACGAACAGCAACGAGGGGAACTGATGATGAGCGGGGAACACAAGGAAGCAATTAAAAAGCCTGGTGGATTCCACCATGACAACCTGCTCATAAATATGAAAAATAACCTTTTTACCCTGAACAAACTGCTCCGCAGACAAGAACCCAGCAGGCCCAAGAGCTTGTCCACATTGCAGCAATCTTGCAGATTTTTACAGGTCGTCTGCATTTAACTCTTCTTTGCATGGGCACCCGTCAGAAATGCAAGTCATAGTAAGACTGTTGCAAAACATGTTTTTTATAGGGTTATGGTGAGCGTCACAGCAGCATATGTATTAAATTGGTGCTGTGGTTTCTGTTTTTCTTCTACTCACAGTTAAGTTTATGTGGGGCGGTTACCCGAGGAGCAGAGGCAGAGTAGAAATTGAGGACATAGGGGAATAACTGGTGGGTATGTAGGTAGTGGCAGGCAGGCAGTAAAAACAGAGAGGTTCTGTGTGACCGTGCTGAGGGGACAGTGATGTGTATATGTCGCGACAGCAGACACATGGCTGGGTTAAACACACTGCAATTACACATCCACCTCTAGGTCATGTGTGCCACTGAATGTGTGTCAGTATATTTGTGTGTGTGCATGTGTGCTTGCTTGTTTGTTTCTGCTCCTCTCCCCTCAGCCATCAATGCTGATGCCTGCAGTAGATAGGCCTCATTAGTATATATCACTGCTCATGATATCTGACTGACTCATGTGTCTGTTCTCCATTGTCTCCTCTGTCTCGTATCTCTCTCTTTCCTCCCGGAGGAGGATCGAGGAGTCGATGGAATGGGCTACACACCCTCCAAAATCCATCCTAATTGCTGCAGCATGCTCCAGCATGCTCTTCTTGTCCTCCTCCCCTCCGGCTCCATCTTTCTGCCCAACTGTATTTTCATATTATGATATAATACAGTATACCCCACAACATCTGTACCTTTGTCTGCCTCTCTCGTCCCGTAGTGCTGACTCGAGGAAATAATCCAGGGCTTGCTTCATATTAGACTGATGTTCACTCAGTCCTTCACATTAAGTCTGCATCTCCAGTAAAGAGAAAGAATGCTCTTGTCTTTGGCATCCCAGATTGCACATGAGACAGTACAGATTACAATTTGACCACAACACAAAAAATGTGCATAATGTGCTATTTTTTATGACTTACAATATTAATGTGATAGCCTTTAAAATATACAGTATTTATGTATTACAATTATATAATGGATGATAATGGATTGTTTCTACAAAACATTACGAGAGGAACAGCATCATAGCAGCAAAAGTATTTGGCCTACAGATTTATTAAACTCCAAAATGAATTTCCTATAATGCAGCATTTCATTTCATTGTGCTGAACTTTGTAGAATCGTCTAAGAAGAATGCTTTTGTTCTTCCCAGCTGCCCAGCGAGTATGAAGCCAATCCAGAGCTTTTGTTCTACCGAATCACTCACCTCAACCACCGGCAGCAGTACCTGATCTGGGCTGCAGCCGTTACCACTGCAGGCCGGGGTAACTTCAGTGACAAGGTCACCGTGGAGCCAGCAGCCAAGGGTTAGTCCCTGAATATTAAATATAGATTGGCCAGTCATAGCAGGAGTTATCCCTCGATAAACTGGCCACACCTTAGCATATCTAAGGGGTGGCTTGTGCTCATCTGAGCCTGTCCTAACTATAAGCCTCATTGAAGTGGGGAATTTTACAGTCTACTCTTTGAATATGGTGGTTGTCTTCATCCCAACACCAAAGTAATTCACCAGGAACCACATGAAGCCTCTAGTTTATATTCTCCTTTGGTGTTCACCAGATAAACTGGTCCAAATCACCACCTGTCTCAAATTTAAGTTGAAACAAAATTTGATGATTTGCAAAACTCTGAAACACAACTTTTATGTAAAAATAGAATGAATGCATGAATAGCATTGCTTTTGAAAATAATATGCCTATTTAGATTTTTTTCACATTTCAAAAATGGTGGGAGTGGCAACAAAAGAGTGGAAAAGTTTTGAAAAGCTGCAAGAAAACACCTGCTGGAACATCTCACAATTCATAGTTAGCTGGCAAGAGGTTAATGACATGATTGGGTATAAAAAGAATATCTTAAAGAGGCTTTCTGAAGTTAATATGAAGAGGGGTTCGTCACTCTGTGAAAGACGGCGCTGGCAAATTTTTAAGCAATTTAAGGATGAAGTTGTCAATGTAAAATTGCAAAAGATTTGGGGATTTCATTGTCTACAGTACATACTGCATTTAATGAATAGATTCAGAGCATCAGAAGAAATCCCTGTACACTAGGGGCAGGACAGAAAAACAATGTTGAACTGCCGCAAGATTCAGGCCGTGGAACAGCACTGCATTGAAGAGAGATGATTCTGTAGCGGCATCACTGAATTGGCTAGGGAACATTTCCAAAAAACTGTGTCTGTGAACACAGTTTGTCACTGTAACCTGCACATCTGTGAAAGCACCATTAATGCTGACGGATATATACAGGTTTTGGAGCAACATATGCCATCAAGTTGACAAAGTCTTCTCATCAGGGGACACGTTGCTTATTTAAACAAGACAATGCCAAACCCCATCCTGCACATATTACAGCATGACTTCGTGTTAAAAGAGTCCATGTGCTAGACTGGCCCGCCTGCAGTCTCGACTTCTCGTCAATTAAAAATATTTGGCACATTATGAAATGTAGAGTACAATAAAGGAGAGTGTAGAGCAGGAAACCTACTTCAAGCAAGAAAGATAAAACATTACTCTTTCAGAAATACAGCTATTTTTCTCTTCAATTCCCAAGTGGTAAATATGACCCCGTGCACATTTTTTTTGAAATCCTGGCATCAAATTCTAAACGAGGATATCATTTTCAAGCACAATTTAATTTTTAAGTTTCAACATTTGATATGTTGTCTTTGTGCTATTTTCAATTAAATATGGGGTTTCAATATTTCACCACATTCTGTTTCTATTTACATTCTTTACCGTGTCTATACTTTTTTGGAAACAGGGATGTAATTAATACTTGCACAATAGAGAAGCAGAGTTTTCAAGACATTGAAGACGGCAGTTAAATCAATGGGCTCCAGATTAAGAGGCAGGCAGAATATGTTTTTCTTTTTACCGCGCTGTCCTATTTTTGTATCTATTCACTCTTTTGACTGCCGGCTGAAAATGCATGTGTGTATGCTGATATGGATTGGTACATCAGCTGATCGCCAGCTGTAAAAGACAGTGTCCTGCAGGCTTGCCCACTCGATATTTCACTCAATCCTAACATAAGTGCCCCAGAGAAACAGCATGAAGACACCAAGCTTGAGAAAGCGAAAGAAAGCAAGTGGGTGGGGGGACTGTTGGACAATAAGAGGGTTATGTGCCTGAATAGATGGACATTCTTTCATATCCTCTCTGCTTGTACTTTGTCCTGGTTTACTATTATTACTCTTGTGCTATTCTTTGCCACACAATGTCACATTAGATGGATTTTTCACATGAATCACAGTAAATATATCACCCCCCTCTACTAATAAATCCTGTTTATTGAAAGGCTTGTGAATAGAAAGAAAATTAGTGTGCACATTGAATATCAGACCTCACATTTCTATATTGATTCAACACACTGTAAATTCTCTACAGCATTTCTTTATTGGGTTTGAAAAATGTTTCTTTGACAGGAATGACAAGATTAACTGATTGGTACATATTAATGTTATATTGATTTTCTTCTGTTAATGCATTCCTTTTTTTTTTTTTTCCATTTTTCCTCTTCATGCTTATTTGATTTTTATTCTACCACCAGCTCCAGCTAAGATCCTTTCATTCGGGGGCACAGTGACAACCCCTTGGATGAAGGAGGTGCGACTGCCCTGTAGCTCAGTGGGAGAGCCCACACCTACAATAAAATGGACCAAAGACAGGTGAGGACGCTGCCCAGAAATGCTAGTTAAAGCTAAGGTTTAGGTGTTGCTGCTCTAACAATTAATCATTATGGCTAGTTGACTGTTTTAGGAGAACGTTTTATATGTGCTTATTTGCTGAGGTGTTGATATAAAGAAAGAACTCCTGCACACTGTCTCAGTCTCTGCTGACACATTTATTAAATGAAAATGATTCAGTTTTTCTTAATTGGCTGAGCTTCTCTCTGATGTACAAGTCAAACATTTTGTTTTGCAGAGATCTTTTTCAACAGAGGTGTCAATATGTCAGACTAATGTAAGAAAGTAGTATATTTTTAGATATGTACAAAATTGAAACCTCATTTTAAGTAAAGCTAAAAACTACACTTTGAAATCACCTTATGTTAAACTCTCGATAGAATTTTATGATGTTTGCTTTTTTATCCTTGTTAGTGAGGATACAGCCATTCCAGTGTCTCTCGATGGCCAGCGTCTTATTCTGGGCAACGGGACACTGGTGCTGCGCTCTGTCAAAGCAGAGGATTCTGGGTACTACACCTGCACGGCCACCAACACACTGGGCTTTGACACCATCATAGTCAACCTTTTGGTACAAGGTAGGAAAATGGTTTCCTGTTTTGTTTTGTTTTTTTCATTCTGTTAGCTATGAAATTTTTCTTTTTACTTCCTCAGTAAGAATCTACAATGTTTCAGCACAGTCATTATTGAGTGGTTAACTCTTTGGGTCTCTTCCTCAGTCCCACCAGACCAGCCTCGTCTAACTGTCTCCACCACTTCCACCTCCTCCATCACTCTCACCTGGATACCAGGAGACAACGGAGGCAGCTCCATCAGAGGTAAAAGACGATGCACAACAGTCCTCTCTTCCTGCATGCTCACATCTCTTTCTTCTTGTCTGTAGCTGTGTATTATACAGACATTATACAGAACTTCACTTGAGGTGGGGTTTTAAGTTTCCCTGTAAACTCTGTCTGTTTGGTTATCAAATTGTTGATAATTTTGGTCATGGAGTGTGCCTGATTAGGCATTAATTCCAACATGGTTTCATTCCTTTCGATTTGTTCTTGGAGTTTGTCAGTATGATAGTCTCGCAGGATTATTTGTCTTTCTCCACTTACCCAGTACCTATATGAAATTGTTAAATAACAAGCATACTATCAACAAAGAAGTGTTTGTAAAATATGACCAATTTTCATGAAAACACATAAAAAACCCAACTTTATAAGCTGTTAGTTCTTATTTTAAAGATCTTGTTATAGAATTTCGTGCCTTCTAGTGTTTTGGTTGCAGATTGCAATCAACTGATCTTTCATCTCACCCTCTTGTACTGAGGCCACTAAAAAGGCCTTTTCTCGGGGTTTGGTTTGTGCATTCAGATCTTAAACATAGAGCGTGCATGGTGGAGAACCTGCTCTCTCTGTAGATGTGTAAGGTGACAAACAAACAACACTTCTTAGTTTCAGTTCATTATACACTCAAACGAACAATTTTTTTGTCCAAGTTGTCAAATACCAATGCTTTGCGTTAGCACTTGAAGCTGGCTGCCAAGCCAAAGCATCAGTTTCCGACACCCTAAGAAATCTGTTGTGTGGGTATTTGACGACCCAAGAATGAGACTCAACAAACAACTATGTCGCTATTATATTAATGTCCATCAAACCAACACACTGGACTTGAAACTGTCAATGCTGTAAGAGTATAACATTTTTGTGTATTTTTTGGGTCAGTGTACTGTAAGAAAAACCCAGTGAAAGACACTAATTTGCATGGATGACAAGCATGCAAGTAGAAAGTAATTTAAACTCAGGGGAAATGATTGTGCGGGCTGCGTGTGCAGCTTTGTATTCAAATAATGAAAGACCAAAATTCAGCGTCTCCATACATCATCCAACGTCTCATAGATCCCTTAAAGCTCTCTGTATGTCTTGTATGTTTATCAGAATGGCCATTAATGCTAAGAGTTTGGAAATCCACAGCGTCTTCCTTTATTAGACAAAACCAAGGGCCTTTACATAAATTACTTTCAGTTGCTTGTGTAAAAAATATACATATGAACAGATAAACAAGTGAACAAATGCTTTAGGCTGGTAATACTGCTGTGATAATTGATTTTATGTTCTATTCTGTTCCACGAAAGCTGTTCTGTACTGTTCTGTACTGTCCTCTACCAATGTGTTCTATAAACAAAGAGTCTAAGAAACTTATAAACAAAAGCAGCGGGAACCGCACATGTTAACCCCTCATATGTTTTGGGCTCTTATCGCACCATCTGTTAGAGCAACAGGGAGGGGAAAGAAAAAGATACCACAAAGAGAGAGACGTCCATTTATACAAAATAATCTGCAGACAGAAAGAAGGATTGACAAATATGGAGGATTAGATGAAGTGTCTCATAGCAGGAGGGATTTGGCTCTCTGAGGCAACTGATTATAAAAACGGTCACCACACTGCTTTACCCTCATTTACATAGATGCCTAGTCAGCGCCATCCCACTCTTGAGTTTTTAGGTAACTAAAGGCAGCATAGACAGGGAACAACTAGACGGTCCTCCGATCAGGGACCTGACTGAGCAGTCTGACACTGCCATCTAATGGGAAACAGAGGGACCGGCATTTAATCAAACGCAGAATGATTTCATCCATTGTGTGAATGTCTTGTCTTGTGTTCGAGCAGGTTTTGTGCTTCAGTATTCTGTAGACAACACAGAGGAGTGGAAAGATGTTTTCATCAGTTCTACTGAGCGCTCCTTCAAATTGGACAACCTGCGCTGCGGCACCTGGTATAAAGTTAAGCTGGCTGCGAAGAATAGCGTTGGAGCTGGACGCATCAGTGAGATCATCGAGGCAAAGACGCACGGCCGAGGTGAGAGGTGAAATCATTTTAGGTGGACAAAAGTTAAAAGCATACAAGACACACATATTTTGAAAAAGGAGAACTTCAACCTCATGTTATGCTCCACATCCCAAATGTTACAGATTAAAATCAGCTGTGAAGCTCTAAATATTGAATAGCTACATGTATTGACATCAAATCCTTCATCCTTAACAGCTCATAGCAACACAGAAGAGACTTGTGAAGGGATTATAATAATATAATTAACCCTGAATTTGTTTCTCACAGTTAAAAACATGCCCACAGTTGTTGTTGAATCACACCTCCTGTATGTTCCCCATTGCCTTTATTACTCCACGTATGTATTTTTAGTAATCTGAAAAGACAGTGATGTGTGTGTTGCTTCTTTCACAGAGCCACAGTTCAACAAGGATCAGCCAGTTTTCACCCACATTAACTCTAGCCACGCCCGCCTCAACCTGCAGGGGTGGGCCAGCGGGGGCTGTCCAATTAGTGCTGTTACACTAGAGTTTAGACCAAAAGGTCAGTCAGTGTGCTTTAATTCAAGACTATTAGTAATATTCCCTAAAAATATTTTAAAAATCCACAAACTAAACAAGGAAACTATGAGCCTTAGTTGAATAAAGCATGTGAAACAAAGAATTTCACACTGGTGTGTGTGCTTGTTGCAGGTACGTGGGCTTGGCAGAATGTACGTACCAATAAAACTACAGATGTGTTCCTGGCAGAGCTTCGAGAGGCCACTTGGTATGAGCTAAAGATGAAAGCCTGTAACAGCGCCGGCTGTGGCAACCAGAGCTCCCAGTTTGCAACACTGGACTATGATGGCAGTGAGTAGACGAGACTCTTTTGGAAATGGTATCGTCTGTTATTTTTGATAAATCTGTTACTCTAGGTTGCTTACGATACTGTATTGTTTTATATTGTCTTCAGAAAAAGTTACCAATTCCTACTGTGCATGCAGGTACAATTCCACCAGTCAAATCCCCCCTGGAAAAGAATGATGACGTCAAGAAACTATTTTCTATTGGCTCTCCTGTGATCTTGGTCACTGTGGGTGTCGCACTGCTCTTCATCATTCGCAAAAAACGAAAGGAAAAGAGGCTGAAGAGACTAAGAGGTGAGAGAAGGAAGCGAAAGAAGAGGGCAGAATGCATGATTTGGCAGAAGAACAGAGCAGGCATCAGCGAGAATCTTGGATGAAGTCTCTGGAGTTGCATTTACTTTAAAAGATTGATTTGTGTGTCAAGAATATGTAATTTGTTATGTTCTCTACTCTCCCCAGATGCCAAAAGCCTGGCAGAGATGCTGATAAGGTAAGACTGCTTTTTCCCACTCTGAAAGTTTGAAATATTATTATATATACCTCTGCATTTTTCAAGACTGTGAATGTGTGTGTGTGTGTGTGTGTGTGTG
>KV751316.1:5913576-5953609 GCA_001698575.1 Mola mola
TCGACAACTTCACCAGAAACCAGCGCACAAAGTCAACTCTGAATCAAGGTTATTGTAATGAAGAGGACTAATTGAGAAACAATAGAATATACAGACACTGCGTTATCTTCATTTATGGACCATTAGAGAAATGTCAGAAAGAACCATGCATAGTTGATGACTTTTTTACATAGTTGCTTTATCTTTTTTATTTCTATGGTTTTGGGTTTTTTTTACATATCTTTTGGTTGTTTTGATTCTGAATCAAGGTTATTGTAATGAAGAGGACTAATTGAGAAACAATAGAATATACAGACACTGCGTTATCTTCATTTATGGACCATTAGAGAAATGTCAGAAAGAACCATGCATAGTTGATGACTTTTTTACATAGTTGCTTTATCTTTTTTATTTCTATGGTTTTGGGTTTTTTTTACATATCTTTTGGTTGTTTTGATTTTATACTCACTGGTTTGTTGATTTAGAGTTTTCCTTTTTTATCATCACGCTTTTCTGGGGGGAGGAGAGCGACTGCATGTTCTGAAAATTGTGCTGGTTATTAGAGTGGGAAATTGCTTTGAGTGATCTAAAAGGGTGTTAATTAAACATTTTAAAAATGCAGAGGTTGTTCCTTAAACTTTTATGGAGAAATGTTGCTTCAATTTGCAATTGCTTGTGTTTAACTCTACATTTTTTTTTCTATGAAAACAAACAAAAACCGAAAAAGAGTACTCAACACCTTGTGCAATAAAGCTATCTTTTTATGAACAACTGATGTAATTAATTATTTCACAAACATGTAGCATTTCAAAAGAAGGGCTTTCTGTAATTTCCACTTTTTACCGAAATAAGATCGTGTTTAACTTCTGTGTGAACTTTTGTTAAAATTTGAAAGGAAACCAATTTCTTGACAAATATAGACAAAAACAGTTCAGTAAATCAACGTATAGATGCTGTAGAAAGATTTCAGATTTGGTAGAGATGGCTGATGTATTATTGTCTTTTGCTCACTACACTGTACTTTACAGTGTTCATCAAAATATCAGCAATATCATATATTGAGTCATAACAGTCTAAAAAGTACTTTAAACTTGTGAGGATCAGTAAAAATGTCCTCACCAAGTTAAAATTCCCTCATAAGACTAGTTTTACATTGAAATGTATACACACAGTATGTACACAATGTATACAGGCACTCGTTAAAAAATATGACCAACCAGGTAAAAAAGGGGACGGCAGCCCATCATACGCCACAAATCGCATTGAAAAAGCGCTTGATCTCACGTATTGTGGCATGAATGAAACCCAACGACTGTTCCAAAGGAATCTATATAGGCAGTTATGACACTTTCTCCACCTGCTTCTTTCTTTACTTTGGTGTTCAAAAGGCACAGTGTCAGTCTGAAAGGGTTTACACCTGCACTAGTTAAGGTTAGAATACATCTTGTCACATGACTCAAGACTTTGCATGTGACCATATTAACATAGATATTACCCATCAATCATTATGGCATATTGGTATTTGACCAAAACACAAAATAAAACAGATGATTGGTTTAATCCAGTTTTTTTTCAAGTTTTTTCAAATGGGGCTCTGGGTGCAGACAAAATGGAGAGAAATTTAAAATGGTTTCTTTATATACAGGGAAAAGTATCCACAAATGTGGTTCACGATCAGCAAAGTTCCCTTTTATCAAATGATCATAGAAACAGATGATCTAAACTCTGTCTGTGAACCAGCCAACACCAAAGACTGACTACTTAGTGCACACCACTCTCACAATGTTAAGTTGAATATTTACATTGTAACACTGAGGAGGAGCAGTTGTAATGAATGATATTCTTTTATGATTACCGTACATACAGTACGGTATGTGACATTCGAGCGCCTGGAGCTACAGCCACAATGCTGCACTGAACAGGGTCAGGTGGAGCACCAGCAGGCCTGGGACCAGCTGACCACCTGCCTTTTCAAGAAAGGTGAATGGCATAAATCATGAATTAAAAAAAATAAAAACAAAATTAGGGCGGCACAGTGTTGCAGTGGTTAGCACTGTCGCCTCACAGCAAGAAGGTCCTGTGTTCGATTCTGGGTCAGGACGTTTCTGTGTGGAGTTTGTATGTTCTCCTTGTGTCTGCGTGGGTTCTCTCCGGGTACTCCGGCTTCCTCCCACATTCCAAAAACATGCAAATCTGGGGGTAGGTTAATTGGTCACTCTAAATTGCCCGTAGGTGTGAATGTGAGTGTGGATGGTTGTTTGTCTCTATATGTCAGCCCTGCGATGAACTGGCGACTCATCCAGGGTGTACCCAGCCTTCGCCCCAAGATGCTGAGATAGGCTCCAGCCCCCCCCCGCGACCCCTAACGGGATAAGCGGTAATGAATGAATGAAAAACAAAATTATAATTTCATAATAAAACCATATATAGAAGTATGCTTTTCAAAAGGAAAATTAAATTTAATAAAACGAAAAATGATTTTATTAGGTATTCTAAAATAAAAAAAATACTGATGGATATGGATAAAACAAAGTTTCTCCTGCACGACTGACAGAAAGACAGTTATTGTTTTTGTTCTTATTCTTCTTATTTTTTTGTATTTAATTTTCACCCCGGTGTTATTGTTGTCATATTATATGATCATGTATACTTAATTAAGACACCTAGGACGTCTGCGTGGACCTGCGTAAAAAAATATGATTATAACATGTTTCATCCATAATATGATTCAGAACCAGATAGAAACAGTAGAGAGCGCCATCCTGCAATGAAACCCAACAGAGGCTTACAGAGGAGTTTATTGATGTATTTTGTTTTTTGAAAGATCCATAATATTGTCAACTTATTTGGTTATTTGTTTCGTTATTTATATACTAAAAACACTGCTCATAAATAAATTACAACATCGGCAAAGTTACAATCACTCACTAACTCATTCACACGCACATTCAGACAGCCATTATATTCCCATACATTACTCACAAAAAATTAAATGTTGAAAGTAGCTGTTTGAGATGTATTCTATTACCATATGTTATTGTCAATGCTGTGTCACTAACACCGTCTTTGCATCTGAGAGCACATAAGCTTTAGTGTGCACCAACACAGAGTCCATTCATCTTACGGTTGAACCCAAACCCGTCCCCACCTGCTTCCTGCCGTCTGCCCCACTGCCTCTCTTTGTCCATCTAGTTGCCGTTCTTCTGTTTCTTCTGCTGGAACTTCCTGAAATGGGACTGGATGGTGGTGGCAGCCTTTTCCGCCTCGACAGGGCTGAGTGGCGGAGCAGCTGGCGTGGCACATGTCCCGTTGCTGGTGTTGGAGTCTGAGCACGACAGGACACAGGGGATAGCCAGAGAGGCTGAGGCAATGGCCTTGGAGACATGGTCTGTGGTGGTGGTTAAGTTCAAACACATGGTGCACATATGAGCCTCGATTCAAGCGGGCTATTTTTCTGATCAGCCTTTACACTTTTGATTTGACACACGATTGGAATCAAAACTTCCGTGTGGCTTTAAGATGACGTTTGGCAGAAAAATAGCCTGCATTTGCATGAATCAGCATACTTACTCTTTCTATACACCCCAATGCTGTTCCTCCTGAGCCCGTTAAACTGTGGATTGAACACAACAGCCCCGTGTTAGACACAAAAGGTCTCAGCTAAACCAGTGCTGCTATGATAATAATCACTTCTGCAAAACCTGTATGCAGCCTCACTCAGACACTGCTCACACGCCACCAACGGTACAAAATCAGATAATCACACACATGCTTCGGTCATCTCTACAGTACAAAATGTGCAGACCTTAAGGTTCAAATGTGCATCTGTGTCTCCACCTGTGAGTGTGTCCTTTCCAGCTACAGCTAACGTAATGACCTCAAACACAAATCCTCTTGATTGGGATTACGGCTCAAGCAGAGCAGCATCAGGGAGGCCTGAGGCTCTGGGCCGGACCAGTTTAGGCTGCTTACCTGTCGTTTTGGCCATGTGCCTTTGGTTCACTACACAATCTGACCAAAACCTCTTCAGCAACGTCATTCTCTCCTTTCGCCAGAGACATTCATGTGACACAAAACTTTTCGTGTTGATATTTTCCTGCATTCATCATTCTGTTTCTATTTTATCGCTGATGTCTCTGGGTTATTGTATCTACACCTCTGCACCCGTGACTTTTGTTAACCACATGTTCCTGTTTTCACCATGGTTCAGCTCTCTGCATCTGCTTATCTTTACAACAGTTTTGTCCCATAGCTGCACTTCCCTCAGACAGAATAACACTGATGAGCTGCAAACTGGACTGTATTCTGCTTTTTCATTCATTAATTAATATGGAAAGAACTCTGTACAAGGATTCATCAAATTATTAATTTATTGGCTCAATTAATCTGTTGTAAATCTAATTTTATTCCATTCTATTATTTTGCTGGTGCTATTTGAGTGCAGAGCAATCCCAACCTGCAAATAATAGTCCCCTGCCCTCCCGCTCTGACCAGTCATATTCGCTCGCATATCGCTGAGTCAAGCTTGACTGATGCACTTTCTACCGGTTTTGTCTGGCCATTTGATAACACAAGATTGTACAGTATGAGCCGCTCTAACAGGTGAAATCGAAATCTGAGGAACCCAGAAGATTGTTATTCAGTCATGTACAAAAGGAATTTACATTAGGAGTTGGACAGGTGCAGGTTAAAACCAACCTCCTCTGCTTTGCTGCTCCGCCGACTGTGCGACACTGAGTGCACCTGCCAAGGCAAAGGCTGGGAAACCATATAAGGCACAGGGTCCTCTTGCTGTGCAAACTGCACCCCTATCTGAAAGGAAAAAGTTACGCTTGGGTTTGTGATGCAAGTGTGAGGTTCAGTTGAGGGCCTTTAAATCTTTGAATAACTCTTGCAGCACAAATATGGTGTTGCTCGTCAGTTTGCAGGCCCAGGAAACACTTGAAACATGACGGTTAGATGTTACATGATAAGATAAGAGTGCAGTCAGAGAGAAGAATGTTGCACTTTTAAAGAACGCAGCATGACTTCACGTTAATTGCATTTGGATGTGGTTGATATAAGCATTAAACATATTGACTTTAAACAAAATGATGCTGTGCATGAACCTGACAACCTGACACAATGTTTTGGTTTCAGCAAAGACAAAGACATTCTGGTCTCCAGTGTTTCTCTTAACACTGCACTACTGGAATTACTGCTGTAAACACACATAGCACATTTACAGAATTTAAAATAATGACTCTTAATGTGCAATTTCTATTTCTACTGATATGTCTGTTCCAGCTATTGTTCAAGTGGTCTTACCGATTCTACAACTTTGACCATCACGTACATAGCTGTTAACATGGTGATCAACATCTTGACCACGATTCCTTCAGCCTCTCTAGTTATCCGTAAGGTTTTCTTCAGCTTTTTCAGTTGCTCTCCTCAGTTGCGCAGCTGGGGAAGGTAAGTCCAATCAGGAATGCAACAAAGTGCTGCTTGGGATGCGACGGACAGTCAAACAGACAGTGTTGAGAACGTCCTCACACAAGTTTTCTTGGGCGCACACGCTCGTCCAACACACAAACATGCCCATTCACGCACTTCATTCTCACGGTCTGTGACACACGAGGGTAAGACTGCTCAAGAGCTTTGGAGGACAGAAATAGAGAAGCAGTAATCTTTTCTTCTGCACAACATTTATCCCTCAGCTGTGCGCCCGCCTTCCCAGCGGTCGAGTCAGACCAGGTTTTATTAGAAAATGCAAGAATCCAAAATTACGTGGCTGTCCTTTCAGGCTCCCTTTGTGAAGTGATTTTAAGGTGTAACAAACTAAATGATCTCGTAGAAAGTAAAGTTTCCTATTTATCCCCTGCTATGTGTATTCAGTGACACTGTTGGTATAAATGTCGGTAGTTAGTAAGAAATGCTTTGTAAATTGTAAATGTATTCATTTGTGTGAAATCCTCTACAGCCCTTTTTTCAAAGATAAGTGGTCATGTGGTCCAATCAATCTTTGGGGTTTTTAACCAACAGCTTATAAAAAAAGTAGTTCTCATTGCTTGGATTTGAGTTCTATTACTTCATTTATTAACCACTGATAAGATCAGTTTAATTTTGTACTGCAAACCTCAAGCCTGCTGCTTGTTGGAGAGTAGCACCAGCACATGTCTTTCTACAAGATTAAGGCTTATGATGATTTTGTTGTATGTCAAAAGTATAAATGTGGTTTAAATAAATGCATTCAAGCATCCTTCTATAAAAACATGTTTTAAAAAGACATGTTTTATGTCTGTCTGTTCCTGGCACAGTGCCAAAGTGTTCGTCAGGTCAATGTCTATCTTGGCAGGTGTGATGCTGGTGACCTGAGGACGTGTGTGCAGGCTTGTTGGGTGGTTATGACCCACAAGGTGTTCAATGTTTATCATAACTCTTGGCAATTTGCTCTGACTGTGTGTGAGCAGTAAACACACAGTCAGCGCGTGTTTGCAACCCACATCATGGTCAAGGATGGGATTGCATCTGTACCAGAGTTTAGTCCAACAGGCACACATCCTGAACAGCACTGTAGCAGTTATTAAAAACACAAACTGCTAATCCCCACGGATGTAATGAATACCTGCACACACTTTCTCTATAATCTCACTCTTTCACACTGATATAGAAAATATTTTTTGTACATTAGAAACAAAAGAAATGTGAAAATTTTGAATTTCACTGCATTTAAATGTCACATTTGCCGAAGAAAGTGAATGAATATGTTACATAACTTGTGTTTTTCTGGTTTGAATTAATAGTCGGGCCTGTAAAATACTTACACCCACTTAAATCTTTCTGTATAGAACAACTGTAACAGTACATAATTTTTCCTGTGGGTCACATGGGTTCGTGGAATGAAGGGAGTAGTTACAGTGGCTTTCTATGAAAAACAGATTGTTTCAGTATGCCTGGTATTTAATCTGTAATAATCAGATAGATTTATATCTCAGACAATCTCAAAAACAAAATGATTGTGTGCGTCATTGTGTGCTGCGTCACCTCTCACCCCTGAATTCCAGCGATAATCCTCCTGTGAGTACATTTCATCTCTGTCAAGTCTGCTGTCACGAAAAGAAGTTTTGCTCCATCATTAATGCACAAGTATTCTGTGATGACTGATGCTCATTTTGTTCTAATGGTAAAAGACGGAAGTGCAGGAATGTGTCTTATCACAGAGCAGACTGTAAGAGCTCTGCCACAGAGACACAACTGTGAAGAATACTTGTTTCCTTGTTCCAAGTAATAATAAGTAGAGCAGGAGAAAAGGTAAAAGGTCTGATTTCAGTCAAAATTCTACCACAAAAACATCCTAAAGATACTCTATGCATGGTGCAATTAATATATATCCTGTACGTATGTATGTATGTATACTTCTACTGATTGAGGAATTATGTGCAAGAGAGCACAAGTTGCACGAGGAAACGAGGGCAGTAAATTTGTTTTGTCTGACTGAACATTCTGGAAAGTTAATTATTCAAGTACTGCACATAAGTATCGTCTTGAAGTAAAATTAACTTATGCTAATTCATGCTTTCTGCTCCATTGCATTTACTTGGCAGCTTGAGTTACTACTCCTCAGAATTAGATTTAAATAGAAAAATACATGCTTTGGGCACAATGCGTTAATTGCATCGTCTTTGTTTATCTTTTCCCCAGGTCTGATCCACAAAACTTAATAAAGTGGTGAAAACTAGCTCCACCTAGTCCAAGCAAGATACTTTTCAGGGTTTTTGCATTTGAACAATTGATACACCCCACATGTGACGACATACGCGGGACTACTTTAAGTAGGCTTTGTTCCTGTACTTTTTAGATAGGGTTTTAGATTTTGGCTTTATCAAAAAGTTAACTGGTGTGAGGTAAACCTGAGCTATCAAGTGGTAAAAGTAAGGGATAGTCACCTCACAGCTGAGCTGCCAAGAGGGTACCTCATCTGTCTGTAGTCTCGTGATCTGAGATGAGGCCCGATCAGCAGATTATGTTCACCTGTCGTGTCAGGTCTTACTGTGAGAAGTGAAATGCAACAGGGAGGAGAGTCATGCTTCAGTGAAGTGCTTCAGGGAGATAAAAGTCAGGTCACAACCTCGTCCGTGCATTCTACAATGAGTCGTCCTCCGAGATAGCAGGCTGCGACATATTCTCAACTATTGTGAGTATGACAACAGAGATGTTCACATTTGCAAACGTCATATTGGTGGTAGCAGTTATAAGCAGACTCAGGCATTTTTGACTGTGTTGTGCTGCTTTTTGTTTTCTGGTGACATTTATGCTTACTTGCAGGTTTCAGCAGGGATCAGAGAAGAAAGCCTAAAAAAAAAGGAGAGAAACTGGGGATTCATCATGTCAATTAAGCTCCCTAAGAGGCTGAGCAGCAAAAAGAAAAGTACGTTTATTTTCCTTTTTTGTTCTCTTATTTCACCAGTATGATGCGGTATTTGGACATTTACTGAGGAACAACTGTCATATTGTCAAATATTCTCCTTAATATGCAATGTTTTACCCATTAATAAACTTTTAAAGCTATAGATGTGAAAATGCTAAATCTCCCGTGGAAACAACAATACCTGTGACTTAATCATGGCAAGGGGTTAAAAATAATATTTTTGAAGTAAGGAATACTAAATGCCAAAAGTATGGCTTTCTTGGGCTTGAGGCAGTATGGTACAATTTAGGAGATTCAAACCTTCGAGCTAAAGAAGGTTTGTTGAATCTGACATAGCATAAAGAAAAATACCTTAACTGACAATTGGTGCATTAGTTTCTGTCTTATTTTGATTATCAGGTGTACTTTTCAATCAGTGGCTCCTTGTAGAGATGCCAGCACAGCAGCGTAAACCAATGCAGACTGTGTTACATTACCCATGTTTCCCCAACACCAGCTAATCTAAATGTTTATGTTACACTATAACACAGTATTCACAAAATGCTTGGCTAATAATATGTGACAACAATCATGATACCACATTATTTTATGCTCATTTTAGTTGTGCAAAATCAGTTCACATTATTAAGGAGGACTGAAATAAGGCCCAGCATTGTTGAATGTTTGAACATGTTTACTTATTAATGCTAATTGGGTTTGTGGCACCTCAGGATAGTGTGATAAAGTGGAATGCTGCTGTTTAGTTTGCAGGTGCAGCTGAGGTAATTAAAAATTACCAAGGAAGTATTTACCAACAGTTACATTTTGTGCCAACTAGTCCTTTGCAAACGGTTTTCATTCTAAGTAAGATACTAATTCATACATTATTCAATCGTTTAAAACCATACTCTTAAGCATCATTTAAGAGACACATGTTTCCAACTTTACAAAAAGTGCCACAGACAGCATTAATAAATGGTTATTTCTGGTTAATACATGCTTTACTAGGGTTAGTAACGCATGTATTATCAGAATCACACAAAGCTACCCATTGTATGGTTTCATGATTAATTAATGGCATTTATGTTTACACTAATGTTAATAGTGTGGTTAGATACACTTGAATGTTAAGAAAAAAGGAAAAGGATTGCTAGTAAGTGATTATAAGACACATTGCTCAGTTAGTAATTGTTAATAAGTGCTTATTACTGCATTACCTAATGCTAATTAAAGTACCCTTATTGTAAAGTGTCACCAGATATTTATGGAATTATTAACAATAATGAACAATAATTTGTTCTCACTTTTAATTTACTTGAGGATTTTGACAGTAAAACCACTCTATTTTTACTTTAAACCATTTTCAGGAAATACAAACAAGACATTTTTAGCTTTTTTTCTTGATCATACAAAATTGAATTTTACACTTAAAGGAATTTTGTAAGACGTTGAGGCTTGTGAGAGCAAACACTGACGCTTAGGTAGGCAGTTTGGGTTGTTCACCTTCCCAGATTGTCAGTATTTGATGACCTGGGCAGACCAAAGAATACACATTACACTTTGTGTAAAAAAATGTAACCTAAGATTCAAAATTGTCTCTAATCCACTTTCAAAATGATTGCCTTGTTCTTTCAACCCAGAGCATCCAAAGGACAATGCCCACGTGGAGGCCCTAAATAAGCTGGGCCTGGATGACGTTTGGACTAAACCACTGGATCCAGCATTTATGTTGGACATCAGCACTTGGACAGTAGAGAATCAAGCTCCTCTTGAGATTAAGGATCTACCAAATGCTTTCCTCCAACGTCTTTGGCTGCTTAGCCCAGATGCACGGAATTCCTCCTGCAACCCTCAGCAAGAGGCTTCAACAGAGGACATGAACAATGGTGCCGCAGAAAGTCAGTATGCCATCAACCCCCTTGATCTAGTTACCGCTGTCTATATGTCTGCCAACACTTTCCTTCAGCAAGAAATAACTTTGCACATGGTGAAATGCCAGTTTGCTGTGCCCCTAGTCCTCCCAAACATAGATCCAGAGGAACCCGGTCGTTTCCTGCTTTGGCCTTTGAGAGGTGTTGTGAGTCACTGGAGATCTGACTTTATAAACAGGCAGATCCATTTGGCAAGTGCAAACATGCCAATGATTTCTTTTGTGAAGCTTGGACTCTGTGGTGTCTCCAAGTCACAGGTGCTGAATAATGTTATAAGATCAAGTAATGACACGTTTCTTCACAGGGGGCTTGATGGAGGAGAGCTACCCCGACGACTTTCCAATGGCCTGGTAGAGATTGCATGGTATCTCCCCACTGGAGACGCTGCCACAAATATTTTCCCTGTCCCTGTGGTAATCTCTAACCTACGTGGCAATGCCGGTACACATGAGAAATACTTCAGCCTTTTATGCCAAGTGTCTTCAGCTGTGGTTGTTTTCTGTGGTAATCTTAAGGAGGAAGACAAAAAACTTCTTATTTCCTGCAAAAATAAGGCAAGCAATCTGATACTGATTAATGTGTCAAATCCTGAGAAAAATGAGAACAGAGTTGTGGGGTTTGTTGATCAGAACCTTGAAGAAGGCTTGGGGCTTCCCGGAGGATCAATACTACAAGGGGGAGCTTTGAGTGAAGAGGAACTGGCTAGTAGGCTGTGTGACACACTTAAAGATCTCTTTCCAGATAATGTGAAACTTGTTACACTCGAGGCAGTGGCAGAGTTAGCAGAGGAACTAGGCCTTATTGTGGATGAAGCAGTAACGTGTAAAAAGTCAATGGCCAAAGTGGATGAAGTATTGAATGGTTTAGATGAAGGATCTGTTCAATTTAGGGAGAAACAGCTTCCTTTACAGGGAGCTTTATGGAGCAAATTGGCAGAAATAGAAAAGAAGGAGAGAAAACACACAAAAGAAGGAAAAGAAACTGACCCTCAATTACAAAAACAAAAGAAAGACATCTTGGAAGAGTTGAGGAGCTACAAGTTGACCCCTGCAATGAAGATATTCATCAATGCACTTTTCACCAGAGACACAATGGAGAGAACTTTCTTCCTTATTTGGATGAAAGTGAAACTTCAGATGATGCAAACTGAAAAGCAAAACAGTCAGCATGAAAACAAAGATGGGACTCATGAACACTTTGATGAGCTTGAAAATGGAGCCAATTATGACATGGAGGACAGTGATAGTTTCTGCACAGATTCAACATTTGAAGAGGAACAGACTGAAGACCAGTCTGCAAATACTGAACGGCAGGATTCTAAGCAGCAGAGTGACACAGTCATCGAGTTAGAGCTTATTTTACAGGATTCTACAGAAAAGACAAAAGAACCTCTGTCACAACAGGAGAAGAATTGTACATCCACACATGATCCATCTGCCACTGAGCAACAGTTTTATGTGACATCAAATGGATCTTTAAGCACTCAAGGGAAACAGCTAGATGAACAAGAGCTAACACCACCTAAGTCAGATTCGACTTCTTCTCTCAAACAAATAATGAGTCTAGATCATTCATTTGAACATCAAACATGTTCACAGCCTTTTGAACATGATCCATCCTTGTTATCGCTTGAGCACTTCCTGCGTGAAATGGGCCTAATTTTTGAGCTAACACATATCAGCCCAGGCAGTGGAAGCCAAAATGTGCTACGTCTCCCCAGCTTAGCTACAGAACTGCTTCTCTATGGAGTTCCAATCGAACTCATGGATGGAGATGCTTCAAACATTCCTATCCACTGGCTGGGCTGTGTCTTTGCTGAGCTCAAACGCCGCTTACCTCAAGAACAGTGCAGGATCCGTGTGCTGACAAACCTTGGAGTACATCATGCTAGGAATGCTGAGGTTCTTTCTGCATTATTTGGGGTGCGATTCCCTGAAATAAGATCCACTAAGGGCATATACATGCTCATCCTCTGTCTCCCTGAAAACCTTAAAAAAGACATGGAATGTGATTTTCTATTGTTAATTGATGTAGAAGGTCTCTGTTTGGACAAAGAAAGAAATATGCCGATCCATGACAATGAGATGGCCACTGTTGCAACAGGGCTGAGTGATATTTTAATGCAGAACATCTCTCCACATATGGGTGCTGAGTTTGAAACTCACCTCAGTGTCATAGTCAGTGCTCTCTTGCGCATCAAAGAATGTGGTTCAATGCCCATTTGTCAATTTCTGACCCAGGATGATGGTTTAAACAGTGTATTGCAAGCCTCACAGTTAAAGCATGTGTCCGCTATGCTTCAGAATGAGACTAGCCATACAAATGACCCTTGTGCATTGGGCCCAATCTCGATCAATTTTGTCAAGGGGCCATGGCACAATATATCCCTCTCTGAACCCGTTGATATGCAGTATAGTAAGGAAGTGTTAAGGCTTAAGCAAAAAATATTTGGAACATTGAAAAAGTGCACAGCTAAATCTGACACCAATGGTTTGTCTGACTTTATGGGTCGCCTGAGTGTTGTTTGGGATGCAGTGAGATCAGAATCATTCTCTGTTAGTCTGCAAGATACTGACACAGCTTTAGCATTCTCTTTGATGTGCACAGAGGTTTCCCAGTGGGAAAACTGTTTCCTGCAACACATGGAAAGTTGGCTTACAGGGACGACAAAGACCATCTTTGCCCCAAAGGCAAAGACTTTAGACACTGTGCTCCAAAATGGCCTTCTTAGTGGGCTGAAGGACGAAGCCAAAAAAGAAGTCAAAACAGAGGTGGACAAACTCAGGTCAAAAGTAGAGGCCTATCTGATGAAAGATGACTCTCTCAAGATGATCACATTCAAGCATGTCATCCTGAGCAATATGGACAACCTTCAGGAACAAGTAACCGAAGAGATAATACAAAGGTTGGATGTACTCAACGAAAGCTACTGTTCTTCCACACAGATGAAAATATTTGTGACCCTTCTGGAGCAAGAACAGAAATCAAAGCTACATGCACTGATAGAGAACAACAAAATGACCAAGATTCTGCTTCAAGACGCAGAACTAGAAGAGGAGTTTGAGGGTTTGTGGAGTCAGCTCTTGTCAAACTTTGACTTCAGGCCTTCAGAAACTGATGATATTACCACAAGAGTCACAGATGTTCTGAAAAAGAATATCATCAAACGTGGTCTCCAGAAACACATGAAAAAAATTGAAGACATGGGCCAAAACCAGATGCCTCACTTCTGCATTTATGATAACCATTTTGGATACCGCAGCAGATTAAAGCACATGTTTGATGACAACAACAGACTCCAGAAGTTGGAAGCTCAACAGCTAGCATGTAATATCATAGAAGAATACAATCAGTTTGTAGCAGAGAAATCTGGCTCACCAGCAGATTTTTCTGACAATTACATTACAGAACTGTTAGAAAACATTGAAAGAGCTTTGAAAGAAAAATCTATGGATATCAGATCAGCTTTTGAAGTTGAACTGAAGGTTTTTCTGTGTAATGCTGCTTGTCAAGACTTCCAAAAAGTACATGACCGCTATGCCAAGGACAGAGAGTTTTTAGAGTCTATTTCTGAAATGAAGTGTATGTACTTAGCAGAGTTTATCTACCAGTTCAGGAAGAGAGACCAGTGCCGCCGTATGGCTCAAGCATTCACCAACATGGTCATCAAACCTACAGTGTTAAACTATATCTATAAACCTCTGGGGTTGCGTATTACAGAAGAGATCCAACGTACAGCCCCACAGTATCAGTCCCAAAATGCCTTCCACCAAAGCTTACTGGAAGATCTGATAAGGGAGGACTGTTTTGAAAACTTCCTGGAATATTTGCATTCCTATGACGAATTCAGATTGAGGAAGGCCAAGGAGACAGTGCTGACTCATCTTTCTGAATCAACCAACCTGAATAAATGGAGGCAACAGAGACTTGGAGAAATTGTTGGAATAATTGCAGCAGCCTTCAGTGAAACCGCAGAAGGTACTAGTGGAGTGCTGAGTGATGCAAAGCCACTGCTGGAGAGGTTGTGCCTCACTTTAGAGAGGGATGGAGATGTGGATGTCACCTGGGCTGCTCTGGATGGACCTCTCTTCGGTATCACCATGCAGTGGGATTACTTCGTCATGTGCCTAATGGAGCTACTGGCTGAAATGCGGCTGGAAATGGCACAGGAGTTCTTAGAAAATGTGGAAATCACCAAAATTCTTCAGTGCCTCCCAATTCAGCCCCACAACTCTCTCTTCAAGAGAGTGAGAGGCTGTGACCAGCAATGTCCTGTCTGCGGAGCCCCGTGTGAGCTGGAAGAGATGGGACACGAAGTTCACCAGGCTGTGCTCCACAGGCCCCGAGGCATGATGCCAAATAAATCCTGGTTTCGCTCCGGTATCAGTTTCCCTGAAAGCATGACCAAGGACAACCCGGACCAATGCAAGGACACAGTCGGAATGTCTGCAGCATGTAAAGACCTCCATTGCCCGGATTGGAACAGCTCCTCAGAGGAACCAAACATCCAGAATCCCAGTGCTTACTGGAGGTACTTACTCTATTAATGCATTAAACGCATTTTTAGATAAGGCTAAATAGAAAGAAAACATATACACTATATTTGGTTTTCTCTGATAAAATACTAATTGCATTTCTTACTTTGGTGGTTCGTTGGTAGAACAGTATTGGTTATCTTGGTTATTATATGCCTGTGAATATCAATTTGACCTGTAAATACATTCGCCAGGGTCGTTATTATCTAACCTTTTATTATCTCATTATATAAGAGCAACAGAGATAGATGATCAGCTTGTCATTCCATATATTCAATTTTCATTCCATATTTTATGAATGTCATCCCATATACTCACATTTTATATTATGTATATATAATAATGATTTTCCAAACAACATGGGATAGTTTCTCAAATGATCAAGAGATTCTTTAATTCACAGGTATGTCTTGGTGAGGTTCAATGAAAGATTTGCAAAAGAATATAAGCAAGGGCCAGCCGAGATTCCTGAGGAATGGAAGAATATCACTGAGAAGGAGGCACTGCACAGTCTGAAGGAGGCCTTCTCTGCACACTATTGATGGAATGGCTGCCCTCTGTGGATTGTTGTCTCTGTCATGATTCATGTTAAATGAATCAAGTTTACAGTAGGTTTTATCATATTTTGAAATATTTTATTATTACACACCAATAGTGGTAAATGAATTATTTTCATTATTTGCTTTTTCTTTTAATTATTTTCTTTTCTCATAAATAGATCATTTATGAATCATTTATTATTTATAAATTATGCATTTCAATAAAAACAAACGAAATGTTCACTTCTTACTATTACTATTATCTTATCCCCTTTATTTTTGTGCAATCTCATTAAACAAATTAAACAACAAACTATTAATTTCTATTAACAAGCAATCAAACCCAATCAAACCCAATCAATCATAG
The DNA here is from genome assembly GCA_001698575.1 of Mola mola. NCBI lineage: Eukaryota > Metazoa > Chordata > Actinopteri > Tetraodontiformes > Molidae > Mola > Mola mola. The sequence goes on from KV751316.1 coordinate 5,929,314, forward strand.
TAAAACCAATAGCTGTGTTATTGAAATATATATTAAAAATGTGTGACTTTATAAATGTGTATAGACATTTTAGGATTTAGTATACTGTAAATATGAAACACTTTATGTCATCTTGTCTTTTTTTCCCCTCACCATATATCCAGTAATTTGTTTTGTGTTTTGAAATGCCTAACTACAAATAACTTTTTATTCTTTTTCTGGTTGCACATACAAACAGATTTTTACATCATATTTCAGCTACGAAGTGGTCTTTTATTGTAATAAGCTCAAGGCACACCTGTGCAAGAATCATGTCATTAAATTTTCATCATTTTGGCAAATCACCAACACAGATATTCATACATTTAAAAAATGAAAACATGTCTTTTATGTGCCTAAAACTCACAAAATCTTCTCATTCAATGATGACATTTTTGTGAGGGTATAAATTATAAATGAGTTGGATAATATATATTGGAAAATACAAATAAAATGCAAAAAAAAAATATTGGCTCCTTCCTTCATCTGAAGCTAAATGATCACATCTGATTTTTGTCATTCACAGTTGGTAATTTAAAACCAAAACTAGTTTGGCCGATTTCCCATCACAAAATGCGTGTTGGCTTCACTTTCGAGGAGCTCTAATTCTGACCATTGTACAGTTAATGGTACAGGCATGAGCGCGTGCTGTGATGACAGTATTTCTGCCCTTGTGAATGAAGTGTGACAGAGAGCCAGAGGAATACAGAAGGTTATCTAAACCTCCAGTGGCCATTCAAACAGATTGTCGTCTACCCCCTTATGCAGAATCACAGTGAATGGCTTCTTGACTCCCAGCCATCAGAATGAACCGTCAGGACCCTGACACAGGGTAACTCACTGTTGTGCAGCTCTCCCTCTGTTCAGGAGAGTCACTTAGATGAATCTCTCCTTGTATAAGATTTTTTCTCTGTGGAGATTCTGGACCTACTGTAACAGCAGGCTGTGTCTGTTGGCCCATTTGGCATGACACAGAAGCTTATACGAATGCTTCATATTTAACAGAAGAATATGAAACTATATTTTGATACAGGAATCCATCCATCCATTTTCTATTGCTTATCCTGTTAGGGGTCACGGGGGGGCTGGAGTCTATCTCAGCATCTTCGGGCGACGGCGAGATACACCCTGGACAAGTCGTCAGTTGGTCGCAGGACTGACATATAGAGACAAACAACCTTCCACACTCACATTCACATCTATGACCAACCTAACCCACATTGTTGCATGTTTTTGGACTGTGGGAGGAAGCCGAAGTACCCAGAGAGAACCCACGCAGGTACAGGCCCTAACCCAAAATTTAACCAACACTTTCTTGCTGTGAGGCGACAGTGCTAACTACTGCAACACTAACTACTGCAAGAAAAAAGTATTGTTGAATGGATGTGACTTTTAAAATGTATTTCTCACTTCAACATGAATTTGAAATACTTCACTCTACTTTCTCCTTGTTCAAACCTCTCTCTGAACTGATTGATAAGATTTTATTCATCACCTTTTTCTTATAAAGCTTTATTTTGAAATCATATGCACTATATCTTAAACAAGAATTGCAAGGAAACTTTTACCACTTGGCAGTGTGAATGACACAGAACCTATATAAATTGGTGTTAATGGCCTTATACTTGTTAAATGTGCACCATGGAAAATAAACCAACTCTCTCTGGCCTCATTTTTATTTCAGAAAGTTTGGATACCAATGGTAAAAAGCAAGCACCACAAAGAAAGGAGCATATTTAACCTGCTGTGTGTACTGCAAAACTTTAAAAAAAAATTGACATAGAAGGCTGAAGCACTGCAGTCTGTGGTGGGGCTGTGGCCTCAAATTCTGTGAAGGGTGTTAAGAGCTGACGCATTTTAGTCCTTGACTCCATCACAATTAGCAAGCAGCTGTCACCGTCACAGGATGCCTGCAATACACCGCCTTAGCCGTTTCATTGTGAAGAGTGGGGGTGAACACAGTGATTACACACCACAGCTACCAAGCAGAGAAATGCAAGATACACTGAGGGGACCTGCCAGTTAAAATAAATAATAGCCCGCAGAAACACTTGTAATGATGTAATGTAACATTTTAATAAGAAAGTGTCATATTATGTAAAATAAGATTTTTAAACACAGAGCACAGATTTTAACATTTCATTATTTTTTTCTTAGCTCCACTAGACTGTACTGTTTACATCACTGACGTTGAATTATTATTTGAATCAAAACTCTTACACTTAAAGAAGAGTTGATAAACAAAGGGTCCACAAAGCCTTGCACATGTGAGGAAGAAAAAAATAGCAGAACCTGCGGTGTGAACACTGTACATTAGTCTGCACTATGCAAACCACAACATCATGATCAAATCACTTCAGGAGCAGGCAAAAACCACAAGAAATGAAAACACGAGAGAGTAACAACAATTCATACACTAGTGTCAGGGCTTACAATGCACTTGAGTTTTACTCATTTATTTCTTATATCTTTTATTTTCTATCGATATCATTTTAATCTTTAATAGATGTTGGGGTTTTTTATTCAAAACTGACCACATTCATTCACAAACATTTGGATTTCAGTCACTGAAGCATGGAAGACTTTTTTTCCCCAATAATCCTGTAAAGCTGATGGGCAGAAGTGTCTCATTCAGCATTCCTCAGCATGTCTGTTGCTTTCATTTTCCAGTATTTCACCTCATACAGCTAGAAAAAACGGAAAGCTATTCTACTAGCAGATAAATTGTTGAATCTTGAGTCTGGTATCTACACCAATACACACTGTGAACGAATCAGCCACTTTGAGAAAAAAATGTGTTTGTAAAAAAATTAATTAATTAATTAAAAAAACAATTGAAAAAAAAAGAAAAATGGTGTGTAAACATGTTATGGATTTTCACATCACTGGTTTTAATGGTGGGGCATTCAACCATGTAATTATAAGACGAATGAGTTGTCATCTTGCGTTTCTTTTGTCTTTCAAACAAACACAGTACTGTTTTTGCCCTGCACGTCCTTTTTGTGTTCATTTCAATTCAGTTTTTCATTATTTAGAGCGCAGCTACTTTAAATGTATGCTTTTTGCTGAAATCGCTACAGTATTTTTCTCTTTCTAAACCAAAAGGACCATCCCCATGCTTTCACTTAAACTACTAATTGGTTCTGCCTCTGCCGCTTCCTCTTCCATCTCTACAGTGCTCCATTCCTGGAGGGTGGTGCATGTACACTCAGACATGTGGAGGTCAGAGGCAAGATGGGCTGCAAAGTCAAGCTAATCTGCCATGACTGTTGGTTACTAAAGGTGTCCTAAAGGGGCACTGAATCAAAATCAAACAGACTGTGACATTTAGTGAGGCCGATGTGATGTGCTGTTACACCCTGAAAACATCAGAGTTCAGTGGTAATCAAGATCAAAAATTCTATATACAGTGATTTGACATTCAAAGAGAACACGTAAAGCAGATGAAAACACTGATTCCTAACATAAACAGCACTTTGTTGGGAGCTCTTGTCGCTTGTCATCTGTTTGCGAGGTATTAGCAGTTCCACTTAAAAGGGATTTATTTTCTACTTGATTCAACAAACCAGTCCAATTATTGACCGTTTTATAAAAAAAAATGTGCAAAGATTAAAAAGAAAATTAAGTGGCAAAGCTAATCTTATTATCTGCTCCAAAAAAGGGGACCTTGTGGACCTCGACCATACATCCTGTAACCTGTTCAGAGTCAACAAATCAAGACTTCAGCCAATGAGAGACATGAATAAATGTCTAAGTAGTAAAAGTGCACATCCATAATAAGCTTTTTTTTGTTTTTTGCTGGTTCAATTGAAATTATTTTTTTTTATAATAAATCTACAATAACTCATTTTAGCAACTTGGAGACAGAAAAATGAGCACAAATTGACTAAATCATCACCTTCTGATCAGCCACAACATTAAAACCACTAACCACTTGGGTCCTAAACACATTAGAGACTCATTATCCAGCAACATAGTTAATCTGGATGGCATTGCCTTGGCCTCCAGCACCACTGTCAGAAACCTGGGTGTTATCTTTGACCAGGAGCTGTCTTTTAACTCAAATGCTAAACAGATTTCAAGGGCGGCCTTTTTTCACCTCCATAACATTGCTAAAATCCGGCACATCCTGTCTCAACAAGATGCAGAAAAACTAGTTCATGGGTTTGTTACTTCCAGGCTGGACTACTGTAATTCTTTGTTTTCAGGTTGCCCTAACAAAATTTTAAAACTCTTCAGTTTCTCTTCAGTCCTCTAAATCGCCATATCATTACACTAACTTTACTTCTTCCCCTGAGTCGTTGTGCTTTACCATCCTGCAGGTTTTTCTAGGTCGCGGTGGGAGGTGCTGCTGTGGTCCTACCTGTTGCCTCCTGGCCGCATTAGGAAAGGTGATCCTGTGACTTGGATCCTGTGACTTGGATCCTGTGACTTGGATCCTAGGCTGGATTTTCAAGTGCAAATCGGGATCCACAGATCACAATGGCTTCTGGATCAATAGACTACACCTGCTTCTGGACCACTACACTTCACATATCCCTGGATTTACAGATTCTAAATACCCTTGGACTCAGCAACACCCAGATCTTCCTACATGGAGTACAAAGACTCCTGGACCAACAGAGTCCACCTGCGTCTGGATCACTAGACTTTCCATACATCCGGACTCATAGAATCCACAGACTCTGGGACTCATGGATGTTTTATGCATTCTAAATGAACTGTTGTTATCATGTTTTTGTGTTCTGTACAAGTGACATTTATTGCACGTCTGTCCGTCCTAGGAAGAAGGATCCCTCCTCTGTGGCTCTTCCTGAGGTTTCTTATTTTCCCTGTTTAGGGTTTTTTAAGTTTTTCCTCACCCGGTTCGAGGGTCTAAGGGCAGAGGATGTCACATCTGTACAGTTTGTCAAAGCCCAGTGAGATAATGTATAAATTGTGATTTCGGGCTATACAAATTTGATTTGATTTGATTTGATTTAACAAGTAAAGTGAGCGACAGTGATTATTTTATTACAATACAGTGTTGGATGTCAATCAACACGTACAACCTACACATTATTGCGAAGCAAGTACACGTCTTCATGGTAACATCACTCCTAAGGGCATGATAATAGTGCCCTGCCTGGCACTGTGGCACAATTACCATTCAGGAATGACTCGAGGAACATGACACAGAGGCTTTAACCGGGCCTACCAAACTCTGTACATCCCAGTCTAATCAAGAATTTGTGGGATGCAACAGAGCCATGGAGAGAACAGAGGCCCAAGGTTCCACTGCCCCTCTAGCCGATGGTTTTAATGATATCACTGAATGCTGTTAGTCGATTGGTGAACTTTTTTGTAAATAGATGCATTTTTTTTTGCATTTGCAGCAGAATGAACTGAGTCAGGTTTATGACCACCAGAAAAAGTCCAGTATTCACTCTTTTTTGACTTTGTTTTCAACCTCTGCCAACTCCTGTGGGAAGCATTTGGCTCTTAGCTGCTAACTGCAGTCTGGGTCATCAGGTTAGTGCTCAGCTGGAAAATTAATGAAGACAGGTAACATTCATGTTATCAACCAACCAACACAAACAGATATTAACACATGCTCCACCAAATATTGCACCTCTAGCTTAAGCCTCTCCCATAATTATTATGCTGCCTGCCCTGATAACAAGATTAAATTCATGTAGACCTCGCTCATCAGCAGAGAACATTAACATCCACAATTACTATTTATTTGGGACATTAAAAGATAATGCACACATACATAAGTTATGTCACATTTACAGGTTGATAAAAATTAAAGCTTATTGAAGGGGTTTGACATTATGAATCCGTCGAATAACAGAAGCAGTATTTATGTACTTTGATGTTAAGTGTGGATTTCCTATGAACTGAAAGCAGAGGTCGTTCAAGGACATTCAAGCTCCATAATAATGGAAGTGCTTGACCAATTTGAGTAGAAACTGTGAATAACACAAACAAGGTCCACACACAGAAGCTCCCTTGAAGTGCAGTTTATGTAGCACAAACCAAAGGGGTGTTTTGGGCTTTGTAATGTGACCAGAGCATCAGCTCTGGTCACATTACAGTCACATAGTTGTAGGCATACCAGATGATTCACATACAGACAATAACTAACTCCACGAAGCTGTGAGGAACCAAACCTTCAGCTTTATGTTAGGCTTCAACAAAATAACTTGCTGCACATAATTTGTCTGAATTATAGTGGTCAATACGTATTGCTTTTTCTTCCTTTTCTCTGTGTCTTTGTGCTTCACATTATTTTGCTGAGGGCTGTCATGGGTTTGTCAGAACAGTGTTCTTCATTGAACTGTTTGTCATTTATTGAACCGGCCCAGCAGCTGATGCAGTATGAAATGGATGAAGAGAACCTTTGGAGCAGATTTCTGAGGTCAAGTGTCGGATTTTTATCATCGTCCAGCAGCGATAAAGAGAAGCCTTTAGCAGAGGAACAAAAAAAAGCAGCTCAGGGGAGGAAAAACTGCACTGATCGGAGCAGCATTTCCGTGTGTCAGCGTGTCAGGAGAGGTTCATCTGAGAGCGCACTAGACACACGCAAGGCTGTATGTGTGTGTGTGTGGACAACATAAAGGAGAATATGTGGGAGGAGACACAATTTACAAGGACTTGAGGGAGAGAGGTTATGTGCAAACCTTGTCTTTCTCTCTTCCTTCTGAGTCAGGGAGTCAGGAGAAGAGAATAGCATCATTTGCTGGAGCAAGGACTGAGCACACAGGGAAATAATCAGTGTCTCTAATTTTCAGAATCTGTGCAGGTAAGCTATTTCATTTCTATTCACTGCACGGATCTTAGCACATTTGTAATTCCAATCAGGTTATTAAACACACAATCGTGGCATCAACAACATTTTTTAAAATTTTGGTTGCAAATCAAATACTTTTTCTTTACTGATTCATGCATCTCTTTATGAACAAAGGCTATTCTATGATAAACAGACATAGGCAGGAAAAATAACTTAATCTTTTAATGGAAAAGGAACTGAATGCTGTGATACAATCGTCACAATTACAAGCGCTGATATAGAAAAAGCTCAAAATAGGATACAATTTCAAACAGACGCCAGATATGATATTATATATGAATAATTTGTGTATTTTACAGGTACTGCGCAATACTGCACAATAAAATGACAATAGCCAGATATGATATTATATATGAATAATTTTACAGGTACTGCGCAATACTGCACAATAAAATGACAATTTGTAGCTGGAGAATTTCACTAACACAGATAGGACATACTCAGTGATCTATTTCCAAAATACTGAACGTATTTAGGCAACTCACTCACAAATATTTAAACCTCAAGGTGATTGCTTAAATTATTAAGAGTCTAAGTGACATGAAGCAGTTAAAGAGAGAATTTGCACACTCCTCTTTTGTAATTAAAATGGTAAAAAATGTGAAGTTTATTAGTGTATTTTATCAAATACTGGTGGTGCAGTATGTAAATAAGTCTAATTACAAGTTACTTAAAACTTAAATCCATTTACTACAATATATTTATTGTAGTAGGAAAACTACAATAAATAATAGGAAAACAGAATTGTTATAGTTCTCTCTGCCATCTCTGGCACTAAGCATCTGCACTTCCATTTAGCATGAAACAAGACTATAGGGTGCTCCGCCAGAATTACAGAGCTGAAAGTGGAACAACACTGCATTCATGGGCTTTTTTTGTTAGAAAATCACACCCTGAAAATGATTCTCCTGTCTGTCAGGTATAGTGCATGGATTCATCTTTTCTTGCACATTTACAAGAAGTCCTTGATCGCTCTATAATATCTACGTTAGCTGAGAGAGCTAAATGCAATGTATCATACAAGAACACATACAAATAGACAAAACACAAACAAACTTTACCAACAGTCTGAAAACACATGTGGAGCATTAGGGAAACAGATTCAAATAGGCATGGCAGTGAAAACATGAAACTACTGCAAATACCCACGACATTTCACGGTGTAAAGATTTTGAAGCAAGTGTCTGGTTCAGACATCCCTATTACTACAGTTCATACAAAACATCTCAGTTGGAAAATGGTACTCAAGAGTAAAATGTGTTATCCAAAGCTAAAGTGAACACTGTTGTAACTCAAATAATAAAACACATTTTGGTGGCAGCAAATAAAGAGTCAAACAAAAGTCAAATTTACACAATGAGTTACACCATTACATCACATAATCAGAATTGTACACGGACAACTTTTTCTTTGGGTGCTTCAGAATGACAAGAATGCTAAATTTATATAAGGTCCTCTTGTGCTAAAATAAAAAAAAAAAAAGGTGAAGTGTACACAATGACGGGAAGGAAAACCTGAGCTGAAAAAGTCCATTATAGTTCTCTTTTTGCATGTTGAGGGTTCTCAATTCTCATCACGCCTCGAATATTAACTGCAGGGTCTAGATGGTTTCCACAAAGACCATGGCAATGGTGTTACCAGGCAAGGGTGGGTTTCCTTCAAGCTGTCAAATCATGTAGATGGCATGAGATCAGATAGAATGAGAAATCTCAGACCTGCTGTTGTTTATGGACGTGTGCATTATAAAATAAGAAATCAAGAGCACAATGCAGTCTAACATTGTGAGATGCTTGTTCTAAAGTGGAGAGCACTGCTTTACAAGTAGTGCTTTGAGTAGGGTATAGAAATTATTTTATCATACCCCTCAAAATTGATAGTACAATCCATTTGATGTTATGCACGTATTGAACCACTGTGGCTGATGGTTCAGGGGGCAGGTTAGGCTGTCCTCTGATCCAACGATCCGAGGTTTGATTCCTGACCCCTGCAGTTGAACCGTCCTTGGGCAACACGCTTAACCCAGAACTGCTCCTGTTGCTGTGTGAATGTGTGAATATGGCAAACACTGTGCACTTTGAGCCAAGTCCATTTCACTGAGATTCATGAATACTTCCTTGGCCCAAATGTTTTAAAAAGATTTATTTTAATAATTTATAACTGGGCAAAAAACAATCTCAGTGATTCACAGAGTGGGTACTAGTCTCCTTCAACCACAATCACTTATTCACCGCTGACATTTGCATAAAATTAGCCAGTCTATCAAGACAACTAGAGAATGTGGACATCAGCGTAGTTATTACAAGGCTGCATACTTCTATCTTTAGCAATCAGGGAGTTCGCGATCTTGTTTTGTGTTTGTCTCCACTGATGGAGTGGAGATGGACCTGTTCAAGGACATTGAGTGTGCATAACTGACCCCAGTCTGCTGCTTGCTGGGCCTCAGCGCTTCTCTTAGTGACCAAAATCTGCATGCCAGTTCCTATGACAACAAGCCTGCACAGCAGTGCGTGCCATCACCGTCCCTTTGTATTAAAGATGCAAAGGTGAAATTCCTTGTGTTACAATGAATATGCAGAGCATCAGTTCCTGGAGAGTAGCTGTAGTTCTCAATGCCCATCTGTCTGAGTGATGAGTTCCTCCAACTTGCTGGAGAGAAGGAGCGCATGTTTGCACTGTGGATAGAACCACTTGCTGCGTCAGCTCTTTTGTTAGCTTCACATTTACACAAGGACCAGCGGTGGCGTGTAATTTCTTTTCCTCCCTGGAGGAGATGGTTTACGTTGTTACATCACACAACAGAGGGGGTATTTTTCTATGTTTTCTGGTTACCATGAAGAGAGGAAATTTTAGACCCATTTTGGGACAGGTGCTTGTCCCATAAGACATTTAACATGATAACTATCAAGCGGCTATGGGAACCGGCTATGTCACTTCATTCACCAACCTCAACTTGAAGGATGCCTAATTCCAAAATGCACAGAGTTTGTGTGTTTCACCTTACACACTGTAGGTTTCAAATACAACAGTCTCCTGTTTTCGTGAACGTGGCACTTCAGCTGTTACCAATTCCCATGGTGCTTCTTTTATATGGACTACTTCAATAAATGGGCTATTAGACACATTTGATCATATGTCTTTCATGGCCCAGTTACACAATGAAGTGAGTCGGTGCAGTTTGCCTCATTCTACTCCTGTTGGAGAGAATGAGGCTGGGGCATTTGTCGGTCTTATAATTGATTCACATAGTTTTTATAGACATCAGATCATTCATTGACCACTTCCTGGGACTTTCCACTTTTGCAATCAGTTTCAAGAAAAGCGATCAAATGATTATATGGAATGCAATGTCATTCTTGGTCAGTTAGTCAGACTAGTCAAGACTGAAAAATACTTCAATAACTATGGGATGGATTAATACTTACTAACATTAGCTAACCAACATGCTCAACTAACTAAATTAACCTATCAATTCTTTTAAGAGCAAGTGTAGACAGGGCACATTTATTGCAATCTATTAAGGAATCGTAAATGTGAATTTAATTATTTCCTAATAAGTTGGTAATCAGTGATTTATTGTTGATCATGCTGTCCCCTCCAGAGACATGGACATCCTAATGGGTGAGGATTTCATTCTGACTGGCAACACCAGCCATGAAATGAGACTAGATAGACTGGAACACAGCAAAAGCCAAGGAGTCAACCATAGTGACCCACTGGATACGTTCACAGGGATGGAGCTGCTTCTCCGTTTCAAATCTGTCTTCCTGCCTCTCTACTGCATCGTAGTGGTGGTGGCTGGTGTTGGCAACTCTTTCCTGCTGGTTTGCATTTTGGCAGACAAGAAACTCCACAATGCCTCCAACTTTTTCATTGGTAACCTAGCAGCGGGAGACCTGCTGATGTGTTTGAGCTGTGTTCCGCCTACTGCGTCTTATGCCTTCGACAGCCATGGCTGGGCTTTTGGGAAAACCATGTGTCACCTGGTCCCCTTGCTGCAATGCGCTACGGTGTTTGCATCAGTGCTTTCACTCACTGCCATGGCTGTGGACCGCTATGTGGTTGTAGGTATGGGATATTCTACTTAATAAAAAATCCTTTTCAAATCGAGCAAAATTATTTCTAACCTGGAACCTAACCTGGAACCTTACAGTTCCAAGTTAGAAATTATATGATACCTGTAAGGTATCATAAACGATATTGTGATAGACAGCAATGCATTCTAATTACTTCACCTTCTGATACTGTGAAAAATGTGTTTATTGTTTCCCTTCTGTCTCAGCACACCCAGTAAGGAGGAGGATCTCTGTGTGGGGTTGTGGTGCAGTGACCCTGGGTGTATGGCTTCTATCTCTTGCCTTGGCTGCACCTCCATCTTTCCATACACGTTATCTGGACCTGCGACCCAGCGGCATTGACCTGGTAGTGTGTGAAGAGTTCTGGCCAAATAGTGGCAACCTGCGGCTGCTCTATTCCTGCTTCATTCTCATAGCCTCCTATATGGTCCCGCTGTTTTCAGTCAGCATATCCTACTGTGCCATCACAGTCAGCCTGAAACGTTACTCAGTGCCTGGGGAGCCATCCAAGAGCCAGCAGCACTGGAGTCAAAAGAGGAAAAGGACCTTCTCTCTGCTTGTGGCTTCAGTGCTGGCCTTTGCTTTATGTTGGTTGCCCCTGCAGGTGAGTATTCAACACTAAGACAAAACAAAATGAGTCATTTTTACATTGACTTTAGTTCAGTAGAATTTGGGCTCTCTATTGGTGAGTTCAAGTTGAAAGGGAACTCAAGCCTTATGTGCAAACCATAAACCCAATAGCAGTCAAGAGGTTAGAAAGTGTAAATCTTTAAAGGTCAATGGAAGTTTTGTCCTGTATATATCGTTAAGAAGTTCATCATCAGGAATATGTGGCCTCCAATGAGCCATACAACAGACCAACATATCAGGATTTCATCGCTATATTCATGGAAGTGGATTAGTGTTGTAACACTGGTGGCTCATCCCCTCATGTTGCCTAATGTTCAAATGAAGTATTAGAAAAGTGCAACAATAGACAAAACATGATAAAGTGCCCTCTGCTGTGGCTGATTATGCAAGAAAATGTAATGAACTGCCCTCTAGGGCCAATGCATTTCAAGTGAAGAAAACATGACGCCGTGCCATACAAACATACCTATATACAAACATTGCTTAGCTGTGATGTGCCTCTAAATGGTCAAAGACATAATAATTAAATAGTTTCCTCTAGACTCAACTTGATGCCAAAGACTTTGGACGCTGTGTAAAACATTAATGAAATTAATGAGATAATTGCTAATCCTTTTTGTAACACTGATAATACATTTAATGTGTCATATCAACTGCCCAATAACGTTTTTGTGAATATATGCTTATTGTGAATTTTATGTCAGTAATGAATCCGAGGGTTCTAACAGAAGCTCACAAACCGATTGGTGGAATCGCAAAGAGTTTACACTGGACCATGACACAAGTTTTTCCATGTCACTGTGTAGGTGCTGAACCTGTTGCTTGACTTGGACCCAGACTTCCACATCATAGGCAAGCGCTACGTAAACGTCTTACAAGTGTGCTGTCATTTAGTCGCTATGAGCTCTGCATGTTACAACCCCTTCATCTACGCCTCACTGCACAGCAAGGTGCGCATTCACATGAAAGGCTACATGTGTCGCCACTGCCAGCGGGCGATGGTGGAGAGACAATCGTCCAGGGGCTGATGTCAGTCCTAACACCGATGTTGTCGTCTGAGGTGTCCGAAAACACATAAGACAACTGCTTAGCATCCATTTATATTTCCAGCATTTGTCACTTCAAAACATTTAGTCTTCTTTTGTGCGGGGTCAACAGAGGCAGTTCCACAAACGACTGTAGTTTAATATGGTGATGAAGCAGAGTGAGGCGTTGTGAACTCCATGTTTAACTTGGATAGCAGCCACTGCGGAGACTAAGATTAAGCAGACCCTGGCAGGCCAGCAGATGCATAAACAGGGCTGAGGGTCGGGGTTTGTGCTGGAGACTGTAACCATGGATGTCTTCACTTATTACAGACTCAGATTATGCTTAGTAAGTGTGTTACTTCAGGGAGCTAACTGAATTATGAACTTTTGGCCCCCAAAATGAACAGAGAGGAGGATGTGCAAAAGAAAAACGTTTTTTCATCCTTAGTACCGAATGTCTACTTTAACGTTTTTAATATCAGTTATGACTTTGTAAAAGGCTACATTTTACCTGTAATATATTTTATTGTGTTAAACTACATTTCCTATTATAATATGTAGTCTTTATTCACTGTGATTTAGCTCCATATAGCCAAACTTTGTGTGTCATCTGTGCACATGGATGAATGTTTCTGTTTTTTGCATACAAAAACTGTATGTATTGTGGACAGTTAGTCTGACGCTGGAAAAAGAAAAAAGATCAATTTTTAGGTGGGGGATACAATCAAATCTCATGTAACTAATACTAAATTCATAAAGGTTATCTTCCTAAAAAAAAAAGTCTCTGTCACTGTTTCTTGACAACATTACTGACAGAATAATGAGTTTAGTATTGCGAGCACAAACAGTCAGAACAATAAAAATGCTCAAACAGCTTAACTATACCTGGAGCTCAATTTTGAACATGTCATTTGTAAAAAGACTCACCAGAAAACTGGCAACTGTGCTGTAATAACTGTGGTACAGTTCATAATTACCACATTTATTCTGAGTGGTTAGATGTAAAAACTTCATTTTTAACTGTGCGATTTAAGGGTAAGAATGGCTTCTTTTTGCTGTAACCCATGCGTGACACACAGCAAAATGATCTTAGTGCAGGGTAGACTATTTCACTCGAAAATAAAATTAATTTGCTCAGCGGCTTGCCTTGATGTTTCTCTCTAAGCAAAGCTTAAGTAAAGCTGTCAGTTTTTGCCCTGTCGCTCTTTTTGAAATCGTCCACCAAGGTTACAGTTACTGATGTTCTTAATGAGGGAGGTTGTTTGTTCTAAAAATCCTTCCAACAGTGCTATTATGCCACACACAATATCAAACCATGGTTAAAGTCCCTATTTCTTGGTACCTTTTCATTCATTTTTTCCTATTATTGACTAATAACAACATTAAAGCGAGCAATCTGGTGAGAAAAAAAAACATTCATAGTTATTATTACTCAATAAAGTAACATAATAAAGCAAGTTGTGAATGTTTATCAGATTTCATTAACACTGATAATAACATGAGCAACAAACCATACAACCACCATTGCCTATTAGAAATACAAGTACAGTGCCCGTTTGGGTCATTAACTTGATGTGAACTTGTTCAGGTCCATTTTTTCCTACTTTTTATGATGTAGTCCCACTTAAAACAAACCGTAAAGCGCCACAGAAGACAAAATCAGGGGGAAAAAAACCAAAGGATATTAAAAAGATCCAGTTAAAACCTAGAACCAGACGATGAGCCAGATTACCACCAGAATGTAATTGATTGTTTCTTGGGCCACCACTCCTGAAATTTTTTATCCAAATCTGTCTGTAAATTTTTGAGTTATCCTGTTCACAAACATATAAACTAATATATAAATGTTGGCAAAAACATTATCGCCTGCCCTGTTGGAGGTAATAAAGCAAACAAATTTTATTTCTATAGGCCAAAATCACAAATTACAATTCCTAGGACGGACAGACTTGCAATAGATGTCACATATACAGAACACAACAACATGACAATGACAAAGCATTGATAGTGTTGCGAATATATGTTAAAATATATGAAGTCCATGAATGTAAAATGGTAAAGATATTTTGTAATATCAAATGTCATGCGCATCCAAAATGCACAAAATGCTCAGGCATCCTCAGGTCCTCAGCAGCGCACCTGCCAAGTTCAAAGTCACTCAGAGAGATGGTTTTAGCACAATCTGAGGGACAGACAGATATCTGGACAGAAATCAGACAGAGGTTTCTTGATTTTATAAGATTGCTGCATGTGACTAGAGCACAAACTTTTTTTAAAAAATGGGCCCCGCCCACTTTGGAAGAGACAAAAGAAAAGCAGGAATCGTATTAATATAATGCAATTGCAAATGGAGAGTGCAATCAAAAAGGACGATAAATGAGGAGGAGAAAAAATGACATCCAAGCTATGAGGATGTTATTTTTGATGGATAATTTCATGACCACCTTATTTTTTAGACAAGGTGAAGAGCTGCACCAGTTAATTTGCTCCCTATTACAATAAATGTTTTAACTGACTCAATAAGTCAAATGACTGTGGCTAAGATTTGTTTTTATAAACTATATGCTCTTGGAGTGACGATGTATTCTTGCTTGTACCCATTTCACTTGTTATTCTGATAAACTAAAAGAAATGTAATTTTCTGATAAATATTTGTAGGTACTTGTTTAAATACCTGATACTTAGAATCTGTACAAAAGCTTTTGTGTGTATGACAAATGAGAATTAGTCAGAAAAGCAATTGTCTGTGGGTGCAAGTGTAAGCAAAGTGATATATACTGTATATTTAAACACATGTTATTAAAAACTACAGTGCTTAGTGATTGTTAGTTCCTACATATGACTGGTTGCATGTGTCTTTATTTTGTAACTTTATTATTTATGACTACAAAATCTTGAACGATGACCTAAAACGATTACATGTTAGTCTCCCTGCCCAGGCAGGAGTGCGTGCGTGTGCAGGCAGGAGGGTTTCAATGTTCCCCTCCATTCAAAACACCTTCTCCTGTTCCTCCAGCTGAATGTTTGAGCTTAAGTGTGATGTATGAGCAGATTCGGACACAATCAAGCTGTTTTCACATCTGATCTTATGAGTATTAGCATGATTTATGATAGCCTAAATAGTTTGGAAGCCAATCAGTATTCAACTTTTACAAGTGTGATGTAAAAATTTGAAGCCACAAGTATAGTTTCAGGGTGGCACAGTGGTGCAGCGGTTAGCGCTGTCGCCTCACAGCAAGAAGGTCCTGGGTTCGATTCCCAGATCAGGGAATTTCTGTGCCGAGTTTGTATGTTCTCCCTGTGCCTGCATGGGTTCTCTTTGGGTACTCTGCCTTCCTCCCACAGTCCAGAAACATGCAAACAGGGGGTTAGGTTAATTAGTCACTCTAAATTGCCCGTAGGTGTGAATGTGAGTGTGGATGGTTGTTTGTCTCTATATGTCAGCCCTGCGATGAACTGGCGACTCATCCAGGGTGTCCCCGCCTTTGCCCAAAGATGCTGAGATAGGCTCCAAGCATTATTGCTTTGCTAATGAAATATAAAATCTAATGAGAAACCATTTGGATTTCTGGTTCAGAAGTATATTAGGTTTTTGAAAAAAAAATGAATTTGATTATTAAGGTTTGCTGTTTCATTAGAAACACTCTGGATAACACAGCATTAAGCGGGAAAGCAGCAGTTAAATATTACCTGAACAGTGATTGCTCATTGTGGTAGAAGACATGAAAATAAATATTTTCTGTCGAGAGGTGTATTATATGTATTTCAGTCCAATCAATACTGGAATAACTTTTTCTATAAATATCCCCTGCATTATGAGGCTATGACACAGAAAAGCTAACATTTTGATTCCTAAAGGATTAAGCCTACAACCTGAATTAACTCAAAAAGTAGCACGTCTTTAAATTGCTTCAAGCTTCGACTGCAAAGAGTACTGCTGTGACATAAAAGGAAATGTTAAGAGAGCCTGCCTCTAAAATCTAATGGAGGCAAATGAATATGGTTACCATAAAAGGCTAACCTTAATCTATTATTTTCTTCTTGCCAAGAAATCCCATGAAAGGTCCCAAACCAACAATACCTTACACCATCTGTCATCATTGTCTGTCATTTCCTGAACTGTCTGTGGCCCATTCGTTCCTACAGAAGATATGAATCCTGAGTGGTATATGTAATTTAATTTCCTTAGAGGCCACTTAAACAGTTGAACACTGTAGTTAGAAGCAAATCAGTTTGATTAATAGATTAAATAGCCACTTGTTTTTAGGAAGATTTATGTGGCACCGACTCAAAATGAATTAAATAATCAGAAACTGTTTTGATTGTTGTGTGTGAGTCTAGTTTTCTGTGTTTTTTGATAGTCCTAAGTTCTATGGCACAAACAAATATTATCGAATACAAAGTACTTGCAAGATTCATTCACTGTTTTTATTTTTTAATGGTTTTTGTTGAAGTTAGCCTTATCCTTCAGTATTTACTGAGCAACATAAACTAGTAGGCAACACTTTCTCCAAAAACAGATGCAACTAATAAAAAAAAAAAAAACAGACCACCAAAATGTCCCTTCTCAACGCATCTTATGTCTTTGCCAAAGTAACTGTTCAGCATAGACTGAAAGAAAAACACCAGCAGTGAACATGTGTATTAATATGAGGTAGTTTTCAAGAGGCAGGGTTGCTGTTTATCATATGGAGACTCCGGTCGTAGGATGAACACCGTTCACATCGATATCCCACACAAATAGCTCAATTGATGCACGAGAGAGCTCTTTAATGATTAATGAACAAAATCAAAACAGAAGCAAAAAAAAGCATTAGTGGTGCCGGATGCTCCTGTGTGTCTCTTTCTGCTGATTTCTTGTTCTTCACCTGTCTGTCTGCCTCAGCCTCTCTCTTTTACTGTACTGTGTATGTCTGTGTATATATGTATGGACAGAAACATTGAACGTGCTTACTTATGGGGACAAACACAAGCCCCAATAACATAAACCATTTATTTGTAAGGAGTAAGACTTGGTTTAAAGTTAGGTTGGGGTGAAGCAGGTGGTTGTGTTTATGGTTAAGGTTAGTCTCTGGGTAATGTATTTAAATGTAACTAATATCCTTTAAAGAGATGGAAAAAAGACTAATTCACACACGTAAACAAACACTGCTGTACTGATTGATCGACAACATGACACATATGCACATATAACATACACTTTGCTGAAAATTTTCCCTCTTTGTGAAAATGTGTAACATTCCAGCTATAAACAATGTATTTGCTCATTGAGCCAAAGCACTTAAAACCTGTGCCTATGTTAAAACTACTGTTTTATTTGCATGTTTATTCAACATGTTTGTCTGACACTAAGGACACAGTCATGCTAATAAAGGATTTTTTAGGTCATGCTTTAGAATGAATGTATGTTTAGCAATACCAGCGTCACACAATCACAATCACAATATCCTTGTTTGAAGGGAAGTGGACACTAAAGGGCTCTTCAACTCTGGCAGTGCCGAAGTGCAAATGACAAGAGGCCGTTGGAAAACTCTCAGGAGCAGAACGTGAGGGTGAAATCCAATAACAGGATGCCCTCAGAGATTCATGTTGATCAGCCATGTCCTCTACTCTGTGCCAGAAAAACAGTCAGTGTGGTCCTCTCAAGGGATGTCAGTTGTCTGTAGGTGAAGGGTTGCTTATGGGATGCAAATGATCCTGCTAACTCTGATGATGAATGTCTGAGTTTCTGTGTGTATATGGACACGCGTGTGAATACAGTTCACAGGGCTGGCCACGTACAGCTTACTTTTCATATTAAATTTGTGCTGGACTTTCCTCGGTTGTATGCCGTCAGTGCACAATCTGTGTCCGTCCCCCTACACAAGTGCCTCCTCCAGCATTGTTTCACCTCCTCCTGCACACCATTACTGACCAGCATATACAGCACAGGGTCCACCACGCAGTTCAGACTGGAAAGCGCCAGTGTGCACGAAAACAAAAAGTGCATTTTTTGTTCGAACTGGCAGTAACTTCCGGAAGGACCTGCATCGTCACTGTAGAAGAAGACAAGTGAGCGCGTGAGCAAGAGAATGTGATATGGCGCGAAGCAAATCGAGAAGATCCCAATCACCCCATAGGACAGCAGGCGGACCTTCCTCTTAGCCTGGGCACTCAGGCCCGGACTCTGGCCCACAGTGGCCAGGACCTTCCAGTAGCTCACCGCCAGCACGAGCAAGGGCAGCAGGAAGCCGATGCCCACTCTGACCAAGTTGAATAAGGCGACCGGTCTCTCCATAGGGTAAGTCTCATAGCAGCGGTCATTGTTGTTTATGTCGTCGTGGGCGTCTTTCAGATTGTCCATGACCAGTATCATGATGTGACACATCATTACGACTACATAAACAGCGATGCACTGTGTCCAGGCGCAGCGTGACGTGCGGTGGGTCTTGATGCGCAGCGGGTATGTGACCACCAGGCAGCGGTCGACGGAGATGCAGCAGAGCAGGAAGATGCTGATGTACATGTTGGAGTAGTAGAAGAAGCCAGCTACACTGCAGGAGGTGACCCCCAGCTGCCAGTTGTGATCCTGCCGATAATAGTTGATCCAGAGAGGCATTGTGAAGATGAAAAGCATGTCGGAGGCAGACAGGTTAAGAAGGAAGATGCCCAGAATGTTCTTCCGTCGCATTTGCTGCCAAATGGGGCCCAGTGTCAAGATGTTGAAAATCAGACCGAGGACAAAAGCCACAATGTAAACAGACATCAGGAAGTCGCTGATGGCGCTGTCGCTGATCTTAACACACATCGAAGTGGAGTTTGTAGTTGATGATGTTGTGACGTCCATGTCTCCTTTCAGTTTCTGTCACTTTCCTGCTTTGAAAACCACCTGCAAAAAAAGGTTTCACACAGAGAGTTTGTCAGTTAGGGCAAGCAAGTGACACAGGCAATATAAGCTCACCCCTGTGATGTGAAATGTACTACTCAGACATCAGATAACATTAGGATGCCCTTTGATTGTTCTGAATGTGAGACACTTTTGTTCGATATATAATGGCCTCACAGAGCTATGAATAATATACAGACTTAGTCATGCTGTCTGACAGGAATATTTTGCACCTACAATGAAACTGAACTTACCAAAATTCCCTTTTATTGTCTCAAGTGCTTTTAGGGGAAATCTCATTCAAAAAAAAAAAAAAAAAAAAAGTTCCCATTTTGAAAGACTGATAGCATGAAGGAACTACTGTAATGCATTAATCTCTGTCATATATATATATGACAGAGATTTATTACCAGTCCTTCTCAGCCCCCCAGCAGATCACAATATTTTATGTTGCTGCTGCCAATGTTGAACCGTCTATAAATTTTAGCAACCATTGCCCTGATTGATTCAAATCTCAGATGCCACAAATCTCAGGCATCCTCAAGTACCCACAGTCAGTTATTACTGATTAAAATGTATTCAAAGACTGCTTGAGAGTCCGGTCAAAGGTCTGATGTAACAGCCATCAACAAAACAGAGTGGTTGAAACATCACTGCCAAACAAAATTGGTTTAAATGTTTCCTGTGGCATGAGGGATAAGTGATACAATCTCTGTCCTCTATATGAATGAATCACTTTATTCCTTCCCTGATTAGAGCTGTAGGTGTGATTCCTGACTGTTTGTCACCCAGAAACCTCCTCAATATTAGTCTGTGTTGCATCCTGTGAAATGTTTTAGTGCTGAAAAATTGCAGAAAAGCCCATAAAAGGTATTCCGGCGCAGGCTAATGTCATTGTTTACATTAAAGTCTCCTTAGTTTTGATCCACAGAATTACTTCCTGAAAAAAACAACATATGGATTTATGAAATGACCCTTGATAGCTAATAGATGATTTTTCCTGTCAATGTCCCGAATTAAACCATCTGTTCTGTGTCTTTAAGGATATTTTTGTGACTCTCAATAGCTGACGTTTGTATTTGTTTCCATGTTCTGTTGTATCACTTAGCCCTGTTGCTGGTGTGTTTGTAGGCTCAGGAAGCATCTAATGCCATTAATGTCTGCAGAGCGATCAGATGTCCCATCCAAATTCAATAATGGAGAAGCCATTAAGGGCCAGATCGTCTTTAGTGAGCCATAATGTGTGCCTGTGCTGGTGTGTGTGCGTGTTTGAGTGAGTGCAGGTATAATGATATGATTTATTGGATAAAATTGATAGAAATTATAAACTACCATTGGTTGGGAAATTACGCCAGCTGTGGTTCATGGGAAGTTTAGTTCATAAGTCTGAAACCTTTATCTACAGTTCATGTTGGTTTAGTCATCAGTTGTTCTGCTCTAAATAACCACAAATCTTTCTTTCATTGTTACCAACAATATATAGTCGGTGTGACATTTCCTCTATTCCATTTTGTCTCTTTATCATAGAATCTAACCAAGTCTATGCTTTTATTCAGGCTTGGTTTTTCTTTCAGTTTTTTAGTGTTTATTTTTGATTCTATTACATAATCATGATATAAGCCTTCTTTCAACATCCTCTCCAAACTTCAGTTTATCCTGAGTGTAGCTGAGCCAACTATGTGTTTGTTAATGTTATAAGATTAACTAAGCCTCGTTGCGCTATCACAGCCATGTCATCTGTGAGGCATTAAAAGAGCAAAATTTCAGGTGTCTCTCTACACAGGCTCTGTATGTAACACGTGTTTTATTTTATGTTTTAGAAGTTGCCTCCCTAATAGATATCACTCCTTACAATAAATTTCCTCTTTTCCACTTGTCAAGCATTCCTCAAGCTGTTGTTACAAGCATTGCTTAGAGAACCAAAAAACAGAATCAACATTTCTGTCTCATTATATTTGCAGCGCCTCACACAGCCCCTGGCATGCTGTCTCTCCCTCAACAGGGTCACACTGGACAAAGTAGAATAAATACATTCAATACCTGGCTTGAAAGATATTCAAAGAATACAGTAAGTCACATGTTTAACCTTTAAACTTTTATGAACACCCAGAACTGTAATCAATAATGACCTCACCTACGTAAGAAGTGTCTCTTGACTGTAAATGAAGGTTGTCCAGCGGTTGAAGAGTTTCACACACATTCCAGAGCTGCCTCACGTTTTGCAGATTTCAGTCAATGAGGCTCAGAGCTTCAGGAGAGACTCTTCAGAGGTGCTCTCGACACGAGAGGAAGATCAGCGACAACAGACACCACAGGGTGCAAAGGTTTTCATTCTGCGCTCTAGCTCAGTTCACTTAACCGTGCGCGGTCACAGCTGAAATGTCAGCAAAAGGGTTGAGGAAGGGGTGAGATGAGGTATTAAAAGGGGAAGATACATGTAGGAGGAGGGAGGTTTGGTTTTTGCACACTGACACAGGGGGAGTAGGCTTCAGCGTGAGGGGAAACACTAGGCTAATCACACATGAAACAGATGTTACTGCTTTTTATGTTTTAATGTTTCACCATACCAGGCTGGGGTCAAAGCAATATTTTTTTCCTGACGACCCATGTGTCAGCGCAATATCAGAGGCTTTTTTTATGTTTAAGAAAAGAGTGTTTGATGGATGCCTCCCGTCAATCTGTTAATGTGCTGAATAAACACACCAGTATATATATGTGTGCACATGTTTTTTTATCTTACCAAGTGCAAGACTGCATACCAGACATCAGCCATATACTTGACGAAGACGAAGTGGTTTATATTTGTTCCGGTGTGTCAAGCAATAAAGTATTTAAGTGCTCCTAATCCATTTTCTCTCGGCCCAGAGGACACGGTCTTTAAGAGTCTGATCTGTTAAATCATATTGTCAGTCTGATTGGTTTGAGTTTGTGGATGGATTTTTGTTCACAGGACATTTATCAACTCGAAAACATATCTCATGTCAGCAGTTGCAGGTAACCCACTTGAAAAAGCTGTTGTTACATAGAATTTATTACCTCCAGTGATAATAAAATGATTCACACTGGACTTTCCGGAAATGTCATAAGTGTGCACACAGTGCTGGCATGAATGAGCCAGTAAACTAAAGCTAATTTTCGCTTTCGCTGGTGCAATGTTGAGATAACCTCCACTGTACTTTCTGGGTTTGCATGCATCTGAAAATCGATTTACAGTTTTCTGTTCATTTCCAATTTCTTTAACACTATTGAGTTTTTCTTTCTTTCAAAATTTACTGTGCCTGAGTTTAAGGGTTAAATTTGACAGCATAAAGTTTTTATATTACAGCATTTTATTTTCAGACTGCAAGTCATTGGTTCTGCAGTCATAATAGCTGATGTCGAAACAAAATCAGAATTTGCAACTATTTGACTAATACACAGTTCAGAGCAGTTGTGTAACGGCTGTGAGAGCAGACTCAAGAACAGCACAAATCTAGACCAGCGCAGTTCAGAAATGTATTTACAATGTTCAAGAGTCCAAACAGACGATAATCAGGAAGCCTGGTCGGCGAACACAGTCTAAGTTCAGAATGGGGCAGGAGTCTCCAGAGAGGGAGTCCAGGCAGACAGCAGGCAGACAGGGAGCAGGCAGATGCAAAGTTCAAAGACAGAAGGCAGGTCAGGTTACCGGGGCAGAGACGAGGAGACGTGGTCAGGGGCAAAAGGCAGGTCAGCTACCAGGAGATCCGCCCAGAAAAGAGTGCTGGAAAGTAGTGCATGACGCGACGACAATCTGGCAGAGAGTGAGTGTGGAGGAGCTGGTTAAATGGAGGCTGGGTAATTTATTGCAGTTGGGAGGAACAGGTGAGTCTGATGAACTTAATGAGGACAGGTAGTGTGGGGGTGGTTGAGGGGAAAACCAGGAGCAGATTGTGACAGAACCCCCCCCCAAAAAAAAACCCAGGTTGGGTGGAGGGGGAAACTGGAAGGGGGCCCAGAATTCCTCCGAGGCAGACGATGAGGATGAACTGGACGGGGTGGCCACATCGGAGCCACTCTCCTCCGGCGGAGCAGCAGGCTCATCTGCAGGAAGTCTCCCCCGAACAGAGGATGGAACAGGCTCGTCGGTAGAGAGGACTCTCTCGGTCCGGCTTGACTCTGGAGACATGAAACGTTGGGTGGATCCTCACAGTGCGGGGAAGCTGCAGACGGACCGCCTCTGGATTAATGATCTTTGTGATGGTGAAGGGCCAGATAAACCTAAAGCTTACGACTCTCCACCCTAAGGGGCAGATCACAGGTGGAGAGCCACACACTTTGGCCGACCCGGTAGGCGGGAGAGGGCTTGCAATGCTTGTTGACATTGGCAGCATAGCGGTCAGCAGACTTGAGGAGGGCAGAGCGGGCCTGGTCCCAGGTGCGCTGGCAGCAGCGGATGAAGGTCTGAACAGAAGGGCAGGTTGCCTCCTTCTCTTGGTGGGCAAAGAGTGGGGCCTGATACCCACTGAAGGGGGGAAAGTCCGGTAGAGGAGGAGGTGAGGGTGTTATGAGCATATTCTGCCCAAAGGATCTGTTCAGACCAGGAAGCAGGGTTGTGGGCTGTCAGACAGTGAAGCGTAGTTTCCAGGTCCTGGTTCTTTCTCTCTGACTGCCCATTGGACTGGGGATGAAAACCAGAGGACAGGCTGACTGAGGCTCCCAGCAGGCTACAAAACTCAGTCCAAAAAATGGATGTGAACTGGGGACCCCGGTCGGACACAATGTCGGTGGGCAGACCATGGAGCCGGAACACATGTTGTAGGACCAGTTTTGTTGTTTCTCTGGCTGATGGAAGTTTGGGAAGGGGGATGAAGTGTGCCATCTTGCTG
>KV751316.1:5953653-5968777 GCA_001698575.1 Mola mola
AAGGGGGGAAGACCGGTAATAAAGTCCAGGGAAATGTAGGACCATAGTCGGAGAGGAACAGGTAAGGGGTGCAAAAGGCCAGCTGGAGGACGATGAGGGGTCTTGTTCTGGTTGCAAACCGGATATGCATTGACGTACTCCCAGACAGCCTCCTCCATAGATGGCCACCAGAAGCGTTTCTGCAAGACACCACAGGTCCGCTGAATGCCAGGGTGACAGGAGAGCCGAGAAGCATGCCCCCACTGGAGTACGTCAGAGCGAAGGGGAGCAGGGACAAACAGATGGTCAGGCGGGCACGAACTAGGGCCAGGCTGGTTTTCAGTGGCTGCCCGTACCCTCTCATCGATCTCCCAGGTGACGGAAGCAATGAAGGATGAGGCTGGGACGATGGTGGAGGATTCAGATTTTTCGTCAGGGCTCTCCGGAAAATGACAGGAAAGCGCATCGGGCTTGGCATTGCAGGAACCGGGCAGGTATGGAGGTGAAATTAAATCTGTCACAGAAGATTATTCACCCCCTGAATAAAATTCTTCATAACAGCACATATTTGCAAGTCAGGTATTGTTTCAAGCGTACTTGATGCAACAGTCAAGAGGGTGAGGGGTGCTGATGGTGACATTTGATTGAATGTTAGAAATATGGCTAAGTCAAAAGATTTGTCCAAAAAGTTCATAAAAGGGATCATTGCCTTGCACAAAAAGGAAAAGGATAAAAAAATAACAATAATAACAATACTGCCCATGAAAGAACACACGTGGAGAAAGGACATTTTTCAGTCTTTCAAAAACTTTATTGAGAAAACCCAGTTCCTTGTGTTCAAACTGGTGTCAATCACCACCGACGGTGCACCAGCAATTGTTGGCCACTCTAATGGAGTCGTTGCCAAGTGCAGGGTGGGCGATACTTTCCCCGACTTTCTTAACTACCAATGCATAATACACCAACAAGCATGATGGTAAAACGCTAAACATGAAAGAGATTATGGATGTGGCAACAAAGATCGCCTGTTCCATTCGAGCTAGATCTCTTCAGAGACAGCTGTTCCTTGCGCATCTGGAGAAGGTCGACTGCGACCACTCTGTTGTTGCTGCATGCTCACCTGAGATTGCTTAGTCGGGGGAAATTCCTGCAGAGATTACAAGAGCTCTATCCAGTGATAAAGGAGTTTCTCTTTGTCGCTAAAGATGCAGAATACAACTAATTAAATGATGAACAGCGGCTAAATAGCAACGCTGTTTCACCTGAACTTGCATGGAGTGGAGGATGACATTTTGACACTACAAGCTGACATTCAGTTGAAGTCCAGGGCTCACGGGCAGTTCTGGAGCTTACTTACAGAGGAAAAGTACCCAAACATGAGGAAATGTGCTACCTCCTTGACTACACTATTCTGCTCAACTTACTTATGTGAGTCAGCCTTTCCCCACATGAAGATTATTAAGTCCAAATACCGTTCCACCATGACAGATGATCATTTCGGCCACCAGCAGATAGTCTCCAGATTATGCTTCCCTAGTTGATTCCATTCAGTGCAAGTCATCAGAGTAAGGTAAGACCAAAAATGTACAGTTGTATTATGCCATATGGGTTCATGTAGTTCTGCAAGGTACAACAACATATATTGTGTATATAAAGCATACTCAGTATATACTGTATATGAATAAATATATGTTAAGCAATTTTAATGTAGGTAGATCATTTTGACTTGGTCATTTTAAAAGTAGCTCCCAAGCCGAAAAAGTGTGGGCAACCCTGCTCTAGGGCTTCTTGGCTTCCTTTGGCACTGGAAAAATGCATTATTTGGAGACTAAGAATGATTCAACCAAGTATCTGGAAAAGAGATAACATCGTGCCGTCTGTGAGAAAGCTGGTTTGGGCCTTATTGGACCTTTCTGTATTAGTGAGAGTTCTGCTGATTCTGTTATGCATTCAATAAGTAATTCTCATACTGGATGCCTTATTTATGCTGCTTTTACCTGTGTACTCTTCTGCAACCCACCCAGACATTGTTCTTTATAGTATATCTTATTTAATCAATGTATTTTCTGCTCTGCTTTCTACTCCGGGGGTTAATTGCTGCTGAGCTACTGGCCTAAGCATTTCCATGTACATATGGAAAGGCAGGGAG
The DNA here is from genome assembly GCA_001698575.1 of Mola mola. Classification (NCBI taxonomy): domain Eukaryota; kingdom Metazoa; phylum Chordata; class Actinopteri; order Tetraodontiformes; family Molidae; genus Mola; species Mola mola. The sequence continues at coordinate 5,955,782 of KV751316.1, forward strand.
CTCCCAAGACAGAGCCACACCACCACCACCACCATAACTTTTTTTTTTAAATTTTAATTTTATTTTTAAAATAAAAGTCTTAACTTTGGAAAGATTGGTCTTGGAGTTTACTGGTATGCTATTTTTCATGGTATTTTCATGGAATTTATTGACAATAACATAACCACAGCACCAGGTTTCATATTGATCTGGATGTTTCAGGTTCACATTTGTTCAGAAATTCACTACTCAGACCTGAGTAGACACACCATGGCTTTCAGTGGGAAATCAAAGTCTGACATTTTATGATAGTTTAAGTCAGAAAGCTATAGAGAGATTAGTGCTAGGGTCAGGTCCAAGTCTCTCTGACTACTTTTCACTGCTAAATAAGTTAAAAAAAAAACAAAAAAAACTTCCACTTTGAAAGCTCAAAGACAGTACAGCCTGCAAAAGTGCAGCTGATGGGATAGTGACACACCTGCCTACGTAAGAAAGACATGAAAAACATAAGCCAAAACATAAAAAAGACATAAAAAAAAAAGAGCCTGAAAGCGCAAGTGTGTCATCTGGCATTGTTTGCCTAGTAGGACCAAAGATGCACTTTCACCAGAATAGCTGGCTGGAGGGCACTCATCACAGAATGGAAAATTGTTCTCTCAATGCGTCTATCGCTACAGGGTCCTCTTGGGTGCCACTTATTCTGGGAGGTGTAATAAAAATGCATTTTCCTCAGACAGTTGAGAGCATTTGCTTTCGAACATGTGCGTTCACATATTAATCAATTAATCATTTCCATCTAACATTCATCCAAAGGCCATTCAAGCAGAAATTAAAGACATATCACATCTGCTCTCCTGAGAGATCAAAAAATGTCTGTCTGACTGGTTTTCGAATTCAACTCAAATCAAATCAAATTTGTATAGCCCGAAATCACAATTTACACATTATCTCACTGGGCTTTGACAAACTGTACACATGTGACATCCTCTGCCCTTGGACCCTCGAACCGGGTGAGGAAAAACTTAAAAAACTCTAAACAGCGAAAATAAGAAACCTCAGGAAGAACCACAGAGGAGGGATCCTTCTTCCTAGGACGGACAGAAGTGCAATAAATGTCACTTGTACAGAACACAAAAACATGATAATAAGAGTTCACTTAGAATGTATAAAACATCCATGAGTCCCAGAGTCTGTGGATTCTATAAGTCCAGATGTATGGAAAGTCTAGTGATCCAGACGCAGGTGTATTCTGTTGGTCCGGGAGTCATTGTACTCCATGTAGCAAGATATGAGTGTTGCTGAGTCCAAGAGTATATAGAATCTGTAAATCCAGGGATATGTGAAGTATAGTGATCCAGAAGCAGGTGTAGTCTATTGATCCAGAAGCCATTGCGATCTGTGGATCCCGATTTGCACTTGGAAATCCAGCCTAGGATCCAAGTCACAGGATCTCCTTTCCTAATGCGGCCAGGAGGCATCAGGCAGGACCACAGCAGCACCTCCCACGGCGACCTAGAAAAACCTGCAGGATGGTAAAGCACAACGACTCCGGGGAAGAAGTAAAGTTAGTGTAAGGATATGGACATTTACAGGAGCAGAGAAGGAGTCGGAGTCAGAGGGGGGAGAGAAGAAAGCTCAGTGAACCATGGAGTGTTCCCCCAGCAACCTAAGCCTATAGCAGCATAACTAAGGGCTAGATAGACCAGCCTTAACTATAAGCTTTATCAAAAAGGAAGGTTTTAAGCCTACTCTTAAAATCAGAGAGTGTGTCTGCCTCCCGTAACAAGACTGGAAGATAGTTCCACAGGAAAGGAGCTTGATAGCTGAAAGCTCTGCCTCCCATTCTACTTTTGGAAATTCTTGGGATCACCAATAACCCTGCATCCTGGGAGCGTAAGGTTCTGGATGGGCGATAGGGTACTATGAGCTGTTCAAGATAAGATGGTGACTGACCATGAATAGCTTTGTAGGTGAGAACAAGGATTTTAAATTCTATTCTAAATTAACCGGGGAGCCAGTGCAGAGAAGCCAGTATGGGGGAAATATGGTCTCTGATATTAGTTCTAGTCAGTACACGCGCTGCTGCATTTTGGATTAACTGAAGAGTTTTTAAAATTTTGTTAGGGCAACCTGAAAATAAAGAATTACAGTAGTCCAGCCTGGAAGTAACAAACGCATGAACTAGTTTTTCTGCATCTTGTTGAGACAGGATGTGCCGGATTTTAGCAATGTTACGGAGGTGAAAGAAGGCGGTCCTTGAAATCTGTTTAACATGTGATTTAAAAGACAGCTCCTGGTCAAAGATAACACCCAGGTTTCTGACAGTGGTGCTGGAGGCCAAGGCAATGCCATCCAGATTAACTATGTTGCTGGATAATGAGTCTCTAATGTGTTTGGGGCCCAGCACAATGACTTCAGTTTTGTCAGAGTTTAACATTAAAAAGTTATGAAACATCCAGTTTTTAATGTCCTTAAGACATGACTGTAGATTAGCTAACTGATGGGTTTCATCTGGCTTCATTGATAAGTATAGTTGTGTGTCATCTGCATAACAGTGAAAATGTATGGAGTGCTTTCTAATAATTTTACCTACAGGAAGCATATATAGAGTAAATAGTAATGGTCCAAGCACAGAACCTTGTGGGACTCCATGACTAACCTTGTCATATCTTGATGATTCATCATTAACATGAACAAAATTATATCTATCAGATAGGTAGGACTTAAACCATCTTAGAGCAGATCCTTTAATGCCAATTTGGTGTTCCATCCTCTGTAGTAAGATGTGATGATCGATAGTGTCAAAAGCTGCACTAAGATCTAATAAGACTAGTATAGAGATAAGTCCCGCATCAGATGCAGTGAGGAGGTCATTTGTAACTTTTACCAATGCCGTTTCTGTGCTGTGATGCTTTCTAAAACCTGACTGAAACTCTTCAAATAGACTATTATACTGAAGAAAGCCACATAGTTGTTTCGCTACTGCTTTCTCTAGAATCTTTGAAAGAAAGGGGAGGTTGGATATTGGTCTATAGTTGGCTAAAACTTCTGGGTCTAGGGTAGGTTTTTTTAGGAGCGGTTTAATTACAGCTACTTTAAATGACTGGGGCACATAACCTGTTACAAGGGATAGATTGATAATGTTTAGTAGTGGATTTCTAATTAGGGGTAAAACCTCTTTGAGCAACCTAGTAGGTATGGGGTCTAGTATACAGGTTGATGATTTAGATGAAGATAATGTTGTCGTTAGTTCCTTAAGGTCAATTGGATGGAAGCTTTCCAAACACACATCAGGACTAATAACAGCCTCTATAATTCCTGTTGCTGAACTGGAATCTGTGGAGTGTAGGATATTTTCTCTGATAAGTCTAATTTTATTATTGAAGAAGTTCATAAAATCATTACAGGTGAGGGCTCTAGGAATGCATGGTTCAATAGAATGATGGCTCTCAGTCAGCCTGGCTACAGTGCTGAAAAGGATCCTGGGCTTATTCTTGTTTTCTTCTATCAACGCTGAATAGTAGTCTTTTCTTGCTCGGCGAAGGGCCTTCCTGTATACTTTAAGGCTATCCTGCCAGGCCATGTGTGGCTCTTCCAGTTTAGTGGAACGCCATTTCTTTTCAAGTTTATGAGTTTTCTGTTTTAACTTGCGAGTGTTAAGATTATACCACGGAGCTAGTCTCTTTACTGGTTTTGTTTTCTTTTTAACTGGGGCAATGGAATCGAGTGAAGCACGTAGAGAGCCGGCAGTGAAATCGGCAAGGTGATCAAGCTGGGAGGGGCTAAATTTAAGATATGACTCCTCTGTTATTTTGGGATATGGCACTGAAATTAATGCAGAGGGAATAATTTCTTTAAAATTTTCAACAGTGTCCTCAGATATGCATCTGCTATAATAACTAGTGACTCTTGGTTTATAGTTGATGAGCAGAAATTCAAATGTTAGAAGATAATGATCTGATAAAAGCAGATTTTGCGCAGAGACATTTAAATGCTCAATTTCAATGCCATATGTCAGAACAAGATCAAGGGTGTGATTAAAAGTGTGTGTTGATTCTTGTACACACTGACAGAAGCCGAATGAATCTAATAGTGAGAGAAATGCCGTACCAAGGCTGTCGTTTTCAATGTCTACATGGATATTAAAGTCACCTACAATAATGACTTTATCTGTTTTGAGGACCAAAGCTGAGAGAAACTCTGAAAATTCAGATAAAAATTCAGTGTAGGGTCCAGGTGCTCGATACACTATAACAAACATAATTGGAGTTTTCATGGTTGGATCGGAAATGCTAAGAATGAGATTTTCAAATGAACTAAATTTTTGTTTGGGCTTAGGGTTTATTAATAGGGCAGAATTGAAAATGGCTGCAACTCCACCACCTCTGCCAGTGTCTCTGGGAATGTGTGTGTTAATGTGACTGGGAGGAGTGGATTCATTAAGACTTACATATTCGTCTTGGCACAGCCAAGTTTCAGTAAGGCAGAATAAATCAATATTGTTATCTGATATAAGCTCATTTATTAATACACCTTTAGATGATAGGGATCTGATATTCAAGAGTCCACATTTAAGTCTCTTTACTTTGTAAACTGCCTCATTAGTGGTGTTGATTTTTATTAAGTTCCTATGTGAACTCTTATTTGATTTAGTGAATTTAGTGAATTTATGTGGACGGGGGACAGACACAGTCTCTATGGGGTTGTAGGTGGATGACTCTAAAGGAAGCGCAGAGAAGCGTGTAAGACTGCAACTCTGCTTCCTGGCCTCAACTCTGAATTGTCAATTTGGCTGACTAATAAATCTGGCCATATTTCTAGAAATGAGAGCAGCTCCATCCCAAGTAGGATGGATGCCGTCTCTCCTCATTAGACCAGGTCTTCCCCAGAAAGTTTGCCAATTATCAATGAAACCCACGTCGTTTGCTGGACACCACCTCGACAGCCAGCGGTTGAACGACGACATGCGGCTAAACATATCGTCACTGGTCAGGTTAGGCAGGGGACCAGAGAAAACTACGGAGTCCGACAGTGTTTTGGCAAAAGCACACACCGACTCAACATTAACTTTAGTGACTTCCGACCGGCGTAGCCGAACGTCATTACCGCCGACATGAATTACAATCTTACTGTATTTACGTTTACTTTTTGCCAGCAGCTTTAAATTTGATTCCACGTCGCCCGCTCTGGCCCCAGGAATACATTTGACTATGGCCGCTGGTGTGGAAAATGTCACGTTTCGCAAAATAGAGCTGCCAATTACTAGAGTTGGTTTCTCAGCGGGTGCGTCACTGAGTGGGGAAAATCTGTTGGAAACGTGAACGGGTGGGTGGTGAACCGTGGGCTTCTGCTTAGGACTATGCTTCCTTCGAACAGTCACCCAACTTCCCTGGTTTCCCGACTGCTCGGGAGCTGCTCTCAGTCGACCCGCACCGGCTAATGGGGGCTGGCTAGCTAGCGAAGCTACTGGTTTGGTTTGCAAGGTGCGGATCGTAGCCTCCAAATCACTAAGCCTCGCCTCCAACGCAGCAAATAAACTACACTTAGTACAGGTACCATTATCACTAAATGAGGCAGAGGAATAACTAAACATGTGACACACTGAGCAAGAGAGAAGAGAACGAGAGGGAGAAGCCATTGCTGTGCGCCAGGTACAATACCTGAGTTGGTTAGCACGACACAGAACGGTTGGAAGAGTAGCGATAAATTCACTAAAATGAGAGCGGGCTAAAGGGTGCTTAAGTACAGGGTTTACACTTTCAATACACAGCAGTTAAACAATTAATGTCGTTAAAAACCCTCCCAGATAGTTAGCAAGGTACAGCAAGACAACCAGACGAAAACAACAGGACGTGACGTAGTACGCTTACCGTAGTGGCGCAGCCGCAGTCAATACCCCTTCCGTTTTCCATTTGGAAAGCAGAAAAGTACAATTTCCAGATGGTTTCTATAATCTATTAGTGAATGTAAAATAAATCTTCCAACACAAGAAACAATATTGTTCAAGTTTTGTATTTTCTGTTTCCAATGATAGAATGATCCTTCAGATGTCTTTTACGATGTCTACACATACTGTATTTGACAGCTACATAAAGTTAGGGTTACATGTGGGGTAGGTTACATCTCAGTAAGTCTATTTCACAGAAAAATGCACCATATTAACATGAAAAGTTGTCAATAAACTACATACACTCTCAAAAAAGGTTTTGTTATACAAGCTTGAAGTCTGTGCACCTACATCAAAAAGAGATGTCTGCTTGCCTTCCGACAGCAAACAATGAGCTGTACATTTACCTGTAAGGACATTTGTGCAAAAACATCTCACTTTACTGCTAAAAACTGGTCTGGTCATGGCTGGTTACTTGCAGCCCAGAACAACGTTCATTTAAACCCACAAGATATATATAATTGCATGTGCTTTTCTAAGCGTCCATTGTGGCTTAAAATTTGTGGTAATCGCTGGAGGATTTGTTGTCACCAGATCAATACTTCAGTTTTCACAACAAGACTGAATTTACAGGAAAGCATTAGTGACTGCAGACAGATTTGACCTCATACTCCTATTTGCTTGTGGAAAAAAAACCCCCAAAAAACCTACACCAAATTCTTAAATCAAGCGCTTGTGGTGAAATGCTACTTCCCCTTTGACTTCATAGCATTCTGCAGCAAGTTAAAGAGAACATGCTTATATTTACCTCTCTTAAATTCTATTTTAAGGGTGAACTCAGATTGTGTCTGTAGCAGCACAGAAGTTTTGAAATTCAGCCCTCGTCAGCATGGATAAAGAGTTAAATAAAAACAAATATCAGAAGAGGTACTTTTACAAACTTTTATAAATTTTATAAACCTCAGGCTGGAAGAGAGAAATGTACAATTAAGCGCTGGCACACAGGTGATGATCTTTCTATTAGACCAAAATGACTTTTCAACAACTTCAGGTCTTCCTCTCCCTGCTTGTTTCCCCACTCCTACATGAGCTCGAGTCCTCAGTCTTTCTCTTCTCTCTATCTGGTCAGAGGATGCTGACCCTCTCCGTGAGGCATTGCACATCAGCATCCTCCCCGCCCTCATCGTCAGAGGCCGGCGCAGGAGGAGGAGGCACAAGGTGAGCAGGGTAGGGCAGAGTATGCTCCTGTGCGAATGCTTGCCAGCGACTGTCGTCGCTCTCATGGGTGATGTAACGCTCGCCAAGTTTTGTCTCCAGTTCTCGCAGATCCAGCCATGTTTGATAGTCCTGAGAGACGGGATGAAGTTTCAGCGTCAGGGGCCTTACATTGAAGGTAAATGGGCTTTTACAGCAGATAATCCAATAATCACTTTAGGCTGTGTGATTGTGTATGTTTGGATACCAGTAAGAACTTAAATTACCCTTTACTGCTCTGGCTGTTACATCCAAGTTAGAGCTACTGTGGCATTACAGTTTAAATAAAAGATACAATGACACCAGTGGACAGCTTTAAACCTACAGAGAGATATTAAAAATGTACAATCAATGAAACATCTTTTAACAGATCATTTGTTGTCTTCCATCCACTGTAATATTATTATGAGTGCATTTATTTATTTTCATTTTCTGTAATGGCAATATATTGTATTGAGGTGGTCTGCAGAAATAAGAGTAAAATAGTGTTTTGTGAGGTATCATCCTGAAGGTATCAGCTCTCACCAAACAGTATTTGGATAAAGTACTGCTTCCTGTTGTGCAATTTTACACACCTTCATTGTCATTAATATTTTAGGTTTCACTTGTGTCAGTGAAAGAGTGGTTTCCATGTGATACCTGTAGGTAGACGTGACTAAGACTCTTGTCCACGCTGTAGCGTTTCCTCATCTTAACTTGCAGGAGGTTGTTGATCAAGTCAATTGCTGGGAGCACAAAAAGACAAATGGTCAACAAACTGACTAGTTCCAGTGAAAAGATCGGACTGTTCATTCATTACAAAGATCATACCTTAACTTTGAAATGAAAAACAGGGACTGTCTTAATATGACTCTGGGCCTTTTTGTACAACGAACTGAGAAGGACAAAAGTTGCAATTTCTAATGGCTTGTCCGTATTTTTACTATAAACCTCAACATACAATACAGTTACAATACATGATCATGATCATGATCATACACTTTTAACATGACCCATGTTTACCATCACTGGAGATCTGTTTCCAGGGGTTGGGAGGGTACATGAAGGCTGCGTTGTGGATCTGGTCGTTGATGTCTTCATCCTCGTTAAATGGAAACGTGCCACTCAAGCTGACATACATAATGACCCCGACTGACCACATGTCCAGCGAGCGGTTGTATGGGGTGCCAACCACAGAGCGGCGGAAAGACTTCTCGCCAATGATACGGGCGAAACCAAAGTCGCACAGCTTCACCTGAGAGAAGGAAACAGGAATGTAATTATTGTCTTATTTTTGAAAATAACAATGTATAGTTTCAATCACCAGTCATGATGGAATGTCACTACACCACTCACTCAATTGTTTCACTGTTTGTAAGCACCGTTGGATGCACGGAGTCAAAATGGATCTCCTTTTCAAACAAAAGTGAAGTTGGAAAGGACCTTGCTTCAGTAAACACTCCTAAGCTTGTGGTGAGGAAATATGACCCTCAGTGGAGTCAATTTAGATTCATAATGGCAGGCAGCGATGCTGGCCAAGGACGGACGGAGCTTTCAGTGTGGTGAAATCACAGTGTAATGCATTTTTCTCCCTTTTTGTCATGTTAGGCATTTTTTCCTCATTGATTTGGGAGGTGGAGGTCTTTGGAAAATATTAACAATCCCAAGTGGGCCTTAAGTAACAAAATGTTGAGAAACCCTGATGTACAAGTCTGGTGTTTGGATAGGCCTGTGTTTGTGACGTGGACATTAGGAATGAGTAATCAAATTTACTTTTTTGGACAGGACACAGTGATAAAGCTTTCTATGACTGATGTTTCACATTTTAGAAATAGTTTGATGATTATACATTTAGTGTAAAATCCAATCAAGCACAAGTGAAGACATGTTTTTTGTAAAAGGTCCAGCACTTCTTTTGCATGAGTATTCATCCTGTCAAAACAGGGAATTTCTGAACAGTTACAGATAAAAATTCGGCTACATTAATTTTATTAGTATTGCATTACTATTAGAATTTGTATGAATATTCTGAAAATATCCATTATTTGTGCTTTGCCAGAGAGTTGCATTACTTTCAACAATATTTTTGAGGCTATTTTAAATGTAATGAATTTACTCTGGTTTTACTGTATCCATGTTAAAAATACTAAAGGAAAGCTAAGAAGCATCAGTGTTCTGGACTTTTGAGCTGTAGAGCAGTGTTTCCATCTGTTCGTTTCGAAAACGCAACAGCTAGTGGGGAAAAAACACTTAACTGAGCAGTGGTATAAATCCATCACCCACTCATAGTCAAACACACACACACACACACACACACACACTGAGGCCCAGGGTCCAAATGAAAAAAGAGGATGTGGTCAAATGACAGAAAGGAGCATTTGAGAATGAAAAAATAGAAATGTGTGGGGGGAAAAAATGAACAAATGGTCTGACTATATTACAGTGTACATCATAATGGCTATTAATGAAAATAAGTTTCATTGCGTGTGTGTACCTGGGGGAAGGGATCAGCAGAGGCAAGCAGCACGTTCTCGGGTTTCAGATCGCAGTGAACGATGTTCTTAAAGTGCAGGTGCCTCAGAGCAACAAGGATCTGCATATACGTTCACACACACACACCCACATGACCGCACAAACAGGATATGAGTAAGTACAAGGTCACATTAAAAAGTTCCACGTAAAAATTATTGCGCATTAAATATTTATCATGATACCAAGGCAGGCAGTTCACGAAAAGCATGTCGTTGACAAATAATACGTGACGCACAATTATGGTACTTTTATACACACAACACATTGCTTGCAGGGATGCACACACACACCTGTGTGATCAGGAACTTGGTGAGCCTCTCAGGCAGTCTGCCTTTCTCACTGGAGAGGATCATTTCCAGCATGTCGCCATGGAGCTTCTCCATCACCACAAACACTTTCTCTGGGGTCTCGAACATACACTCCAGGTTCACGATGCCCAGGTGACGTAAACTCTGAGAGAGGCATCAGAGAGAAGGAGAAGGAGGAGGAGGAGACCAGGAGTGAGTTGATAAAGGGGGAGTGGAGAAAATATCAAGCCAAAAAAAAAGGGAAATGTGAGAGAGAAGTATTGATTGAGACAGAATCAAATGAGGAAAAACAGGAACAGAATTCAAAAGAATGAGGTGAAAAATAACCTATGATGTTTTCCAGAGAGCGTTTTACCACAAATTTAAATGACACAGAAGGGGAGAATAATTCAAAATTTCCCATCCAAACCTGCGTCATATGGCAGACCCTTTCTTAGTCTGACAGAGCGTTGAGCTGAAGGGGAAGTTGGGTTTGTAAATGATGGGGTTGTCAACAAGTTCAAACAGATCTTTGAGAGGGACTAACAGACATTTGACTCCATCTGCTGGTAAAAAATGTAATTATTCTTAAAACTTGTAGTTTAGCACATGCTTCTGCAACAGCAATACAACTTTAACTTTACATTCTTAAATAATCTGTAATGTTGGAAACGTCTGTAATAAATATGACCTTTATGGATTTTGATAGAAAACCAGCAATGGATAAAGCAAATATCCGGTACTGATGTTTGTCAATGTTGCCTTCGATGACATAATTGTAGAATTTTCCCTTTCTTAAAAAAAAAAACAAAACATGGTTTACAAGCTTTTGATTGGTTAAGTCAGACTTTGAATCATATGTTACCAAGAAGAAACTCTCCAGTGCTGGCATCTCTCGCAAGAGAAAAAGCCAACAAAACCATGAAAACAATTCTAAAATGAACAACCTGGCTCCCAGGCCAACACAAAATGAGGAATCAATGCATGAAAATGAAAGCAAAGAAGTTGTAGAAAATCAACTAACAAGCACATACAAGCCTCCCAAAACTACACTCAGTATTTAGAACCAAAAAGTCCAAAGTTGCTTATTAAAAGGGAACTTAGCATTTGTGTTATTTCCTTCTTTTTATAGTTTCCTTTTAAGATTATTGTGCTCGGATGTTCATATTAAGACTCAAAGTTATTGAATGGATGCACTCACAGTGGGCATCAGTATAGGTATTAATAAATTAAGTATTGTTCATGTGTCTGCCAAGATAACAACACAAATATTAAATATATGGCAAAGTACCTGCTACCATTTGAAATTCTAGTGAAATGTACAGTTGGTGTGTGTTTACCTGCAGTATGGCCACCTCATTCCTCAGCTGACTCTCCTGCTTGGTGGGAAAGCGAAGCTTGTCAATGACTTTGACAGCTACATCCCTCCCTGTCTTCCTGTGCTTTCCTGATGAAGAGACGTGGTGTTAAAAGACGTGGTTATGACATAAACCTCACAGAGAAAAAACCGGTCCCTGTTATCCGGAGTGTGTCAGGTTGTACGTCACTGATTTAACACTGAACAGTCGCATTTTTAGGACACACAATGGACAGGCCGCAAAAAAAAAAAGAGTAAAATCAAAATTGATGGAGAAATCAAAATATGCTGATCTCAAAGCAAGCCTACATCAGCTGATGGAACAGTCTTCCACTCCAGATCCTCCTTTTTAAGCTGTGTCTCACTTAATCATTGCCATTTCTGTCCTCACTGATGCCTGCTCGACTATATGGGCAAATTTGCTGCTAAACTCGCTGCCTTGGCCTTTCCAGGCAGAGCAAGGAGGTGTGCTCTCATGCGCATAAACTCAAGAAAGATAGGGCAGAGCCATACCACCAAATATAACTTCTGGTAAATGGTGCCTGATCTTTGTAGTTTTCATGCATTCTTATATATTCCATAATAACCTTTGAAAATACTGAAATATTGGAAAAACTTCTGCACCTTCTCCAGGCTCTGTATTTAGGTTTTTACTCAAATCTACCCTGTGATGGTACTTTTAGGTCAGTCACAGGTCATTTCAGATGGATGGGGGAGCATGCTGGATTCTCATAAGTTACAAACGCCAGCTTTAACCTATTTTTCCTGACTTTAGGATCAATGTAGTGGTCAATCTTAATCACTTGACCTTAACATACATACCTCCATACACTACTCCAAACTGCCCTGATCCCAGCACTTCATCTGCAAAAATCTGGTAAACTGTGCCAATATCCTGTAGGAAAGCAATATCTCATATATTTATCATCATCCTCAATGTACAATAAATGTAATCTTTGAAGGGATTTTTTTTTTTTTACAACTGACAAAAAATATCATTACCACATTCTCTTGTATTTGACTGTTGGACACAGATATGCTGATCGAGGCTTGTCCTGAAAATACAGCAGAGCAACGTTAAACAGTATTACAGATTTTAATTCTATATTATTACACAAGGACAACTTGTCAGCAAGTAATCTCTGACATGTAATGCCTGGTATTTAATTTAACATTTTCAAAATGGTGTTCCTCTCATATGATCTATCAATGTGTTCTATAATTAGACCATCTTTAATAACTACACAATGTTGTGAATGCATATCCAAGTCAATCGGGTGTAATTCAGAGTGATTGTTGGGCCTGGGCAGAGGTATGCAGTCTCTGAGTGCCATTCGAGTTTATTAATGCTGTCAGTCCTCAGTCAGACGGTCCAAGGCAGGACTCACTTTAATACTCGTAATGGAGAATTTTACAGTGCGGTATTGGTATGTTTGGTTAAGTGCCAAGCTGAAGCTTTAATAAACCTCACCTGCAACTGGCTGAGCTCTACTTACTGTGAGTAGTGTTGCCCGCAGCTGGTGGTGCGTCCTGAAAGATGACCGGCATGAGAGCCTGCCGAATGGCACTCTCCCATGCCTTGGCCACCTCACGCCCAATGCCGCTGTTAGGAGCTACTTGACTTGGGGAGGGAGGAGTTGCGGGGAGAGTGTGGGGGCTGGTGGGGGACAGGGAGGGGACAGTGTTGGGGTCTTCCCCAACAAAGTAGCACATAGTGCCAG
>KV751316.1:5968888-5998315 GCA_001698575.1 Mola mola
GAGGACGCAGCATTGAGCAAAATGAATGTACAAATAAAACAGCCGAGATCATAGCTTTGCATTCAGTAGGCGAAATTTACCTTGTAGTATTTGTTGGAAGTGTTGTTCTGGAAAAGTATGATGCACTTACAGTCCAGACGCCAGTAGTGCCTCTTTCTCTGTTGGGATTAGAGAAGGATGGGGTGAGGAGGGGTAACGGAGTTATGGCGATACATTGAGGGGTGGCATGGGTAGAGTGAGGGATGGGGCACGGATGAGGGCAAAGTTCAGGGATGAATGCTTTTCAAGCATGAAGCTGATGTCCAGAGGTAGAGAAAATGGGCAGATGATAAAGGATGTGTTGGAGTACAAGCTGCATGAGGAGAAGGTGGTAACAAAGAGAAGGGGACATTAAAAAAAAGAAAGAAAAGAAGGCTGTTAGTGAAGTCAGGTAGGAAAAATAAGTTCTAGAGAGGCAGGAAAGTTTCTTTGAGGTCAGATAAGTTAGAAGAAAGAAAATGGGCTTTTAGCTTGAATTCTTCAAACATATGCCGAGAGCTAGTTTTCAGGGAGAGTTAGCCTCATCATCAATCTCTGACTATTTTCCATCCACACGCATGCTCACATAAACACAAATTGAAAGAGGAGCTGAGGATGGAGGAAAACAAGCTAATGACCAGATGGACCTTTATATCTGTGAGTGAGTGGAAAGGAAGCAAAAGAATGTCGCTGCAAGTAAATCATAGAAAACAAGAAAAGGAAGTGATGAAAGTGAGTTTAGGCATCTAAAGTGACATGAATTAAACAGGCCATAGACACCTTTTTTGTTAAACTTGTCATTATGAAGTCAATATAAAATGACACCATGCATGTTTAGATTTCTTCCACGTGGCCACATACGGAAGAGCTATTGTTCTCTATCGCTAGTGTGATGAGACAGGAAATACACACTCATGTTTGTGTCAAAACCCCTTGATTTTTTTCCCATTACTTGCACATACATTTCAGAGCTGACTTCTTTTCCCCTAGATCATCAAATAATAACATCTGTCTTCTTATTGTCAAAAACGAATATTTACTCTGCCTTTATCATAGCACTGAACCCAAATAGAATTCAAAGGGTTACATTGTTTTTAGCTTCGGACAGTCGCCGGAGTGCTGTCTAACGCTGTCTATGCGACCGCAGCACCAACTGCAGTACCACTCGGTAACATATGGGGAGGAAAAATGTTGATTTCGATTTTTAACAACAAAAACAAAGTGAGTTTTCAGTAGAATGGCAACAAATACACAAGTGTTGATTTTACCAGTGTGTCCTTATTGCTGTAGTGAACCATAAATCCTTCTTTGATAGCAGTGCTGGATCGACGTGTTGTCTGTCTCATCGACTGTACCACCCTCATTAGTGGGATGTAAACACTAGAAACGGAGGACAGGAGTCAAGTGATCAGTGGCTAACGTGTCTCTGCTGTTCCAAAAACCTCCCTTTCGAGGACTTGTTTGTTGTGTTTTCCCTCATACCTCTGATCACCACTGGCTCCATCCTGGTTGTTGTCAGGAGAAAAGGATCCAGGAATACTGCAGGCCTCGTCAGAGTCATCCATTGAAGACTTGTCTGAGGCATCATACTCGGTGCTGTAGTCCATGGGAACCTCGGGGTCTGTGCTGGGACTCAAAATGTCTGGGGCACAAAAGGGAGAGATTGTGGTTACGTGGAACCCAAACTGGAATAAGTATGTGTTGAAAATGCTGTGCAAAACTAATTGCTACTGATATGACTACAATCAGACGAGCAGCTTTTACATGCATCAGTGCCGAGTACTGATAATACTTACCAGAGTTACTTCTGTTGTCTGAGAAGATAAAAACATTTGGGAGGTTCAGTCATGTTAGATAATTAGTTATGTCTGCTCATTAAAGTAACCTGAATCCGACAAATTAAACATACACATGAGAATACTTTTAACAAATGCATGCCAGGTTTAACGGAGTCACAAACAAATTAGGAAAGTAAGATTTGTATGTTCTCTCACCTCCAATGGTTTCCCCCAGGCAGTCATTAGGAACCTTGTATGCACAACGTTTGTGGCAGTTGAACTTGCAGTCTGAGCAGAACCAAGTGCACTCATCACGATCAGATTGAATCAAATACGAGATAATACAAAAGAGTTGCGCTGAATGTCTCTTGGTCTGTACTCACCTTTGCACTGCAGGCCCTGCCTGAACAGTCCTCGAAGAAGCCTCTTGCAGTACTGGCACACAGTCGGCCTTGTGTACGAGTGGACAGCGAATGTGTGGGGCACCTTCACCTTGCTGAGCAGGATTTTGTCCAAATGAACTGGCCGACCCGTGTAGAAGCGCCGCGCATCACTAGGGGTCCGCGGCTAGCAAATTATCAGTAAAATTTATAGTGAGAGGGAAATAAAATAGTACCAACTAAATATTTGGTAAAGCATTATTATTATAAATTTCAATAAAGGAGAATCCCAATAATTTTTTTTTTTTTTTTGTCTTTGTGGGTCCAAAATTTCAGAAATTACATCTTTCTTTGAAAATTACACTTGTGTGGACTTTCGTCGCAGAGACTGTTGAGCTCAACAAGGCTGATAACTCAATGCAACGGCACGGGCCAACACGTAATAATGTTAAATGTCTGGTAACATGGAGTAGATACATACACAGATACACACACACACTTTTGACTCAATGACTGCAAAGATGCTGCATGAAACAAATGTTTGCAAAGACTCTGTTTTCCTATTTCTCGGGGCAGTGTTTTCAGAAGTTTCCTGATGTTACAAAAGACAAACAAATTCATGTAGCTTTATTCCAAATTAATGTCTGATTATTTAACAGATTACCACATCTTTGTAATAATTATACATGAGAAATTTTAGACCTTCAAAAATTATCACTTAGTCACTGAATAATAAATGAACTTATGCTCAATTCAACGGGGGTAGCAGGAATAACTTGTAAAACAGCATAGAATTGAATGGCCTAAGTAGCTTAATTTTCAATGTTTTTGAGATATACATTTTTACACGTCCTATGTCTTTGGAGCTTCACCCGAGAACCATCTAAATCAGTGAATAAAGGGCTGTCCATTAATACTGCCCACTAAAATGCTCCATAACTGGGGTCCTTGAGTAATATAGTCCACTGGAAAGCCTCCTTTAAAGTGAGAATGAGCTGAGCGTTGTGTGAGTGAAGTCACCATTTGCGTGTGTGAGCGGATGAGACTGGATTCCTCTGTGCAGGTGGAGACCGTCCCTACACTGTACACCGAGTCCGTTGTGGAGAGGCGCAGGGACTGGCTGCTGCCCAGGGAGGTGGTGGACAGACGCCGTTTGCGGGCTCCACTGCAGTTGTTGGGAATGCTGAACGCGCAGCGCTTGTGATAGTTCAGTCCACATCCTGCAGGGGGCGGCATGGGTCAAAGAACCAGGGAGAGGTGGGCAGAGGGGGCATATTCAGTGAGCACTGTAATCCATTTCTCAGAGAAATTTGTGGACCGACTCTGATTCACGCTTTAGCACGCGTTCTTTCTTACCATCACACTTGAGCCCTTGTCTGACCAGTCCGAACAGCATCTCTCCACAATGGTCACAGAAGGCTGGGGCCCGGTATGAGTGCACGTTGAGCGCGTGGGGCCGAATTTGGAAATCTTCAACTGTGGCTGCCGCTTCAATGCATAACAGAGGTAGAATGTGGTCACGATGGGTGTTAAGAAACAATCTACTGTAACTGGGCGGTATGAAGAACAATCAGATGGACACGATGGAACAAGGATGGAAAATTGTACAGGCTTTCCTCTGGACTAAGGAGGCTGATACAATAGAAGAACAGAATCCTACAGTGTGGGATTAGTAGTGGTAAAATAAGCAGATAAGGACTGATTTCAAGAGTCATAATACAGAGTGACAACAGCAATGAAAGGAAGAAGATATCCCTTTCACAATTCTACAAGTTAGCTACACCATATTGCAAGAGCAGGGAAGAGCTTACCAGAGAGCACCACCTCCACCAGATCTCCCTCCTGAATGTCACTGGCACCTTTAACCAGCTGCAGGATGTTGTTGGTGGACGTGTCATGTTTGAACAGCAAAATTTTGTCATAGAGGCCATAGAAGCCGCACTCTGGGAACTAGAGAACACAAATAAAAAGCATAAAGAAGGTTTATTAAGATCAAGTGGCAATAAACCTATAAATTTTGCTTGGAGATGTAATTACGTTTCACATGAATCAATTAAAGCATTTTATACCAGTCGAACCGACAGTTATTTGAGTGTCTGTGAGTGACCGAAAATGTTTCAGTTAAAATGAAAACAGAAGTAAAATGACTTTGTATATTCATGTTTTTACAGAGGAACAAAACATCAGACAATTGGATAAAAAATTCTATTAATATACTGTATCTGTATTTCTTTTTTTTTTTTACCTTCATCAAGGCGATTGTTTTTGTTGTTGTTTTGAGTTAATCAATTACTTTATCTATTTAATAAATTGTTGGCAGGATTATATAAAAACTGCCTGATGGATTTCAATGAAACTTGTTGGAAGGATGAGGAGGGAAGGACCTATTCCTTTTTTTTTGCAGATTTGGAATAAAGAGGCAGATCCAGGACTTTTAATTTAAGGGGACTGTTGGGCCTGGGTGGAAGTATGCAGTCTACTGTGTGCTATAATGTTGGTATATTTTTTCTACAATTGATTGTCAAATGTGGATAAGGCCTGTAATGTATTTGATTTCAAAATGATTGTTCATGAACGTTTGGAATGTTCAATAATTCTTTGTTTTAAAAAAATCCTAATTTTAAACGAATTAAAACACTTTTTATGACGAAATAATAAAAACTAATACATTTTTAGATTCAATACAATTTTATATTTAAGAAGATTAGGGTCAGTTTTGAAAAAAACATACAAGTTAAAAAAAATCAGATTTGAAAGTCAGAATTTTGAGATTACAGTCAGAACTCAAATAAAATTTTTTAGATCATCTTTTTTTCATGTGGCCCCAGTCCTCCTGTAACAATTTTGACAATGCACTTGTTTTTATCTTTTGTGTACATGTCTCGATTTTGCAGTACTCTCCTCTTGCAATGCCTGTATAAATCTGGAATGTGCAACCACTGACATGCATGACGCACTACCTGAATTCCACAAATCAAGAAACTCGGCCAATGTGGCAGCGTTTTACCCTGTTTGTCCTCCTATCAGTCATACCCACACACAGCACACACATACAGCATTTACAGGTGTTTCCATGAAGCTCTACCTGAGACGTGAGAGATTGACGTGCCAGTCAGAAGTCAACAGAGCAGAGGAGGCAGTCACAGGGAAACCCTGATCTCCTGAATAATTAATCCTGCCTGGTTCACTTCAGTAACTGCAGCACGCAGGACACAATATAGCCTGTGTCCCTTGTTGTTGTTTTTCCCTTGGCGGACCTAAGATTTACCATCTGGCCGGGTTCTAACAACTTACAGGAAGGGGAACCCTGGTCTCCACTTCGGAACAACACAATGACACATAGACACACACACACATACACATACACCTCCTCTTCGCTGACCAACAGACACACCCGTCTTACAAACATAAGCTAACAGTCTCTCCTCCCCCCATTTCCCTTCATTTGTCCTACACACACACTGTCAGTCTCCTCTTCAGTTTCCCAACAGGCACTCCAGATCACCACTTTTTTTTTTTTCTTTTAAATCTAGGCCTCTCTTGTACTGCTGCCAAGCTACACAGCGAGTCCACCACGCCCCGGCAAGTAGGCTACTGCTACTGATCACGGCGTGATCAGAAGCAGTAGAAGTGAGACACAAACACAACACAGTCCAGTCGTCTGTAATTTCTGCTTTTTCAAAACCTGCAGTAGCTCCGTCAACCGATTTCACAGAAATGCCATCCACAAAGCAATACGGCTAAAAAAAACAAGGTTACACCAAAAACACATGTTATAACAAAGACATGGAATACAAACCCCGCAGTGGTAGAGCAGTGAAAAATATCTGTAAAAATCTGTAGTAGAACCACATAAATAAAACTTCTACTTGATGCTGATTGACAACCATGACAAAGGAACACAATACACAGTAGAAGAGGACAGATTTAAAAAGACGAGTTAATCAAAGGAAATATACTTTTATACGGACAGCAGTTTATTTTTGTCTGATGACGTTTTTAGGCACTTGAAGGAAACAGAAAACCAGCCACAAGACTGTCACTTTATCTCCTTATAAGGTTGAAATCAAACTTTGAATTTATCTTCAAATTAAGGAGCCTTGTCATTATATTAATCATCACAATCTAATGTACGCTATGTTTGACCAGTTGCTGCATGTGGATGTTTCACTCACCCAATTTAGTGGAATGTAAATGTGCACGTTGTCTTGGTTTTATTCAGATTATGAGATATCTGCCTCTCTAACTGTTGAAGTTGAGGTGTGACCAAAGAGAGATCAATCCTTCAGAGGCAGCAGAACAGCATGGTTGGAATACATTTAACCATGATGTCAGACAACTCATGTGGATGTGTAGATTCATAGGTGGATGCTGGGGAGGAGATGGGACTATAGGAGAGGCAGCCAGCGACGGGATAGCAGTCTGGCATGCGGTGAAACAGGGAGCTGCGTATAAAATTCCCAGCTGGAGGATAATCAATGTCCCCACCTATCACTCCCATTCTGTTTCAGACACTTAACGTGTCAATAGCCATCGCCCTTCACTCGGCTGGTGCGTTTAATTTACACCTTGAAGAGGTTTTCATTAATAATACGTGACTGACTGCTGCTTGTTCATTTAGCTGTGAGATAGTGTGCATCAGTTGCATTTCCGCGTATAGTGCAAGCAATTCCTGAACTGTATGTCTCCAGACCATTTACCCTGGTCATGTGACCTTCCACATATAGGACCCAGCACCGTATTAGTGTTGCACTATAGTGTTCATGCCCTGAGACCTTGACTATAATCGCTAGTATAACATGACATGCATGGACTTGATTTACCAGGTGATTTTCCCACCGTGAAGTCAGTATGATTACTGTGTGTTGCAGGTATCCAAAACTAGATATCATAAAAATATTCCATAATACTGTCACCATTATATTATTGTCATGCTTATTACTGTTGCAGTAAGAGAAAGTCATGTGAGTTTATTGAATTGAGGGACTGACTTTTTACTCCATTACTGGTAATCACAGATTTTTTAAATATGTCAGTATCATATTTTTCCCAAATTATAAACTAAACTAAAATGAATAAACTAATCCTATTTATAGGGGCTACTTCTTTGGTAGAAGTTCCAGTAAAAAGTTCACAGAGTAATGTGGATTATCGAAATAAAAAGGACACAGTGTCTGGAAAAAGATGTTACTGTTGAATTTTTGAAATGTTTCAGAGTTATGAGCAAGAGAAATGAAATACCGTCACTATTGTACCAGGGTGGAGGCAGAGATGGACATCTCATGATAAAACCGAAGCTGTCTCCCTGTCTAGAAATTACTAGCTGAGTGAAGTGAGACAATTTGATGTTTTCTTTTCTGGGGTTTTTTATGTGTAATTCCTGCCAACCCCAACAGACGTCTACACAACCGTCTGTCTCTTTGGGCCAATTGCACATCACTAATAAGAGGAGGCTCCAAACTTCCCAAAGCCCAGACTGAAAAACCCACAATTTTTCTGACAGTAAATCGTGCAGTAAGCATGTGCATCATTGCTTGGGATTGAGCTGCCTGTTACTGCAAATACCCGCAAAAGCCTCGATCAGAGGAGACTCCCTCCCACCTCACAGACAACCCTCATTTGTTTGATGCCTGCTCCTCTGCCATCAGCCCTACTCTCTCACTGCTGGCTTCTTCCCCGAGGAAGTCGAGACACATGGCGAGTCACATTACCCTGCGTCTTCTGTCCAAGTCATTCGCCGACCGCAACTGCAGCTGCCACGTCTGTGCAGGCTCCAAGGCTTTACAGCTCTAGTGAATAGCAAAATGTCCCGACTCATCGAGACCATGTTTTTTCAGAGAAAATTACCATTTTCCTGGCTTCTCTCACCCTGTGGATAGCTAAAAGCGCAGGGTGGGAAAAGAATAATCCTCACACATTACTGTTGTCCGGAAGTTGACATGCTGAAAAATCAGCACATTTGCCCTGAGATGGCATAATTGTATTTAGATGTTTGTGTGTGCACCTGTGAGGGTAGATGTTGGGAGACTGTGTGAGCTGACAAAGCGAGTATCATCACACACACTATAGTATAGTATAGATGTATTCTGCCTAGAGACAGGGCCGTGTCTCAGGCTGGTTTCTTTGGGTTACCAGGGATCGGGTTGCTCTGCATTGCCCGCACTCTTCCTGCAGCTCAATAAAGCCATTATGAGTGAAATGAATTATGGACAAAGCTGTCTTTACCCCTCCCTCAACCTCTCCTTAAGTTTCTCTGCCGTCCTTATCTATGTCTTCTTTTTCTTACAGATATCAGCCATCGTACATGTATGTTTTATGAGCCTCTGTGGAAAGCAACAACGTTCAAAGTAGAATAATGGAGAAAAAAAGGAAAAACAAAAGCATTCTGTTATCTTTTCTGAGCGTTACCAGCCGCTAACATTGTCCTCAACCAA
Organism: Mola mola; assembly: GCA_001698575.1. Lineage (NCBI taxonomy): Eukaryota > Metazoa > Chordata > Actinopteri > Tetraodontiformes > Molidae > Mola > Mola mola. The sequence continues at coordinate 5,977,499 of KV751316.1, forward strand.
CGCGTTCCACTTCCTCTCTCAGACGTTGATGTGATGTTTCAGGCAGCAGTACTCAACCTCACCACTGACCGCAGCAACCCATTTTTTTCAAAGGCTGGAAGATGGGGTTTTTTTCTAAAGACACATTTAAATGAATGTCCTTCAAGGCACATGTTTATCATGAGTTTAGTAAAAGAAATCATAAAAAGTGATGCAAAACAAAGATTCACCATTTCATTTTCTACTTGCCTTCACTGTATGTGCCAGGGCCTCTTATTAGCTTTAAATATCTACAGTATGTGCAGTGTATTGAGATGCAAGGAAGTTAATATTTAAAGTCTAATAATATAATAATACTATAATAATAGTCTAATAATATTTAAAGAAAATTCTTCATTTCCACTTTAAGTTTTTCTTGAAAACGTCACTTCGGGAAAGAAACAATGATGTGTGTGGTGTTATTTGTCGCTCTATAAAGAAAGGCCTGCAGACTAGTTTAGGTAGTAAATTATTCACATTAATCACACCTTGTTCTCATCTGCAAACACACCCTCCAGTCCCATCTGTCTCTCTACCTGTCACCTCCACTGCTGCCCTGCACGAGTATTGTTCCCCTGTACTTTAAGCCCCACCTCCATCCCAGCATCCACCTGCAGGGTCCAACTGAAGGATTTCAAAGTGTGTTTAGGTCAGGGCCTAGACACTAAACTTAAATGACTACTACTTCAACATTTCAAAAAACAAACATGAATTGTCTTATTATAAATGAAATAACAGCAGCACCTCTGGACAAATTCCACATTTAGGTTTTCTTTAGCCAGGGCAATTTGTAAATTAAGAAATATTTGATGTAAAAAGCTACAATCAAGTTGTATTTGTTAAAGCATTATCTTTACATGATCGGGTCAACTAGAGAAATTCCACTGCCAAATAATACATACTGGGATTATGAAGGTTTTAAACACTAATATGGCAAATTATTCACCATACCTATTTCCCCATGAAAGAGAATGTGACACCGATGACCGATAGACACACATTGCTCGGAATGCCATCTTATTTTAACCTTGATAGATAAATAATCAAAATGAGCTGTTATTTACAATGTGATATGTATTGTGATTTTGTTATGACGGAGACAAAGACAGAAAAATAACCACCGCCACTAATCTTTGCGTGAGAAGAAGGGGATTCACAGGAAGTCCTCCACCTGGTCCCAACTGGAATCCAACAGTGAACATGAGTACGCCTCCCTTTTCCCTATCGTCTCCAAAACGATGATACTTTTGCTGCTGTGCTGCTTTGCTCTCAGTGTGCCTCAATAACATCTTTATCTACATTGCTCATCAGCCATTACTAAAAATATTCACTCAAACAAACGGACCTGAAGGCTCAAGCACAGCCAGCAATATCAATGTGTGTGTACGCAGCACACACACACACACACACACAGGAAAACATCTTTCTCATCATATCAGTGTGATGTCATGGAACAAGGTTTTTCTGACTGAAATTTGAGCTGAAAAACTTTGTATGCAACACACAGAGGCTGGCTGCCATTTCCTTGACCACCCCCCACCCCCGTTGACATGTACAAGCCACAGACGCAGAGGTAATGATCATGAGGCCTGAAGCGCAAAAGGTGACGATAAACAACCACCTATTTCCTACTACCGTCTATCCTTCTTTCAGTTCACTTTGTGTGGGTTTTGTTACGTACAAGCATTATAAGTTAACAAAATGACATGCAAGAACAGAGAGAGCAGCTGGGGTACTCAGTTTCTCGCAGCATCACCTCATCACAGGGCTGACGCTGGTGTCTAGTTGAGTTGATTTTGTTTTCAGCACTTGAGGGCTTGTCAAGTGGCGGCAGTTTCTAAATATACACTCTCTTTAAATACAGATGCCACATGTGTGACAAACACAAAGACTTGTATGTCCTGCAAAGAAAGACTCTTGCTACTGCTTTTCATCCTCACCATCACTTCCCCTCAAGCAGCTCTGCGTGAGCCACCTTCGACCACCAAGCATGCACACAGAATGAGGGCAATGCAGCAGCTTTCGTGCCATCTTTAGTGCCATCTGACCAAAGCGAGGCAGTTTACAGTTAGGTAGTAAGTAAGTTAGATTTAGAAGTTACTAAAATCAAGACTGCTTTTTTTTTTTTTTTTCAATTATCGCAACCTCACAGACTCATTTTCTTCCCACTTCCCACTTCAGATTTAGTTTTGTTTGAAACTGCAAAATAACGAATGAAAGCAAATTTAACAACCTGTAACAGTGTAAATTCACACAGGGAGCCTGTTTCCTGGGATTGTAATTTACACACCGCCCACCCCGCCATCAGCTGGGCGGCTGTTTAACGTGACATCATCAATTTATGTTTATCCCCACATAAAGGGAACTTTCCCCAAGGACTTTTCTGTATCAATCCCCAAGACCTATGATCCATTGTTGTTTGAGTTCTGCATCAGTAAAATTCTGTTTACTGCAAGCCATTGTTTTCCCTTTTCATGCACTCTTATGACTGTTTGTGTTATCTGCTACCACAACAACACAGGAAACTGCCACCTTTCGCTTATGTGGTTCATAACTTCTAAAGGTATAAAGTGACATGTATAAACATAAGATGTGGGGCAGAGGAGGAAGACTGATGGAAGGTAGTGCAGCTGCAGAAAAAGTACACTGCAATGAAAAGACAAAAGCCCCAATAAAGTTGAACTGCTATATTTTGGAAGCTCTGAGGGAATCTTTAAACTGCATAGTCAGTTGGTTGATGAGTTTGATGAAGTACTGACACTATGGTTTCCTGAAATCATCAAAAACTGATGATGTAGTTTGGTGGATGATCTGAACCCAGTTAGTGTTTTTTGTAATAGTGAGGGGAAGAGCAGCTGGGGGAGTGAGACGTTGCAGAGTGACAGGACATGGATTGGTGTTTACACAGCGAGGTGTGTTACAGAAACACTGAAGAGTTACTCCGGCCAGGCTCTGGCAATGAAAGCGCATGATCAACAGCCGAAAGTCAACATGGGTGAAATACGCCCCTGAAATGTGTGAAAGTGAGCTCTGTAAACAGAATGACCTCTATAGCCTTACATGGTCGTCCATGCTGAGGTGCTCTGCAACAGGAGCTGGCAATTGCAGCAGGAACGTGATCCAGGCGTTTTCTGGGCAAGAAGCAACACCCTGAACCCCTTCAAATGACAGATGTGGTTTAAAAACCTACATGTTGAAGTCTAGCCATTCATGCAGCTTCATGATGGACGTCTGCTGCGATCGACTCCCTCTATCCTCGTTAACGTGTCACGCACGGGATTCAGAAGGAAGCACATAACCTTTGCGAAAGTGATGAAGTGTTTAATGAGGGGTTGCTGGGGCAACAGATGTGCAAAGACGTCAGCGTTATGCCCTCATTAGCTCCTGACAACAACTTCGCGTAATGCAGGAATTTTTCCTTTTGTGCTGACTGCGTCGAAGATGGAACAAACACGTCGCTGGCCTGCTGCTATTTTTAACCCCAGTGATGTCATGCACTGACAAACAGATGGAATAGATGACATTAAATGACAGCCATCCCTGCCCTCCGTGCCCTTGATGCACACTCAGCCACCTGTAGAGTCTGTGCTGTACATGCACCAAGCGAGATGAAAAAAAAAAAAAATGACCCATTGTTTTTAAAACTCACACCATAGACTAAATCCCAGCATAGTCTGACAGCTCCGCTCAAGCAGGATAAAAAATTAACTGACACCCATGACGTCAGCTAACCACTGGGCTTGGCGGACCCAAATAAAGAGAACAATATATCAACAAAGCAAGTGTGTACACAAGGAAAGATAACTTGGAAAGCTATGACGTACTCTTGTTTCCCATAACTTGGTGATGGGGTCTTGTTCTGTGAGTTTTTTACAAACTACCACATGCTCTGAGACTTCCTGCTTCTGTTTGAAGTATGTATCCCTTTATCATAACAAATCTCCTCTCATAGACAAAAACACCCCGGCACAGAATGAAAAAAAAAATGTCTCACACAAATGAGAGAAAGGACCTGTGTGACTGCATACACGTGTGGCGACAGGTCAAGAGCGCACTGAGAACTTGTACAACAGGACATACAGTAGTTTAAACATTAAGAATCCATTAAGTCTGATTATCATCAACGAGCCAACTGTAAAAGATTCTCGTCTTTCTGGATTTAGTGTGTTGTCTCTGCTTCTGTTAAGAGTCAAATATTACTAAACACAACTATAAACTCAATTTTCTGTTGAGTTGTCCATTCCCTAAGGACTAAAGAGAGCAAAGAGCATTTGACAAAATAGGCCAATACAAAAGTTGAAACATTTTAGGGGGTGTGGAACAGTTTGGGGTTTTTTGGGGTTTTTTGCCTATACTGTATGATTTCTCCGGATATGTGTGTATATGTGTCTGTCTGTTTCACCTACCGGGGACCTCTCAGTATTAATATAAACCTAGTCAAAGTAGTAGTCATCATATGAGGCGAAAGTCAATGTGTAAAATCCACATCTATGAGGTCCTGGTTAACATTAGGTGTAAGGTAAACTGTGTGTGTGCGTGTGATTTACAACCCCCCCTCCAGTCACACAGGTTCTACATAGTTATCTCTGGTATGCAGAAACTAGCAGGTCAGGAATTTAAACCTGATTATATCTCACACACACACACACACACACACACACACACACACACTCAAGCACAAACAAACAGCTAAGGTTGCATACACATTAAACACAAAATGTTAAAGGCACAATGACAACACACTGATGTGTTGCAATGACTGACATGCACACTTAGTTAATGCCCATCGAGCATATGACCAATCAATGCAAAAAAATATTCTAAAAATTATTCCAAAGCTATTATAAAATGTAGATTATGTAACATTATTTCCATCTAGCATCCATCCCCTCTCATTTATAGCCATCCCCTAATGGTGGCACAACTTCCGCCCTCAAGATACAATGTTTGAATTTGTGAAAACACATGCTAGTTGTTGCCTGTTATACTTAGACTGAGATAAAATTACAACAAAAATATAAATGCACACTTTGGTTTTTAGCTCCCAATGTTCAAAAGATGAATCAAACAACTTGTTTATGCCGACCAAAGGCTTGTTTCTCCTTCTTGGAGAACACATTTGCTGAAATCTGTGTTAGTGTGCACTAAGATAATCCATCAGTGATAACAATCCCACAGGTGTGCACTGGACTGGCCTCAATAAAAGGCTGGTGTCCTTTAACATTATTTTTTCACATTGTGAAGAGGGTGACCACTGGATACTGTGATGAGAATGTGAGGTCATTCATCTACCACCCATCTGCCCAAGTTACACCGTGATAATGCATAGCACCATGTTTTCAAGGACCTGAACACAATTCCTGGAAGCAGAAAGCATCCCAGCTTTTGCATGGCCTGCATTCACAGCAGACATGCCACCCGCTGAGCATGTTTAGGACGCTCTGAATGGATGTATACAACAGCATGTTTCAGTTCCTGCCAAAACCCAGCAAACTCACACAACCAATGAAGAGGACTGAACCAATTCCACGTGCTATAGTCAGTTAACTGCTTCTTGTTCTTTGGGGCATGTGTGACTCATCGATAGCCTCATAATCTGAGGTCCAAAGTGGGGAAAAACAAACTCTTGTGTTACATTTAAATTTGAGTTCGATTGTAGATCGAACTAAAACAGATGAAGGTATGACACGCAGAGTTCAGAATACAGGATAGGAAAAAGACATAAGGAGCCCTGTCGTGCGTGTGTGTGCGCGTGTGTGCGTGTTTGGTAGGAGAGGCTCAGTCTCGAGTAGGCGCACAGGGACAAAGCATCTCATTCTGCTCAAAGCATCAAGGAGGACAGGGAGGTAACATGAGAGCTGTGCCCAGGAGACCTGCACTGTTATTCTGAACCAGGCCTTGTTGGTAGACGCCCCCCCCCCACCCCCACCCTTCTCCATCTTTCCTTAGCTTGGTTCTGAGTAGGTAAGAGGATAGGAACCGTGGATTAAATCCAATTTGTACGATGAACAACTCAGTGATTCATGACAGGATGGAGGGACGGACAACAGGCCTCTGTAAAAGTCATGTCTGATCGACAAGCAATCTAATTATCTAATTATTTCAGAAAGATATTACACATTTTTTTGTGTTATTAAATAAAAAAAGAGAAAAATAAATCATTTTTAAAGCTTTTTTGCAGTGGCACCATTTCATGATTGTAGGTGTGCATGAAAGGCTGTTTGTACTGTACAGTTTAAAAAATTTGCCAAACTTCATCTTAATTGTAACGTAAAGAGACTTCTTTTAAATGCATGTTTTGAGGTGTTTAAGCCTTTATATAGAAATGAAAGGAATGACGTGCAAAAACGAGATAAAACACAAACCACCGCCACACACAAACCACCATAGCAATCACATTGCCGGTGCACTAATCACTCACAACACCACCAGTCAAACACAGAATATACCTCTGAATCATCTGTTAACATTCCATTATATATTTTTATTACGTCTTTTAATCTGTACATTAAACTTTGTAATTCCAGTATTCCAATCTGAGTGAGGACACGTGCACTAGAGCAGATCTCGTATGTTGGGTGTTCGTAAGCCCTGAAGCATCACTGAGGGAATGTGTACAGAGCAACAACAACAAATACATGTTTTCCTACTATTAATATTATGGTACTATATGTTTCTAACCAAAAAGAGTACAAATCTTCAGTAAAAAAAAAAAAAAAAAAATCAATGTGTATCTCTTAATTAAACCGAATTAGGTTAAACGAGATAACTCTTGTGATTCCTCTCAGAGGATTCCATCACTAATTTCACTGTAATGGCTGATTTTGTGTTAATTGTAGGCTTGATGTGTGGAGTTTCGCTGGTGGAGCGATACAGTAATGCTTGGTTCACCTAAACTGCTACTGGCATATAAAAGAAAAAGGAAATACAGGTCCCTAGTTGTCAAAATCAATCAACTCCTTTATCACCACAACTTTCAAGATGAAAAACAACAAGAGAACATAGCAGAACATTGTAAGATCAGATTAAGTCAAATTTCCTTGTGACAGGACCATAACAAACTGATTGGACATAGATACACACTCTAGCATGTTATTCCATTTACAATAGCTAGAGATATTCTTTTATAGAGAAATGAGAGAAATTATTGTTTTCATTCTCTGTGGCAATCACATTGAATGGGCCGTGACAGTGACTGTGGAAGCATCTGCCTCTCTACCAACACCAGTTAAAATCTCTCTATTCAGATCATGTAAAACAACCAAAACAATAATCAAAGGAGTAATGACGGTAGAACTGGGATACAGGTGCTTCAGGGAACAAATTGCATTAAGGGGGTCACTTAAGGGGTGACCATGAAAACAGCTGCAAGCACATCAGAACAGCGTTTGGAAATTCACCATGTGTAGACACACAAATACTCGAAGCTGCATGCTGAGGGATGGACACAATAGGAACATTACTGCACTGTGAGTCATCCCCTCTTCCTTTATGCCTGTTCCCCTCTCCTCTCCACATGCTCCCTTTCCTGCTCTCCTCTGCTCTCTTTAATATGGTCCCAGCTGAAATGGGGCAGCTAGTGCCAACGCTGGCGGCTCAACTCCAGTCATATGACAAACATGTGGTTACATCTGTTTTTTTGTTCTTTTCAAACTGAATCTTTTTTTCTTACTGAAACTGGATTATAATTGGAAATCCACTACACCCTACTTTATCCTGCGCTGTGCTCTGCTGAAATATTTTTGCAAACACTTACATGCAGAACAGACACCTGTTTTCACTATTCTCCATAACTGCATACAGACCTATCAAAGCGCCTGTTTCACTTGCATAGTACTGCATGTGTGTATATATATATATATAATTCATATAAATTGTCATATAAATTGCAAAAGTCAGTTTGAATATCTACTACTCCTCCCGCTGTGGCAGGAAGGGAATCCCATACGCTACACACCACTTTCATATATGTAAAATAAAGTGAAGTGAAAGTGAGCTAAATCATAGTTGACTGAATTTTCAGCTGTTTTGCTGGCAGTTGCTGACAGGACAGGCCTCACTAACTTCACACTCTCTCTTTGCTTAGAGCACCAACAGGAAATTTTGCATTTAATATTAAATTTGACACCGAAACATGAACTGAAAAAGCAGCACCGGCACCTAAGCAAAAAAAAAAAAAAGAAAGAAAAAAACAACGAAAAATGTTTTTTTCAAAAGTAAAAGGCAGATATTTTGTTTCGGGTGGAGAGGTGGGGCGTGAGAGGAAGCATAAAGAGAAGTTAGATTTACCACGGTCTGTATGGTAAAAACTAAACAAGTGTTAAGGCTGCCTTAAAATTTGAAAGCAGCACGGACACCAACTTCTATAAATTAAAACAACTAGTTCGTTTTCACAGCGTACTAATGACAGACTCCTCTGGAGCCTCGGACACAGTTCCAACATGAGCCCACACCTAACGTGCAGCTTTCACAATTCCATCAGAAACTCCCAAAACAACAAGTTGAGTCTGTTTCTTGCTTCTGTTGTTTATAACATGGTGCTGAACTGAAATAAAGTTTACTTTTAACTGACATGATTCTGGTCCGCAGAGACGTCTCTCAGGGGTTATGTGTGTCACTGAACAGAAGTCAATACAGTGTCCCAACAAGGATAGCAAAACTCTACTGTGTGTGTGTGTGTGTGTGGGTGTGTGGGTGTGTGGGTGTAAGTTTTTGATTTACAGTGTCTCCGTGCCCTCAAAGAGCCCTGTGTTGTGTTATTTCTCTGACATAACCAATCTTTAACCGGCTGGTACAAAGTTTCCACATGGTTATGCTCCACAAATGCTGCTTGGTTCTGTTATTTCTCTCCCAATAGGATTACAGCACAAAAACATTTTTTGTGATAATCTCTGGATTATAACATCATAAGGTCTCTTTGCTCAGGTCAGGACAAAGAAACACACAAATGACAAAAATCAGGCAGACCTTAAGGAATAATACCACCTTGAAATGACTTGGGCCCCATTTTACCACTTTTACTACTTGTCATGAAAAGACTGCACTCTCAGAATAACAATCAGAATTTTGGGGATCGCAGCAACATCACTCCAACTGGGTAAGAAAGATTTCAGTCCACAGCTGTTGTATCTTGTAAAGCTTCCGCTGCACTTTATTAAATCTCTGCAACAGGACCCATATGATAATAAATCTTCAGCGCCTCATTACTGATGTTAAAAGGTAAATGGACTTGCATTTATATGCATCTTTAGAATCTTTGTGGCCCCTCAAAGCGCTTTACAAGGTCTGTTACATTCACCATTCACACACATTCATATAGTGGTGGACGTGTAGTATCATCGAAGATGCGACTTAGGAAACCCTTCGCTCACTGCCCCACAACAACATTGTGTTGTGATAAAATCTCACCAAGTACACTGCAGCATTCACATATTTTATTACGGCAGTTAATCCATCCGGAGTATCATTTTGTATTTCATCTGACAGAATTAAAGTGATGTAATTACATAAGTTTAACTTTTCTTACCTTACCCCATTAATTGAACATTTATTTTCACTTCTTTGTTGTCATTTGAATCCGTGCACCAGCCAAGCCATTGCTGATGTAAATGTCTCTCTAGACTCATATATATACTATTTAGTGGCTGATACTGTAGATTCACTGTATGGGGCAACAACATTCTCCTCAATTGCAGCAGAAACAAAGAGCTGCAGTTGACTACATCGTTTCAAATAAATGTTGCTGAAAACAAGCTAAACTCTAAACATGGATGCTTCACACACATGCTCAACCCAGCGGCACAGAAGATCTGAACAACCAGCACAATCATTGAATCAGTATATGAACAAATGTGACATAGAGTCACAATCTCCCCTCCCATTCTGGTATTGAATGAGGGCCATAAAAGTGTTGTGGCAGAACATATTGCTGTCACAGTAAATGCAACCTTTAGGATAGAAGATTTCATTATTTTATGCTAGTAGACAGTTCATGATTTTTTTTTTTTTAAGTTATGGCTAATATAAATACTGTATAAATACTGTGCAACTATAAAAACATGGCAGATTCCGTGGAAGAAGTCCTTCTATAGACAAACAAGGCTCATTACAAAGTAAATTAAAAAAAAAAAAAAAAATTCCTTCAGCTGCCTGCAAACTAATTCCAAATGAATTAGCACTACATTACCTCTCTTCCAATGTTAAACTCATCTTACATACTGCACTTTTAATATACTGCCGCGAACTACAGTTTAGTTTTGTTTATTCTCATTAAATTGTCATTTTAAAATCACACAATTTAGACTCCAGTTTCAGGGATTGAAATCTATCAATTCCTTCAAAATTTCCATCTAACATCTCCTTCTGACCCTCTGATACACAGCCCTGACGTTGGTCTCTAGCCAGCTGTGTGTTATTTAAAATAATCAAATAGCCCTGTGTGAGCCGAGCTTCCCCTCCAGCACAGTGCCAACAGCCAAAGGACACCAGGCACGGTCAGTCATGCAAAGCTGCTACGCTACCATGCAAATGCAGCAGAGACACACACACACACACACACACACACACACACACACACACACACAGCGTGTGGGAGACAGAGAAAGAGAGAGAGAGGCAGAACTGATAAATGGAACTGGTCCTTTGAAAATAGACATAATTTCCTTTATAGCAGGCTGTAGGTAAAATAACTGTAACTGAGTGACTGTCAGACTGTTCAACGGTTCAATGTAATTATTTGGTTTCTTCACACAGTCTTCGAACTTCGTGCAGCCCGATACATTGCACGTCCACCTGCCAGTGTGCTGCTGATGGATTGTCATCATGGACCCACAAAAGTTTAGGCTGATAAGGAGATTGCCTGTTTTTTTCTGACACTCGACACACTCGGCTTGTTAATAATCAAAGCCACAAGACAAAAGCCCCCTCATGACACGAGCTGGGTGCATCAGATGAAAGTGCAGCTGCAGGTTGTAACTCAGGCCAAACTCACTGTGCTCACCTTCAGCAGCAATGAACATAGAACCGTGTTGTTGTTTAGCACAAACAGTAAGACCTTGTCTGTCACACTGAGCCTTTATCTTTAAATCAGAGCCAACTGCTACTTTACAATGTTTGAGTGTGTGCATGTGTGTATGTGTGTGCACAGTACACATGTGCAGGAGAGTGAGGTAAACAGGAGGTGGTGTGTATGATCCCATTCCCAAGGCCTATTTGCTCCTCCAGGGAGAGAGATAAAGAAACAGCCCCTTCCAAAACGGAGGTTGAAACAATGGCCAGAGCAGGGGCTTTCAGCTGCAGCTGTATGTTTGTGTGTGCGTGTGGGCGTGCTTGTCTGTGTGTGCTGATAGTACTTCTGTGTTTCTACTCAACTCATTAGAGAGCAAAACGAAATTTGTGTTCTCATTTCTATTTGCAATAGTTGAATCCTGGAGCGACTGTACAATCAGAGCATTAGGGAGGCTCAGCCCCACCCCCATCCCCACCCCACCCCTCAGTCCCAACACAAAACATTTTAATCAAACTTACAATAAATCTTACTAACAGTTCTTCAGGTAAAGTCCTCGAACGCTGTACAAAGTTTGTCACATTCATCTGTTCACATTCACACTGGTGGCAGACATTACTAAAGGTTAGGAGCGGTAACGTTTCACACATCCATTCACAGGCTGAGGCCAAGCCTTCCGGGGCAATTTGGGGTTCAGTGTCCCGCCCAAAGGTTGCTTTGACATGTTCAAATCATCGATCAAATCAGAAAACGACCCGCTCTACCCCCTGAACCAGTGTACTTTCATTTCCTATAAACAACACAGTGTTTCCAACAGGACTGTCTGAGACTATATGGTAAGTGGTCCAGAAAACAAATGAACTTTTAACTCTAAATGCAACAATCTGATGCACTTTGAGGGCAAGCTTAAGAGGCTGCTACATCAAAAATAATAATAAAATGCGGAAAAAAACAAAATAAACCACTGAGCGTTGGTTCTGCTTCCTGGAAGGATGGTTATACAGTTTACGATGTAAACGTAAGCTGACTGTCAGTAGTTCAGACCAATCCATTGCTTTCATTTTGCATTAGTCCAGAGCTGTGACTACACCAACATTCCACCGTCTAGTCTCCATGAGTTCCCTAGCAGAGCGCAAGCAATTTCATATTCATATGAATGTATATTGGCGTGCGATCTGGCATGACACTTTTCACCTTTGCACAATTTCTCCACACAAAATATTTGCTTTTTTTTTTTTTTTCCCCCACAAATCACGTCACAGAAATGGCACAGAAATAATTTCAGTGATGCAGTATTGAAGTGCCGTCATGCTGATGTGATCACAGTGTTAAGGCCCAGCTGACCAATCAGATTGCACCATTAATGGTGCAATTTTGGCTTCCCAGGAGGCTACCTGTGTTTGATGTTGCCCGAAATCATTTCATGTTACGGCGGACGCTAAGGTGACATTCAGTACGCTGGTCTAAAAGGACCAATAGTGAAAGTATATAATATTATATGCAATAAAAATCAATGTGTTGGATTTGACACACCTCACTGGTTGTTAAATGTGTTGTAAACCTGCAGATATGCTTTACAATCCAGTAATGCGACTACAGTGCACAGTGACAGAACTCAACAGGTTCGCACTTGTGCTCTCACGGTGACACACACGTTGTCACACACCCACTGATGTCAACACAAACGGCCATGCATCCTGCTGATGACGAAACACATCGCATTGTTTGTGTTGGAAGAACACAAGCCATTAAGCCGGCACACCTTCAAAATGTTTTTAAGATGGCTTAATCATTCGAAGATCTGAAGACACTAAGTATGAATCAGTCTTGCTCAGACAACCAGTTGACAAAAGGAAGTATAGGATTTCATGTCCTTAAATGAACGCGCGCTCCCAGTTTGAGTTGCCCTGTCTTGTGCCACCAGGCAAGACTATGGAATTCCCCATCGTTTTCCACTCCCATGAGACTAATGGGAGATGAACTGGAGTGAGGAAGAACAGGAGATTAGTAAAGAGAAGGGGAAGAAGTACCAAACCTAGCGTAGGTAAAGGAGGAAGGGCACGAGAGGAAGAAGAGGGGGAGGGAGTTCTCCTTAAAAATTTAAAGGAAATGGAGGTTGCAGGTTTTTAACCCAGAAGACGAAAAAAGCAAAGGATTTTCCAACATTAGGGGGTAATAAGGAGGTAAAGTGAGCAAAGGAAAGCGTGACAGAGGCAAAGCTGAATGAGTCAGTGAGGCCTGTCCAACAAAAGAGCAAATACAACAGAGCTCCATCATGGTTGAATGGAGACAGACCTCTGGTTTCCAGGCCACAGTGTTAGTCTTTGTTCCATCAGGAGGAGGGGGGAGTTGGGGACAGCTAAATGGGAATCTGACAAGCACTATCGGCAGGTGTACAGAGCCAGGCTACTCTATAGCAAGGTGGGGGACGTGGAGTCTAGATAACTGATGGTGGGTTTTTATCTGGGCTGAGAGACAGATCAGGACACCGTAGACAGGAGTCGGACCGGCGCTGGGAGTCAAAGCTCCGCGGCTGAGAAGTGCATGGAAAAACATGTCAATGGAACACAAGGAGGGAGCCTGTGAATAAACAGAAGTGGTGGTGACTCAATCTTTCTGGGACGGGGAGAGGTGACCGTAGGCGGGGGTGTGGGGTACCCAAACTGGCTGCTCTGGCCATCTAAACACACCAATGTAGGCATTCATGCATGCACACGCGGCCCGACTCATGTGGCGCGCTCAGTTGGTGGGACCGGGACAAACTGTCCATTGTCTAAATCTGCCACCTTAAGCTGCACCTCCTAACACGGCTGGAGTTCGGCCTGTAGGGGATTTGGGGGATTTCTGTGTGTGTGTGTGTGTGTGTGTGTGTGTGTGTGTGTGTGTGTGTGTGTGTGTGTGTGTGTGTGTGTGTGTGTGTGTGTGTGTGTGTGTGTGTGTGAGAGAGACTGGTTAAACCTTGAGAAAGCTCCACCTCTGAGTATCTTTTTTGTTTGTGGGAAAGAACGTAGCTTTCAGATAGTTGTTTTTTTTTCTCTTACTTGAGTGCGATGGGAGAAAAGAGACAGAGGGAGTGAGAGGGATGTTGTGGTCCGTGGCACAGTTTCTCCCAGCAGAGCCCCGTCACTGCTGATAGATGTACCAGGGAGATGCAAAACAGGGAATCAGTTAAGCTTTAACACACCTGTGTGGGATTACTGCTTAAATCCACTGACACATACTGTGTTCAAATTTCTGTTTGTGCTTTAACTTGACTTTAGATAAATCACCATAATCATATATTTTCTCACTGCAGTGCCATCATCGACAACATTTGATCACCAGGTCATCAGTTTGAATACATTTGTCCAGAATTCCGCCTGACAAATTTGGGATCTTTTTTAAACCAATGAAACATTTGCAGAATTACTGACATTGATCAGTCGGTGTACTGACTGTCCTGTTGTTTGGGCACTAGGATGGAATATAAAAGAAAGCTAATTTGCCTCCTTCTGCTGACTTCCAGAGTCTTTTTCTAAATTGCAGTAGATGCTGCGGAGCAGGAACCACAAACTTGCACCAACTGTTTATTTGGAATAAGTCAACATTCCTTTCTTAGTCTAAAAATACCGAAAACGTCTAGAAGGGTGTTACCAGGTTAGAACCTCAATTATACAAAGTTGTGGCATTGCATGCTGTTTATTAACGTTTCTTCTTTGCGACTTTAAAGCATGTCAATATAACCTTTCCACATCCCGTCTTTCCCCTGACTCTTCCTGACACGAGAAGGTGTGGTAGAGTGAATTTATCCAAAAATACACACACACCTATGGGGAAAAATATACAGGAACGACCTAAGATTAGAGGGGTTTTTTTTTTGTCCTAACACACTACACCACCAGTTTGCCTTCGTAGATGCTGACGAAGCATCAATTCAATCCTCAGCTCTTCCACACATCATTTTCAGCTTCTTTATACGAATGATTCTTCACGTCAAGGACCCCAAACTGGCACAAATCGTACCACATATGGCTCCACTTCATAAGTGCCCCTCATCGGGTTAGAATTTTTCTTTTAGTGCACGGAACCCATGACCACAATATATATATATTCTGCCAATGTTTATTGAATGGATGATGAATTATAATGAAAATAATTTACCCTCCCTTTTTTTTTTACTGGGGACAAACCAAGACCTTCTCAGGTAACAAAAACCACTACATTACACATTTAAAGATCTGAAGGTGGAAAGTCTAAGTGTAGAGACACATGCAGATAATCAGGGTGACCTAGAGAAAGCCCTCTAGCATTACAGCCTCTCGGTCACATGCCTTTTATTAGCTTTAACAAAGTGTGATTTAAACACACAACAGAATGGGAGATTATTCCCTTAATTTATAGAGCAAATTGGTTTCTGCGACATTAACATGACTGTCTTGTGAACATGTCCTGTGAAGGGGATTTCACAGTGAGACGACTGCAGGTGTAGCTGGACATGCTGCAGTGCTTTGTTAGGGGCCATTGTTTGAAAACCATGCAAGATGAAGGCAAAGGGCACAGAAAGGCAAAGAGTGAGGGCGTCCGAACTGACACTAACAACCTCTTACAGGAGAGCAGCTTTGTTTTTTAGAGAACACACAAAAAAAGGAGAGAGAACCACAAGTGGCAGAGATGCACCTTTTTACATTTTAATGAGGGTAAGTCAGAGCCCGGCCTCTTATTTGTTCCCATCATATGGAAGTAAACCTAGAGGTCGGATCCAGCATCAGAACCATCTCAGCCCAGGTACATGACTGAAGACTGTTGGTTGAAGTTTTACTAAGCCGCTCCGATTGTAAAATTACAGGGCAGCTAAAACTAACACATCAGTGTAGATTTTATGCTATCTAACATCTGTTCTGTGGAATTTGTTCCTCTATAGGCCCTATAGTTGAATTAATTAGTGCTGGTGGATCTCCAGTAAAACCCACTGCTTCCTCTATCAAACGGTTATGTTATTACTTCTTCCCTCTCCCATCCCAACACTCATTATATCTGTTTAACTTTTGTGTTTAGTTAAATGAAGAAGATATATGAGACACAATGGAGAGCCTGCAAAAACCTTTTGAATGACAGTCTGCTGCTTCTTTCTTGGGAATCATGTTAATGTTTCAAAATGAATCCCAGCCGTTACCCCATAAAGATGAAATGCTGAATGTCGCATTGTAAAACATTTGTATCATAGGGAGCTGTCATATATGTAACACCGCCGCAGGGGAAAAAGTCAAAACATCCAGAAAAAATGTCACATCGGCGAAGACCCGCCGCAAAAATAGCAATGCACACGTATCCATGCAAAAGTAAGAGCCAGGCAGCAATAGTGTGTTTTCTCCACAAACTTAAAAGCTGATAATCATTCAACTTTTGGACAATGAATTAAATACCTGATGCCCCATTTACAACCCTGTCATTCGGTAGGGTTTTGTGGCCGATGACATTAAGGGGCACACAAAGCAGCCACTTAAAAATGATCAGTCGCAGCTAAAAAAGGAGTCAGCGAGGCACTGAGCAAACAGGCTAAAATTGGCCTTATGTGAACAAGAACTTTTGGAACGAAATGCCAAAAATCGGATGTTGCAGTAAGAAGTGAAAAGGAGCATCACATCATCACGAATAAAGGGCACCAGCATTGTGGAGGTTTGCCTTATTGGGATTATGTATGTTAAATTCAGAGAGTGAAATGTACTGAGACCCAATTTTACTTCATTTAAATTGGTGTGTGATTTCCAGCACAGATGTTCCGTGACCAGCTGGATGAGACTGTGTCCCAGTCTTGAACCCTAAACATCCCCGTGCTGGTCTGCTGTGCCAGATGTGGCATGGCAAAGTCTATCTGAACAGAGAGCTGTGTGTGGTGGGGGTGCATGCTAATTGCTGTAATCAAAACTGCTGTAAAACAAAGCTGTTGCCTTTTGTACATTCGGTCCATCACAGTTGTCTGTCCACTTTGCCAGTTTTTGTGAGAGACTGGGCCCTAACCTGCTCATCTGACAAAAGGGTTCTGACACACACATGCGGTCTTCCCACCTGGAGAACACCCAGTTTTGCCCAGCCACTTGACACACACACAGTTCCTACCTTGGTGTCGACAATGGAGCAGGCGATTTGTTTCACGTAGGCCAGGTCAGCAGTCTGGGGCATCAGGACAGACTCTCTGGTCAGGCCAATCTGGATGATGAAGGAGACCCCTGCTGGAGTGGGAGGCAGTGAGGGCATCACAGCCCCACCAGGAACCTGCCCCAGTGTCATGTCCATCGCGGGAAAACCACCCTGAGCGGGCATTGAGGGTATAGATATAGGGGGCCCCTGCTGCATCACCGCTGAACTGGGTGGTGAGGAGCCCCCAGGAGGAAAGAAGACCTGGGCAATGGCCCCTGAGGGCATACAGGGGCTAGCGTTTGCCATTCAGAGTCCTGTGTGCCGGCTGCCTGATGCTTTCAACATATACACTCACAAAAACATGCCAAGGGGCAGAGCTGCCAGAACACCTACAGTCGTTCAACCAGCGGAGCCAGAGACAAGTCCACACACTGACACATGGACGGACACTGAGCAAAGATTCCCGGGCTCCTCTGTGTCCTGTGTCCACCCCCTTCGTCTGGATTGAAGGGAGAAATCCTTATCCGGTACGCTGTGTTTTTTCCTCCTTCAAGCCGCTTCTTTCACGCTCTGATCGGCTGACTCCTGTTATTGTCGAGGCATGACAAGCATGAGCAATGTGTGCCAGAGTCTCATAAAAGAGACACAGTGAGTTGGGGAGGGGGTGGGGAAACTGCCCTCCTCAGCCACCTCCTTTCCTCTCTCACCTCTCTTGTCCAAAGAAGTTGTTCTGCACAGGAGAAAGTCCAAGCTTGATTGTGAAACTCCCAGGCAAGAGAGGAAACAAGCAACACAAGACACAATGCCAAACTTTGTTGTTGCTCTGCTCCAAGTTGACTCACAAAATGGCCTCCTTACACAGGAAACAGTGAGAATCAAGGAGTGCAAGAGGCAGCACTGCTTTTACGAGTCTTACCCTGTTTCAGTTTCAGCTCCAGTTCAGTCTTTTTTGTGAAAAAGCTCAGACAGAGAGAGTACGTCCCTCTACCCCTCCCTCCTGCTGTCTCCTCTATACTTTTGCCACAGCTAAGGAGGAAGTGAAGTGACTGACAGAGCCCAGAGCCAATAGACTCTCACAAAGTTCCGCCCTTTGACTCCTTACTGCCAGGCTTCTCCCTCCTCCCTTCCTTGGTTTTGGGCTCTTGGTCTTGTTTGCTCCCACCCTAAATTGAGGCCATCAGAAGATCCCCTTACACAGCCTGAGGGGACTGCTCTACACTCAAAAACCCTCCCATCCCTTCCTCATTCTCACTCTCATTTCATTAGTCCCTCTGTGAAATGGTTTCCTGCCCTTTTTGTCCTCTCTAACACCTTTATTCTTTATGATTTTCATGCAGACACACCTCTGGTAGACTTCAGATTAGGACTACACCTTTTTGCTGAGCTGCTTCCATCCAAAGCCTGCTGTAAGTTTCAGTAAAATGGGGAACCCTCACATCATGGAGGGTGGTGCTCTTTACACAGCAGGACATGCAGTGTGCTTACAAATTGGGCCGGTTTGCCACAATCATCAGCATGACTATGACTCTGCACTACAAACCTCATCTTGGTGGGAACCACACAGTGAAACGTGGGACTTTCTAAGTTCACCATCTTCAGTTTACCTTCATGCCAGGACCATCTAATCAGAGAGCTTCTCACAATTTACACTTGAGTGACATAAATGAAACACAGGTTCCACCACTGAGATGCTGATGTGACAAGAGAGCCCAATAGCTCAGCAGCTGCAACACATCTTTGGCAGGATGTTTTCTGCCACAAAAGGGTGCTGTTTGGGGAAGTTTGGTGATTAAATAATTAACTCCAAGTAGAGAAGATGAGGCAATGTAGGCCCGTGTTGCCATTATACGTGGGCGAATGGACACATATAGACACAGGATGAGCCATCAGATCAAACTATGTGCTTGAAGAGGAAAAACATTTGCAGCCAGGATGAATTAAATGTGTTGTTAGACATGTGGGCTTAATGAAAAGTAATACTTGTATTCTAATATCTCTTACAGCATTTGCATTTTTTTTCTATTTGGTCTTCCATTAGTTTATTCATCATAGGTGGTACACTGTCTGTGCTCAAAGTTGTGGAAGAAAAGTTCATTTTGAAAAATTAGCCACCCTCCAGTCAATAATGTGCTTTTCTTCTTGTTACTTCACGTGAATGTTTGAGTTGCACCATAGTAAATTTTTGCTGATCACATGAAATTTGAGTTTAAAACATGTTTACAAGCAAAACTGTGACATCACAATAACTTTCAAAGCCAAAAGTTGTCCAGCATCCATGCTGTATGAACCAGAGACGTCCAGTGCATGAACGTGGACTTTTCGAAGCACACATATTGTAACTACTGTGAACTATTTGGAGACGTTTGACGTAAAAGTTATTTTTTAATATTTCAACACGTAACAGCAATCAGGAAAAAAAATAAATCTATAGCTATAAATATAAATCTATATCTATAGCTATAAGAACTTCAACTTTGGTTGCTGAGTCTTGTAGTTGAAAGTTTCTCAATGTGTATTCCAGGAAATATCAACTATCAGTATGCACGTGAAAGAATACCAGCCCATCAGGTGTTGATTTTTCTGTTTTTGCAAATGACCACTCAAAAAGTCCACTACAGACTAGGATGAGGGCAGAATTTGAGAGATGCGAGTACTTACCAGGCATGCAGGATCTAATGCAAGATGCTGTCATGTTGCATTATGAGAAGTGCACGTCCACCACCTTTACAAATTTATTTTAGGACTGAAAACTGGGAAACTCCCATCTCTGCTACTTCTCTTTAAATCATTAATATTTAAAAAATAGATCTCTTGAAAGTCCCCCAACTTCATGTTAGTGCAGAACTAAAGCGAGTGATTATCCCTTCATAGATAGGATACGATAAGGGTGCAGCGTTTTAACATGTGTGGGTGATACAGATGTATATCAGTGGATGGCAAAAAAAACAACACAAACACAAATCTCAGTCCACTGTACAAAATCTTCATTTTCTTTCTTCCTTAATGACATACAACGGGACCCGTAAACAAAAAGAAAGTCATTTAATACAAGCTAAAATGCAGTTCAAAAATATATAAAACAAAAATAAAAAGCAGGTCTCTTATCCCTTGTAGTTGCAGGAAATAGTTTGAATACAGCTTAATATGATGTACAAAGTATCACACAGTGATAAATTGCTAATAAAAAAATAAAAACAAAGAAATGAGAGTCCTTTACTTGGCCTCTGACTGGTAACAGATTTTTTTTTTTTTTTTACCCATTTTCTTATTTTTTTTTAATGTTTTTAATCATTTCTCTTTTTTACAAGCTATACATCGCCATAATCAATCACAAGCAAGTTCTATGCCTAGCAAGGAAGAATGACTCATTAATGGTACTACAGTATTCTTACTTCTTAATAATCATATTGGTAATCAATAAAAGAGATGCAAGAAATAGAACAAGTGGTGATGGACACTGACAGCACGTAATGGCATCTCTAGTTGTCATTTACAAACTCTGTTTTGACATTTTTACCTTTTATGTGTCACATTGATTTGTCTTGAACCTCAGAGAGGAGGAACAGTAGCTCAGAGTGAAAAGAAAGCATCAGGTCAGCCATCAGTAGCTCTGAAGTCCCACCTTTCACTCTTGTAGTATTTATTTTAGATTGTTATATGAAAAACCTATTTCTGCA
>KV751316.1:6015856-6026143 GCA_001698575.1 Mola mola
GGCCCTCTTTTCTTTTTCTTACGCGCACGGAGCCAAATTACTATTCAGGTGGTAAAATACCACACTTCCGCTCCCAAACCGTCAAAATAAAACACGGCTTAGCGAAATGTTTGGAACACTGCAGCCTGTTTAGTTTACAATAAGTCCCAGTCGGCATACATATTTACATGGAAGCGTTAAAGTATCATTACTAAATTAACATCGCAATATGGCTATCATATTTCCATGTCCCAAAACGCTTGATAAGACTTTGTTAGCGACTCTTATTTTGTATGCCTTTGGATTTGTTTCCGCCTCTTATGTTTGCTGTGTAAAAATCACTGTGGGTGACAAATAAAGGCCCATGTCTGCTGTAATACACAATGAACGTGTCGCTTAGGGGAGTTCATTTCCTGCCACAAAGTGAGCAAGGATGTTTGGATTTAACCAAAATTATCCTCACCTTTACTTCCGGTTTGAACATTGTTACAAACACTAACACTGGTGGACAGAGATTTTAGGACATAGGGTACTTGAGAGAAACTGAGGTCTGGGTTGTTGCTGAGTTTCTCATTTTACAGCTCGATTTTGCCTACAATTGTGAGGCATGTCAAAAAAAAAAAAATTACTATAATTTTACCTGATTCAATTTTGAAAATATTATACAGATGCACTTTGGGTAGTGACCGAAAGAATGAGATCGCCAATACAAGCGGCCGAAATGAGTTTCCTTCGCAGGGTGGCCTGGCTCAGCCTTAGAGATAGGGTGAGGAGCTCGGACATCCGAGAGGAGCTCAGAGTAGAGGAGCCAGTTGAAGTGGTTCGAGTATCTGGTCAGGATGCCTCCAGCACGTTTCCCTGGGGAGGTGTTTCGGGCATGCCCATCCGGGAGGAGACCCCGGGGCAGACCAAGGACACGCTGGAGAGATTATATCTCTCGGCTGGCTTGGGAACGTCTTGGTGTCCCCCCGGAGGAGTTGGTGGAAGTGGCCGGGGAGAGGAAGGTCTGGATCTCCCTTCTCAGACTGTTGCCTCCGCGACCCGGACCCGGATGAGCGGCGGAAAACGAAACGAAAACGAAAACGAAACAATCCCTTGGCCCCCCGAATCTAAGTAAAAGAAAGGGGAAAAGTCATTTGTTTACAACTAACAGAATATATAACAGAAGATAACACTGTTCAAAAGGATTGGATGCATCAAATTAAATATGTATGCACATATGCAGGAAATCATCCATACAAATGCCAGTTTCACATTTCAGCATAGGATTAGGCATAGGAGATGTAAACGCACATAAAACACACATTTCTATAGAGGTGTAGACTTTATTAAGAAATGTGTCCACTTTAAAAAGAATAAATAAATAAAAAACATAGGCCACTACTTTACTTCGTGTAGGCTATGTGTAAGTGTGGGATTTTATGACTATTTTCAATATATTTATTTCAAATATAATTTTGCTCAAAATGAAAACACATTGGCTTCCCTTTTCTTTTACTTAACATTGTGCGGATATGATGATGTAAGACCACATTCTTCAAACTTTAAACAAAAGACATTTACACCAAATATTGGGAATCTTACAAAAATATCAGTCCAATATGAATTGAAAAGGTGACATGATATATTAAAGAGAAACTTTACAAGACTAAATTTAAAAAAAGAGACAAAGGGTAAATAAAAACGAGAACACATAGGAGCAAGGGAGTTCATTGGAAGAACAGGTACTGGGATATAAATATATAGAGTCATTTTTCCATATATTTAAGTGACTTCAAATAGCTGGCAAATGTGTTTATAAACATGGCAAAGGAGCGAGTAATAGCATTCCATTTACAGGTAAATGATATGGTAAGTAGTATTTACCCAAAAGAATCCGCTGAAAGTGGCTGAAACATTTTTATTCGGTCCGTATATAAAAATAAATGACATCAAAGACAGCAAAAGGGGCATGTCATCTCTTTTTAAAGACAACCAGTTACAGACTTCAGACCAAAACAAGTCAGGTTGTGGACATTTAAAAGAAAGTGGTTAATGAGTTTACCCTATGGTGAACAAAACGTGCCAATGTATGTATGTATATATATGTAATGTATGTATGTACATATTTTTTTTTTTGTTTTATTTTATCTTATATTATCTTATGATGCCACTTTTATTCTGAAGGATTCCATACCGGAAGTATCTTATTATCTCGCTTTCGGAAACAAACCGCAAGCGTGTTAGCTTTATGGTCAGTTCGTGCTGAGCTTGTGCATCATCGACTGAGCTAACGTTGTACTGTCGTGATTTGCGTGCACGTCACCGGACAATCGATTTCAAGCACACGCGCACAAATATTAGCTAACCAAGATCACTAGTGTGGGCTGCTAAGTGTTCGCGACTCGACCTGGTTCGCTGCGGTGCTACCAGAGCCGGCTGAGAGGGACCATGAGATCCAGATCCAGAACAAGGTTCATGAGCTCATCGTTCTTCAAGCTTCTACTGATGCATGATGTAAAATTAGATTTAGTGTAGGTGAGTTGTGGTCACAGACGGCCCGTATTTTGTTGACGTGAGCTGCTCATTTTATTTATAACAGGAAACCTTGCGCGGAGCTCTGACTGTCCTAGTTTAACATTTGAAGATTTATTTAGCATTGTTTTCTGTGCCATTTTAAAATGGGATGAGATTGTAGTATAATCACAGTAGGGGTGTAAATCATCCGCTGCGTCACAATATGATATTACATTGATTCTTTGGACAACAATGCGATATTTTTCGATAGTCGATACGACTTCAGTTCGATTCAGAGGCCTGCCATCAATGTCAGAGCATATTTGTACCCATGTAACACAATCAGGTACATTTTATCTTTAAAAAGGAATTTTGATACGTATTTACAATTTTATTGCTGAAAAGTTTGAGACACTAATGACATTATCTTTAACAAATGCAAAAAAATGTTTTACATTCTACAAGACAAAAATATCAACAAAAGAAAAGCAGACATTTTCTGTAAGCAGTCCCTCATATGAAATTGCCAGTTTGCTAGCCCCTAGCATTGTTTGGAAACAGATGATACTGTGGTAGGAATTTAAACATTAGGCCATATCGTAAAGATGACGATATGGATCAATTATTTAACTTTTCAATATTCTGCCAATCTGTGAATCAGTCTAGACTGATAGATCGTTGCACCCCTACTGTACAGGTGTTATGTGCATGAGCCTTTGGGAACGCAAACTACAATCACACATCTTGTCTGTTTCTCACAGGTTACGCTCAACTGTCGTTCCTCTACTATCGCACAAATGGGGACCTGGAACCCACACATCTTGAACCTTCAAATTCTCCAGGGAGAGGACAGTAAATATTAGTTGCCATGCGTATCAGTCTCTGCCAGGGCCTGTTGACTGGCGCCATCGTCCTTAACCTCCTCATCCTCTACTATGTGTCCCGGGCCCAGCAGCAAATGATGGAGAAGAGGAAGGAACTGGGTAGGGGCACGAGGAAGGCTGCGCTTCCAGCCTCGGGTCTGGGGCTACTAGCAGGAGCTGGAGGTGAGTCCGGAGTTGTTGGAGGAGAGGGGCACAGTCGTGGTCCGCATGTCACTGTTCTCCTTCGGGAGTTTGAAAACTTTGAGAATTTCGTTGGGGATGTAGCCAATTCCTTTCTCCACCAAAGACCTGAACTTCCCTTCCTGGCTGTGGCCGACACCTCTCCATACCCACCCCTGGTGCTGCCAGAGGGGGCGCGGCTTCTGGTGCTCTCCCCCGCCCCTGACCAGCCGCCCCAAACTCACAGGCCAGAGTTCCACGTCCAGACAGAATTTGTGCTTCTGGTGCCCGATGGCTTGGAGTTGGAGCAACCTCGGTCTATAGAGAGGCTAATCCGGGAGCTGGAAGGCGAAGGCGGGGGGCCTGTGAGACTGGTCGCTGCGCCCGTGCTGGCTCGATCTGCCGTGCAGTGTCTCCACTTGCGGGTGAACCTAAAAGAGTGGACGGCCTCGTATTCGCCAGCTGTGTCTGGGAGCAGCGGAAGCGTGTGTACAGCTTTACAAGGAGATGCAGTTGTCCTCATTCGCACTGAGGACCTGTTTAACCTCTCTGTCCCTCTGGGACGGCCCCTCTTCTCCTCGCTGTTTGTCCAGACTGCCTTGAGAGGTTGGAAGGTCAAGCTGCTGGAGAGCCCCTGTTTCACCGCAAACCATCGACCCCTCTTCAGCTCTGCTCATAACCAGTGGAAAGCTGACACCCGCCTAAAGGAAGCCACTGGGAAGCTCATGAGGAGCTTTGGTCTGAAGCGCCTCCTGCTGCCTGATGGGAAGGAACAGTGGTATGGCTGTAGCAAAGAGACACCTCGATGTTTTGGCACTGTGCAGGATGACACTCCAGATTACCTTTATCTGGATCGTTGGACACCTCCCTGCTGCCTGCGAGCTCTCAGGGAAACCACCAAGTATGTTATCAATATCTTGGAAAGCTCAGGTGTGCGCTACTGGCTCGAGGGCGGTACTCTGCTGGGGGCTGTCCGCCATCAGGACATCATCCCATGGGATTATGATGTGGACCTGGGCATATACTTGGAGGACGTACCTAACTGTGATCACTTGAAGAATTTGGACTCGGGCTCGCTCGTGGATGCTAATGGCTATGTCTGGGAGCGCGCCGTAGAAGGTGACTTCTACAGGGTCCAGTACAGTGAGGCCAACCACTTACACGTGGACCTGTGGCCGTTCTATCCGCGCAATGGCGTCATGACCAAAGACACGTGGACAGAGCACAAACAAGACGTGGAGTTCCCAGAGCACTTCCTGCAGCCACTGGTGCCCATGTCCTTCGCTGGCATCACTGCCTACGGGCCCAACAACCACAGAGCCTTCTTGGAGCTCAAGTTTGGAGAGGGGGTTATTGAGAACCCACAGTATCCAAACCCCTCAAAAAAGAGGCTGGACAGGAGCAAACTATGACAAGTAACTGATGCTCATAAACCTTTTCAAGCTGTGATAGCTGTTACTTTACAAAAGTCCATACTCTCATGCATTTATCAGGCAAACCATAAAGAGCCAGACTGGTAAATCTGTATGTCTTATTGTGTACAGTATGAATGTTACTGCTGTAAAGATGGTAAATACTTAATGATATTGGTTTGTCAGCTGCAGTGTACGATATTAAGTAGGATTTAAACTTTTGTACAGAATTATTTATGCCCCAACTTGTTTCACAAATTTCTTGCCTTCACTATGTTGCTGTTTTGTACATGACAACTACAGCACGCTGAATTAATTTCCATGTGGTGAAATGAGAAACAACGTCCTTCATCCTAGTGTTGGAATATTAAGCTAAAAACATTAAACACTGAATGAAATTGTAAGCTTAATAATTGTTAATTGTATTACTATTGAGTACCCATTATATATATATTGACCGATAAGGACTTTCAATTCAGTACATTATTCAGTGAAATTTTAAAAAGTAAAGTTGCACATTTTCTGGGTGTTTCCTGTAGTGTAACGTGTGTGAATTATAAAGTTGTCGCTCCACTTCATGAGGGAATAAAAATAAAATTCTAATATACTATATATTATTGGTTTTCCATGGCAAATACAATAAATATACGATATTGATTACAGCCCTGAACACTAGGTGGCACAGCAAACCTTTGTCATCCCCTCAGCCTGGAGGATTGAGGGGAAAAATGAAAGGAATGTGACATAACAGGACTGATTGTTGCTAGTTCCACAAACTGGCTGTTATTTAAAAAAAAAAAATGGAACTTCCCCCAAAGTGTGCACCTTCCCTCTTATATGTCACAGAATTCCATCAGACAGATTTACTGGCTGCAGAAATTAGACTTTATTTAAAAATAACCAAGAGACAGCAAAATAATTAAAAAAAACCAAAACAATATACTGTCTTTGGTTTTTTAACGGACTATATCTGCCAAATTTGAAACGCAGCCCCACTGTAATAAAATCATCAGTAACACGTGCATAGAACACAAATACTCTGATTAAACCTGGTGGACATCCAAACGGCAAGTGATCTCAGAAAGTAACGCTAGCAATTTCAGAACCTAAGCAAACATGCACTAAAGTGGAAACTGAAGCTGTTTTGGAGGCACTTTGAGCAACTGTAGCAGTGATGACATTTCAAGTGTTGCTTCAGAGGTGGTAAACGTAAAACATGGAGCAAAATAAGCTGATTAACGGTACAGAGTCAAAAACATTTTAAAGATGTTCATACATGTTGCATATCCCTATCCCTGCATATCAATATAACCTTGGTAACATACATCTCAGTAATTTGGTAAAGCTGTAAACATGGTTAATAGATGACATGGGTGGAAGAGAAACATTCAGTATTAACAGCATATGTTTATAAATACAGCTTATTACATGATGTATCTTGTATTTGACAGTACAGCATCATTAAAGAGGACAAACATTACTCATCTCTGGCGTCACACAAGTCTTTCCTACTGCAGAAAAAACAAAACAGGAAAAACACCTTTTAGTTATTGATTAGATTGTCAACTATTTAAAGATAAAAGAAAAATTACAAAGAAAAATGTCACCAACCTTTGATTACAAGACAGGCAGATAAAAAGAGAGTCTCTAAAGCGATACAATAGCTACAACTCTCTTTGGATTTTGATTTGAGAAATAAATAGATTTAACTGAGGCATAAACAATAACATACAAATTCTCTGGTCCATACTGTACAAATGGGGTTTAATGTTTGCTGGTACCACCCATATATAGCATAATGGGTTTAAGATGAGACTCTTACTTTTATTTAAGTCCATTTATGTGTTCAGGCCTCAACGAATCAGTCCATTACTGCCAGTCTCATCATCACTGGTACCCACATCCACATCACACAGTATAAAACATCTGTCCTGGAAGTCACATACTGCATTTTAAAGCCAATTCCTTGTTGAGATGCTGGGACGTACACAGACCAGCAGCTTAAGTGAACTGTGAACTACACATAGATTTTTTTGAGGAAAAAAAAAAAAAAGCACATTTCCCTGGTAAAGTCATTCAGTGTTATCGGGAGTATAGCAGCCTCCTTCTCTCTCGTGTGCTGGGTCTGTGTGGTTTTTGGTCTCAGAGTATGAGGAACAGTCTTCAAGCCGTAGTGAACCCAGAAGTTTTGTTGTGTGCCATCGTGTCGAGGTCAAACTGAAGAAGTACACAAAATGCTCGGGCATCCGTGTCCATCCATGTTGCTCTATTTTGATTCTTTGAAAATATTTTTCCAGTGTTCAGCACTGACACAGAGAGGAATCTGGTTTGCAATTCAGGCAATATAAATAATCTTAGAGCAGCTTTGAAAGCTCCGCTGCCTTTTCTTGCCGTGAGAAAGGCTTTGTATCTAAAAGAGAATTAGTCTGAAAGAACCATAGAATGACAGACTAATGAAAGCTTTCAACCCCTTAAAAACACCAATAAAAAGGATGTGCAATTGTCATACATATGTCTACATTATAGCCATTTTCATGCACAATATACTTCACATATGGAGAATCATAGTGAACCGACTTCTTAAATACATCAGAAAAATCTGTATGAAACTGCCCATAATTATGTATAACAAATACACAAATATACGTATGTAAATAGAATTTCATTGTCAAACATGTACAATTATTTTCCCGAATTTGAAAACTGACATAAAAACCAAAAATTGTCTTAGAAACATTTTAAAAATATTCGATTGCAGATGCAGAATATTAAAATTGTGTCGCTAACACAGACCTGATGTTTAATCCTTCAAAAACTTTTAAAGTCAGAAATGTTCAAAAGGTCAAATGTTTCCACGAAGAAACTACAGTACATGTGATTTAGTTATGAGTGTTGTTTGAGAAGCCTGGCTGCAAAAAGTTGGTATCAGTGCACCAAAAGTTAAACAGCTCCAACTTTAATTTCTCCATCATAAATGAATATTTCTTGTATTTTTACATTAGGTCCAACATAACCAATATCATAAAGAAGGTCCAGTCTATGGACTTTGCAACAAATGAACACCTGGTTTATACAACTTGGCCAAATGATAAAATCCTGACTTTAAAAATTAATGAGGACCGAAAGAAAAATGCAACTAAAATACATCTTGAGTCAACACAGGACAAATATGCTACTTTCCCTTCAAAGGGGAACAAAAATCCATCCATCCATCCATCCATCCATTTTCTACCGCTTATCCAGTAAGGGGCCGCGGGGGGGATGGAGCCTATCTCAGCATCTTGGGGCGAAGGCGGGGTACACCCTGGACAAGTCGCCAGTTCATCGCAGGCCTGACATATAGAGACAAACAACCATCCCCACTCACATTCACACCTACGGGCAATTTAGAGTGACCAATTAACCCCCAGTTTGCATGTTTTTGGACTGTGGGAGGAAGCTGGAGTACCCGGAGAGAACCCACGCAGGCACAGGGAGAACATGCAAACTTTTCTTAAAGGCAGGGGAAAATAAAAAAGACGAGGGCTTGAATGTCAGGTTTCAGTTTGAAGGAGTGTCAAATAAGCAATAGAGTCATTTATGTGGTCAGTAGCTCCATCACATTATAGACTCAGAATGATCTGCCTGAAAGCCGTCTGCGCCGCTTCGGTCTTTCAAACCTTGTTTCCTAATGAGTGGCGAGCACTCGGGGGTGGGTACCGATGGGTCCTTCTCCAGCCTAACGTCAGTCAGCTCCTCTTCTTTTTTGGCTGCGCGATCCACAAAGTTCTGCAGTAACCCGGCTCCAAAGGCATCACCCTCTACATTCAGCACTGTGCAGGTACGGTCACTAAAGACAAACAGATTGGAAGGCAACCCATTTAACACTCCCTCAGACAGCACTTTAGGTATGCCATATCATTGTTCCCAACTGTCGCTTATACACTGAACATCCACATGAATCACAAGGATTTTGTTTACTCACACAAGCCAGTCAACAGCGAGGATGAGGGAGATGTCATTGGTGGGGAGTCCCACTGCCTCCAGGATGATAGCTAGTGTCAAAACACCGCCAGCAGGGATACCTGCTGCTCCGACACTGGACGCTGTAGCTGTCACACTAACACAAAAGGAAAAGATGACACAATTAATAGTAATACAAAAAAAGTTTTTCGGTTTATTCAGGCATCCCTTACACCATGATATTGTAATATATAATTTGTATTGATAAATAGTTTTTCTCCTCTTGATTATAGCTGAATAATAATAATTCTCCATTCCTACAAATATTCAGTAGCATACATCATTTCACCATGGTTAGACTTGTCAAGTGAGATAATCGGGGGACTTACAGGATGGTAATGATTTGGATGAAGTTAAGGGAAACTTTGTTCAGCTGAGCGATGAAAACAGCAGCTACGCACTGGAAGAGAGCAGCTCCGTCCATGTTGACAGTTGCTCCGATGGGCAGAATAAAACGGCTGATGTGCTTTGAAACGCCATTATTTTCTTCCACACACTTCATCATCAGGGGCAGAGTGGCAGAGCTAGGAAACAAGAAATAGTGAAATACATATGAAGACAAAAGGTATGTGCATGTGTTTGTAGAGAGAAAGGTTGGGTGGGGGGTATTGAAACAGGAGTACATCCAGGGAGAAAAAAAAAAAAAAAAAAAGAAAAGGGTTTGTTTGGGAAAACCAGAAGTAAACAGCATTGTGCTCATTACCTGGAACTTGTTCCAAAGGCAGTTGCGAGAGCTGTGAATATGCCCCAGAGGAAGGAGTATGGGTTCTTCCTCGTAATAACGAAGTAGATGGCGGGCAGCACCAGGAAACCATGGATGGCATGTCCAATGATACAGCAGGCTATATATTTCCCCAGACTGGCGAACAATAAGGCAACGTTCTCCATCTCAACAATCTTGCCAGCCACAAGGAACATGATACCAAGAGGTGCGTACCTGTGGAGAGACAAGAAGTGCTGTACATCCTTCTACTTGAGTCATGACACAAAGAAAAACCCTCTCCTACACTTTCATGAAGATTTTATTCTAATCCCTCCTAATCCAGAGAAATGCAGGTCTTTTTTACCACATGATCCAGGTTACCAGCACCATGGTAGCCTCATTGAAGGAGTTGAAGAACTTGATGAGAATCTCGCCCTCCTCTCCCAGCTTCCTTAAAGCTATGCCAAACACAATGGCAAACACGACCAGACCAAGAATATTCATGCCGTCCTGGTCTGTTCCAAAGGGCACCTTTGACATGCACATGTGAATAAACATACAGCAATATTCATCAATCTAGAAGTACAAAAAAGGATGTGCCCCTGTATTTGTGGTATATTTTGAACACCACAGGCCTCACATTCTCCCCTGT
>KV751316.1:6031921-6054397 GCA_001698575.1 Mola mola
TCCAGGGCAAAAGGTCTGGCTCTCTACTCGGGATCTCCCTCTCCAAGTGGACTCTCGTAAACTGGCTCCCAGATTCATTGGACCCTACGAGATCGACAAAATTATCAACCCTACAGCAGTCCGGCTGAAACTTCCACCTTCCCTCCAGGTGCATCCCACATTCCATGTCTCCCTTCTGAAGCCAGTTGCCACCAGTCCACTCAGCCCTCCAGCCCAAACCCCGCCTCCCCCCCTGATCATCGACAACCATCCGGCCTACGTGGTCAGGAAGATCCTAGATGTTCGCCGCAGAGGACGCGGCTACCAGTACTTGGTGGACTGGGAGGGGTACGGTCCAGAGGAGCGCTGCTGGATAGCACGCTCCCTCATTATTGACTCCTCGTTGCTACGGGACTTTTACAAGGAGTTTCCCCATAAGCCTGGTAAGGCACCTGGTGGTGCCTCTTAGAGGGGGGGTACTGTCATGGTTCTGCCCTCTGCTTTTAGTTTGGTAGTTGTGTTTTGGTGTTGTTACTTCATTTCAAGACTTAAGGTGGCTCAGGTGTGCAGAGCTGATTACCTGCAGCTGATGAGTCCTCATCAGTGGTATTTAAGACACAGATCCTGATCTGCTCGTCGCCAGAACGTCTTGTCCCCAGCAAGCCCTGCCGGGACTGGAGAGCTCAGCCACCACAGCCGTGTCCATCCCTGGTGTTCGTTGCTACTCAGTTCGGTTTTGATTCTTGTTTCTGTTAATAAATCTTTATTTTGTACTTTGACCCCTGAGTTTCCTGTGTCCGCTTGTGGGTCCAGACTCTGTACGCCACAAAAAGGATATATCAACATCAAATTCTGCCAGGGGGCCCTTTTAAAATTCCTTTTTTTGATCTCAAAGTCAAAAGTACTAAAAGCAAAGTGATGTCTTTCAGTATCAAATTCACTCACACAACAAATTATTCTATTCTTTTTATTTAGAATATTCAATTGAATATCCTAAGAACGAATGACATACAGATTGACATTGCTCTCAAATGGTCACTACTTTGCCCCCAGCTTGGAAGGAAAGGCCAGAATAAGAGTAACAGCTCAACACCCTTGAATGTGTCCCTATTAAATGCATGCTGTGCTAAACATATGGTATTTTCATTCATCCGTTTTGGGTTTTCTGTTTCCCAAATTTACGACGGTGTCATGCTGCAAAGGTTGTAAAACACTGAGAGGAACATGTGTCTTTCTGTCCATGTAAATAAACATGTTGAATGCACAACCAAGGACAAATCCGAGAGTGGTATGCCATTAATGTACACATGGTACTGTCGCGTGATTCAGTGCGTGTTTCCTTCAGAATGGATTTAAACTTACTCCAATTATGTTAATGTCCAGGCAGTAATTTTAGGAATGTCAGAGTTGAGTTAAACTCAACTCCACCCTGAAGTTCTCCAACACTGTGGAATATAACCTTGTCTGAACTTTGTGAAAGTATTAAAAAAAAGAAAGTACATACTGTTCTTAACTATAGTTATGCTAGGAATTTGTCTGGCAATACAATACTGTATTTAGCCTGTCTTGAGCTTTACAGGGTGACCAAAGAAAAAAAAAGCAGAGCATGCAGTATGTGAACCTCATCTATGAAATACTTTCCTACTCCTCAAGGTACATGTGCTCAATAAATCCACAGGTGACACAGGCACCACATGGTATCCCGTTTAACATATGGTTTTAGGTGACACATGCAAACCAAACAAAAAAGGCCAGCGATAAAAAATCTGCAGGAGAGTGTGTGTCCCTGGACAATGACCAGGCCATTTTCACGCTCTGATGAGCAGCTCTTCAGGGGAAAAAAAAAAGTATCACACTGTTTGTTGTCAAAACTAACCAGGACACCAACTGGGAGGGTTCACAGCCTTATTAAGATGAGCCTGATCGTGTGTGTCTATGACACAATGCCTTGTGTCTTGCATGAGATGATCATCAGTTTCTTAGTAATATTTTTGCCCATCTTCTCCTTTTACAAGTTCTGAGTTGTCGTACATAAACCTGGGCAAATGCAATGGTATGTTTCATTCAGGAAGATCATTTTACAATAAAATGGAACGCCACGCAAATTTTAGATGTCGACCTGCTCTTTGACAATCACTTTGAAAAGGGGTTTGATTATTACCAGATTATTTTCATCCAAGCCATGAAACAGACAATCAGAAATAATGCAACACTTGAAACTCTTGTTAGCCAAACTATCGTGGTGGCAACTCGGGGGTACACTTATGTAAGGCCCCCGGACATAAATCAGGGTAACAATGCTAATCTGTGAGTAGTGAGGTTTCGCCCTGTTACTCTAGAATGTCTAATCTGGCTCTAAGCAGCAGGAAATTTTTGCAGGCCCAACTGCCAGAGGCAGAGAAGGAGAGGGTGGGCAGGTGGAAAACTCTGG
The DNA here is from genome assembly GCA_001698575.1 of Mola mola. Lineage (NCBI taxonomy): Eukaryota > Metazoa > Chordata > Actinopteri > Tetraodontiformes > Molidae > Mola > Mola mola. Next base: position 6,034,332 of record KV751316.1, read on the forward strand.
CTAAAATAGTGTGCAATTCCACAATTAAATTAAATTAGCGCTGAAGTCTCCAAGAATATTCATATCCAAACACACAACCAAAGCTGTCTATGGAGTAATTGCCAAAAACTTGCTCACTATGGTGATGATAACGTTAAGGTCAAAGGGTACTAATTACAGTCTTCCTCTCTCTGTATAAACTCATACAACACACTATGCAACGTACAAAATGGAAATTGATCAAGAAAGTAAATACACGGTCAGTTGATAAAATAGCAGTCAACAGAATGAGCTGTTGGCTCCTAATTGTGTTTTGGCCGTAAAACAGGAGATGTGTACCTCAGAGAACAGGATGTGTAAACCACAACCACTTTATTGTGTCAGTGGGATTTGACACTGATGGGCGGTTGCTTCTCAAAAGTGGTAGCAATTAGTTTTCCTGTCATTTTTAAGAATGGGCTGCTGCCCTCCTATCAGACAAGTTACAGATGGGAGTGCTGAAGATACGCTGTGTAATCCTCCCGCGACAGCCAGTTGACAGACCCCCATTGCTCATTCATTCATTCATTTTCTACCGCTTATCCCTTTAGGGGTCGCGGGGGGGGCTGGAGCCTATCTCAGCATCTTGGGGCGAAGGCGGGGTACACGCTGGATGAGTCGCCAGTTCATCGCAGGGCTGACATATAGAGACAAACAACCATCCACACTCACATTCACACCTACGGGCAATTTAGAGTGACCAATTAACCTACCCCCAGATTTGCATGTTTTTGGAATGTGGAAGGAAGCCGGAGTACCCGGAGAAAACCCACGCAGACACAGAGAGAACATGCAAACTCCACACAGAAACGTCCTGACCCAGAATCGAACCCAGGACCTTCTTGCTGTGAGGCGACAGTGCTAACCACTGCACCACTGTGCCACCCACCCCCATTGCTATTTTCTACAAAAGTTACATTTCTCGCAGGGGGGAAGGAAAACGCTGGCTTTGTAAACAGGGGTGGGGGAACAAAAGACCGTGGTGACGTCATGGCACCGTCAAGAGGGGCTTCGCCGAGCTGATGCAACTGCCGATTAGCGTTACGTAGCGCGCGAACACATACGCGGCCAGAGGGATGTTTACCTCTGCGCCTCGTCTCATGGACTTTAAGGCACATATCGTTTTTGTCCTTGGTTAACTGACCCGAGAGAAGCTGAGCCGCGTCTGGTGTCCTTTACTGAAACTAGGCTGTGTAGCTAACTTGACCGCCGGGGGGCAAGCGGCTAGCTAGTGTCCGCCGTGAGGCGTCCACGGTGACACACGCACCGGCTACATGTGATGAAGGGACAATTCACTCACCTGACCAGGTCTAAAAACGAATCTATCACTTCTTTAGACGCGGGCACGTCGTCGTCCATGCCTTGAACCTTGGGTTTGGTTGAGTCCACCCCCGGGGTTAGAATGAAAGCCAGGACAACCCCGATAGACGACGAGATTAGAGTGGTGACCAAGAAGAAGAGCATAGCCCAGCCGCCAAGTTTGCCCAGGGCTTTGGGGTCGAGGCTGGCCGAGCCGGACACCAGGCTGCACACCACCAAGGGGATGATGATCATCTTCAGCAGCCGTATGAGCAACTCACCGGGGAAGCCGACGTAGATTATCTGGGTTCTTGTGAGCGAAACGTTGCGGACGCCGAGCCCGATCATAACGCCGACGATGACCCCGGCCACGGTGAGAATGACCAGCAGGTTCGCCATCACTACCCTCTTCACCCGCCGGGACAGCCGCTCTGGGCTGCCGTTCTGAGCGCTGCTCAATCCGTTGGCAACCGGGTCGCTGTTGGGTGCCTTCCCTGTCTCTATGTCCATCTTCTCAGCCATTGCGAGTCCTGGGAATTAACTTTAAACAAATAATCTATTCAAAAAGTGTCGCTACCGTGGCGCGAAAAACTTCAATTCTGCTATCAGTGACGTGTACGTCTGCTTGACTCTAAGTCGGCCCTACTTATCCAGGAGAGAGGAGCCCTGTGACGGAATCAAATGGGCGCGGCTTAACAGAGAAGAAACTAGTATCACGAATATTAGAATTAACGAACGGACACGTTGTTGATGTTCGACCTGACTCATTTTTCTTCATTTTTTCTGTCATGTGAGGAAGGCAGCAGTCCAAAACGTCTGGCCCATTATCATCATTCTTTGGCATCTATCAAACTATCAAACCAACTATCAAAATGTTGAGCGCTTAAAGCACATCACAGCGTTGAGTATTTTCTCGTTTCTACATTTTGTGCGTTATACTCACCCACTATCTCGGATTTATTGGTGTTTGGTGTGTTTAATGTAACAGTATTGTAACAGAACAGATATTGAAGACATCAAAGAAGAAAGAAACAAAGGAACACGTTGTAGGTCATGAATTTGTGGGCCTGGGTCATGAATTTGTATGTCACATTTCTGACATTCCTCAATTATTTTCAACAGTTTCAGTTGATCTAATCAATTGTTCCTTACAGGCCTTTTCTCGCTTCACCTGAAAATTTCATCAAAAGAAAGAAGCAAACTGCCGATGTGAACCTATTCCTCTACTATTCCCAGTGAGTTGCATAAAGCAGTGCAGGAGTATAGAAATTGCCTATTGGCTTTGTCCCCAATAGGTTTTCACTTTTTAATATTGGATGATATTCTAACTATTTCGCAATGTCCAGTTTCCACTTTTCTGGAATGTACTTTAAAGTGCTGTTTTTTATTTTAATAAACAAAAACAAATGTGTTTAAGATATAGAAAGTTTACAAAAAGTCCTGAAAAAGCTTGAATATAGCTAACTTGAGTTTAAGTTGGTGCCTTGTGAACAATGCAATCATATTCCTTATTCATATTGCACTTTATGTTAACACTCACTGTTGAAAATAAACATGATTTTGTTGTTTGAGCTCATTTATGTGTGTATTCATTGATTCAGTCATATACGAAAATCCATTTAAATTGAAAAATGTTGCTTCTTGTGTCAAATATTGATATGTGATTAATTGAGATTAATTAATTACAAAGCCTCTAATTAATTAGATTCATTTTTTTTAATCGAGTCCCACCAGTAAGTAAAATAAAACACAAATGCTAAAATTATGTCTTGTGTTGTTCTGACTAGGACCAACAATAGCGCTCAAAAAGGTGTGTTTAAACTGTCCAATCAGAATTGGCAGGAGTGACGACCAGTCTCTCCTTTAAGACCCAAAATTTGCACAATTTCATACCCTTAGTGTAGCTTCTAATGTGGTATTTTTGTCCCATCCATTATTTCAAGGTAGTTAATTAGTTGTCAGTTTCTAAAGCATAAATATGATGGTTATGACTATCACAAACATATTTTTTCCCAGATTTAAAATACTTAGGGGTCCTTTTCGGCACAGGATACTTGTATTTCCCAAGAATACAAAGACATGTCTCACCCATACCTTCCAATCAGTCATTTTCAATGCAATGAAATTTAGAACAGCAAATGTCGTGGCGAAAGTGCTGATTGGATAGTTTTTCTTCCACATAAGCCTATTTTAGTGGCTTGTGCTTCCTATGCACAACTATTGCACCATGCAGTAAAAATCATAACTGAAAGTAACATTCATTTCAGCATAAGTATGTGAATTCATTTTTCATTTCATCGTTTAGAAAACAAAAATGGGGAAAAGGAAATTAGAGACACTGTAAAATATAAAGAAAGAAACAAACTGCCGATGTGAATCTATTCCTCAACAGGAGTACAGAAATTGCCTTTGGTTATTGGCTTTGTCCCCAATAGGTTTTCATTTTTAATGTCAGAAGATTAATGAACGTAATGTACCACAGATATAGGGGGGATTCTAGGGTGGCTGCTCTTTGCCTAGATGCAGTAAAGGCATTCGATTAGGTGGAGTAGGTCTATATGGTGAAGGCACTAGAGGAATTTGGGTTTTGCAGTAAATTTGTTTCATGGATTACATTGTATGCTTGTCCATCCTCCTTCCAAAAGTGGAATGATTGAAGGGAGGCATTGAAAAATGGAGGATCCTTCCCTTTTCTATATAATTTCTATAAATGCCATTAAGATGGTTTCTCTGCCTAGATTATCGTACCTTTTTTTTTTTAGTCCTTTTTTAAATTATTAGATTCAATAATTCTTCCCTTTATTTGGGCCTTTAAAGCTCACAGAATATCAAAAACGTATTTGCGCAAATCTAAAGGGGCCGGTGGACTAGTCTTACCATGCTTCCTGCACTAATACTGGGCAGCGAATGGAAGTATCCAGGATGGAAGTATCCACGGAAACCTCCCCTGGGTTGCCATTGAAAAAAGTGTTCTCTCCCAGTACCCCATTTTTTTCATCATGTATATCTCTTACAAATGCTAAAGTGAGTAACTTAATTGTTTGGAATTGTTTGAAAATATGGCAGCAAGTTAAATAAAGTTTCCGATTACCAGATACTTCCATTTATCGAAACCATGCTTTCCCCACATCCTTCTTAGATGTGTCCTTTAATAGTTGGAGGCTAAAAGGCATAGTCACTTTAAAAGATTTATATGTATATCAACAAACATTCTTCATTTACTTTATCAAAAAAGAAATTCTCTTTTCCACAATGTGATTTTTTTAGAACACTTACGGATCAGAAATTACGTTCTAAAATGAGTCCCAAACTATGAGTCCCTTCCCGGTGACAGATCAAAATAAGCTTTTGTTGAGCTTACCTGAATCAAAGCAACTGCTCTCCAACCTTGTTGATATTTTTCTCTGAACAAGTGGACTACACCACAGACTCATTGAAAACTCATAGGAGGATGAACTGGGTATACAGATCGAGAACGAGGTTTGGGCAGGCAGCCTTCACAGATTTCAACCATGTTCCATCAACGCAAGGCATCAATTAATTCAATTCAGGATGACGCACAGGCTTCTTTATCCAAAACCACATTGCATAGAATCTTCCCCTCTTCTCCTCTCTGTGTGATCGATATAGGTCTGCAGAAGGCTCTCTGACCCACTCGAGGACATGGACGTGCCCAATATTGTTCCATTTTGGAGTGACATATTTAAGTGGTTTGGTGTAATGTATTGCTGTGTGATTGAACCTGACCCACAGGTTGCACTGTTTGGCTTTTCTCTCTCCCTGTTGCCATGCAAGGTACGATTATGTATGGAATGGTAATTGCGAAGAAAGTAATACTAAGACTGTGGAAATCAGATACTGTACCTCAGTTTAAGACCTGGTTAACTGAGCTTTCGGGCATACTAAACATGGAAAAAGTCTGATGTGGCATGATGGACAGTCTTAATAAATTCTTTGCTTAATGGCAACCATTTCTGGACCCCCTTGCATGGCGCCCAGCCGATTCTGTCCAGTAGTAAGACTCATAGTGTGTCATCCACCTTCTTACTGGTTGCTTGTGTTAAGACAACCTCTGTAAACAATGGAGCAGCGTATTGCATTATTTTCCTTAAATCTGCCCTGTTTTTTCTTTGTTTTGTTTGCCGTTTTATACCTTTATTTTGCTGTAGTTTTTTTTTATGCGTTTTATATGCTATTATGAAAATGTTTATGAAAATGTATTTTGGAAAAAAGAAATAGCCTACACAGCTATGAGGACTGTCACTGGACTTTGATGTGACCTCCCTCAATTGTGTGTTTATTTGGTTTCCTCTCGAGTACCCATTCAACAAACAATTCTAGAATTGGTGCTGTTAAAACATCAGAAGTTTGTGCATATGGAACCACAAGCACAGGAAAAAGATTCATCTAATAATGACACAAAATAATAATCAGAGCCCGACCAACATGGAAATTTTGCACCCATTATCGATACTGACATCAGGGAGTAAAAAAGTTCCGATAATCAATAGTAAATGATATACACACATTTTTCACAATAATCCCTCAAATGAGGTTATGAAATATTTGTAACAAAGATATGCTACGGTGAAGAAAATTTTACAGCTGAACAATAAACTTTTACTGACTTAAATCACAGTAGTGAGCTGAAAAAGAAACCGTAACTGGAAATTCTATATGTCAGCTCATCTATCTCTGCTATGCTTTCTGTAAAACCCATTTTTTTCGATATCACCTAAAGTGATCGGTCAGGTTCAAACTTCCTCTTTGTATATTTTTAACTGTAAATCACGGTAAATCATTACAGTAAAGACAAATTAGTTGGGAATATTAAAACTATACCACAGCTTTCTTCCTTTTCATCCCGTTATTTTTCCTGGAGACGATATTACAAAAAAAAAAATTGTTGAGCAAAAGTAATACTTCGAGATGGCAACCTTTTTACACAAGGTCCTGCTGGGAGAAATTTGTGGGGAAAAGACTTATAACCCCAAAGACTGCCCACAGGACCAGACCTCAGGCTGGTAGGAAGCTATCCTATCAGTGCTCAGTTTGTTTTCTCAAGTTCTTTCTTTGCTCCCTCCGACTGCGTGAACGAGTGCAGGGATCACTGTTACTCTGTGAGAAAGGACAAGATCAAGGGCTAAATCCAAAGGCACATGAGAGTCGAGTTTTTCTAGAGTAGGCCCCATTTATAAACACACACACACACACACACACACACACACACACACACACACACATGCATGCACAATGCAGACGCCGTGGGGATTTGCTTTTATGAACAAATCAAAATGTGATTGGTCTTCTGTGCATGCAGTGGACACAAGCCCACGTGGTAATAGGTTTGATTTTTGATATAAATACTTTTTATTTGTATATCTAGCATGAAGCTTGTACCTCAGTCTAATTTAATACTTAATTTATGCTTCTCTGTTTGTTTGAAAGGCCTTTATAATGCTTGTCCAGCTTTTAGTGCACACAAACGCCTGTTAAGGTGAATAAGTACTGGATCGTTTTCTATATATTATGTATATATGAATCGGTTCTTAATTTGAATGGTTACACGATAAACATGTCACATATTGACATAACATCGTTAGCTTTTTGCTTGAAACAACTCTGTGTTATCGTAGCTGGCGACTCGTAACATAGATCTGATGTACGCAGGTTTAGTTGATACACTAAACCATTGACCAGATCTCTTGAAAAAAAGAATGCTCTGCACAGCTAAACTGCATGTCTAAATGTAGATCAGGCACATTTGTAAAAATGCAGAAATGAAAAATTTCCTCAGCTAGTTTCTATCTTATCCAACAAGTGAACACAAAACCCAAAGTGCTTATTCTGGATGTAAGGTGTGAGGTTAATGCTTGGTGATGTGATTAAACAAAGGCACACGGGCACACAATCATCCTCTGAAATTGGACCGTGGACTAAAAACACATTGGGCAACACACCATCTCAGGTATCGTGAGAATAACTGGTGAGAGAGGAGACTGAAAAGAAAGGAGTCATTCACATCTTCACATGCCAATCTAATAACTTTCTACTTGGTACTGTCATACAGGAAGATCAAGGCGCAGTACAAAAGGGAAAAAAATGTAAGAGAGTACTAACAAGCCCAATGAATGGCAGTTACGAAGCACCTACAGAAACGCACACACGCTGCTTTCAAAAGCCTAACTACTATCTATCATGTTTAGCTTGCAAAGCAAAATAAATTGTAGGCTGGCAATCCACTTGGAAGAACTATAAGAGATCAAAAGTGTAGCCCAGTAGACTTATTATAATGTATAAATTATATAAAGCTTTGTTATAGATTGTTATTAACCTTTTAATAAAAAAGAAAGAAAACCATGACAGACGGGTTTGTTGCCTCAAGTGCAAATATACTAAATCGGACTCTCGACCTTTTAATGTCAGTACCTCTTTGAATACATGTATTTCTTATGAGTCAGTCCGAATCACATTCATCACATGTGATGCAGATTGTACTTCCTGTCTTTAGTCATGCCTGTTACAAGAAGGCTTCACCAAAAGTTGTTTTGCACCTATATGAGATGTGTTTCAAAATATTTCAACAATTTTAAAGTACAATTTATTCTGACATAACAAACATAACAAAATCGCTTGTGTTGCGCAACCTTTGGGTAGTGCACAGTTAAAATGAATGCCATGTCCAGTTGACGAGGAACACTGTCTTGACCACCTTGATTCCGCCTCCTGCGATATTCATTATTACAACATATTAATACAAATGATGTTACATTTTGAGTGCACACCAATAGAACAGAATGTTACAATCAGGCCAGGAATTTTGCAATGTTGGGGCAAGGCCACTTGATCTTGCAGGGCGTGGACAGTGAAATGCCTTTCCTGGTTACAATGGTATTAGAGATATGAAAAACGAACAATTGTAATAGTTTGCATCCAGCGCATGGGATCGTATTCAACTCAAGGCTTTCCCTGTCAGAAGGATTCTTTAGAATTGTAATTCACCATTCAGCCAAAACATTAAAACTACCTTCCTAACACTATATAGGTCCCAGCATCCATCCAAAACAGCTATGACCTGTCAGATCATGGACAGGGGACGTCCAAGAGTGTCCTGTGGCACCTGGTAATGGGACATTAACAGTGTACCCTTTGGGTGTTGTGGGGTGATTTAGGTGTTTCCTGGCAGTACATTGAATGAAATGAGATGATCGTTAATCACTTCAGTCAGTTTTGTCAGTGATTTTAAAATGGCTGATCGGTGTAAATTATTTTTAAGTCCAATGAAATGTTCCTAACACGGTGCCAATTCATTAAAAAAAAAAAAAGGTAAGCTTTTGACCCACTGCATGTAAAGTAAGGCTAGATATATTCTTTTAACAGAGGACCAACATTTTATTCCATAAGTTGAAACAATCAAGCAAAGACTGCCTTTTAGAAATACGGTGGATGTTGTATTACATACAGGTTTTCCATTCATCAACGCTTACCTATATTTTCAGTTAACTATCCACATTACGAATACCTGCATAGGGCATCGTGTTTAAATCACACCATCTGTTGGACAGCTGTTTTTTGGGGTTGGCAGAGCAAAACAATGTATGCGCAGTCGCAGAGGTGACAAAGGTGTTGGCGTGTGTGTGTACGTACGTTGTTTTCTTTTCTTTTCTTTGTTTTTTTGACCTTGAAATATGTCTAACAATATGGGGAGTCTATTGATGGGAGCCCCAATTGTTTTTCGGTTGTGTGTGATTACACTCACCATGTAATTTGTATTTCAGCGTTGTAATTTCATATTTACAAGTACGTAGTAAGTTAAGTATGTAGTTAAATTTACATAAGATATAATCTCGGAGTGTTTAGTAGGAAGCAACTGGACTTCTTATCCTGTTTGAAGACTTTTCGCCTTTGGGCATTTAATTAGCATTTAATATTCATTTTAACCTTTAATTAATTTATCTACTAAACCTCTCTTCCCCTTCTTTAGCGTTGAACACTTTAGAATTTAATTTCTGCGCACACTCTGCGTCCACTGCATGACATTTTTGTTAAAGGTAGAGTCAGTGAGTAGAGGTCATAGCTGTTTGTTTGGTTAAGATTTAAAACACACCCTGCCGCTGCCTCAGGACACAACATAACACCCATCCCCCAGGCCGATTTCTTCAGTGCATTGTTGTTTGTATGTTCACTTCTTCTTGCTTTCTGTCCAAATTGTTTCCATAATCATATCAATGTAGTGTCGATGTGTATGTAAATGGCTCTATTCTCTTCCTTATGTGTCGTAATGTTCTTTTATAAGGTCACAGTAAATGTCAGACAAAGGGGAAGTTGTATTGGACTCACAGGCACAAACACACACATACATAAACCGTGGTATGCTACACCGCAGGGGGAGAGAAACGTCTCTGCATACGTCTATCCAATCGAGCCTGTTTTGTGATATTAGTGGTGAAAACCTCGCCAGATTTTTGGGTTTAATCACGTCGGCCCATTACAGTCACTATAACATTTTACCCTGACATTTGGTGTTCATAATGTTATTCAAATTCTTTTGTGCATTAAATTATGCAACATTTTATTCCTGTGGATGGTTTACGTCTTCAACAACGTCTTTTACGTCTTTTTGCCAAAAACTTCACCGAGGACAGAGGTAATGCGGAGAGAGCAGACAGTCAGTTAGAAGCGAGGGCTTGGAGGGCCGGTGAAAAGCACACACAGAGTACAATATTCCCACCAGACATTTGCAAGCAACATTCAGGCCTGGGGACTACAAAACAGCTTGAGCAAGTAACACTCCGATTTGCTGACAGCGACAAACCCTTTTTACCATGTCTCAGCCTCCCCTCCCCCCTCTCCTTTACCCAGAATCCTGCTCGGGAAGTCATCTGATACTGTAAACCGTGCATAGGATTGGAATCTTCTTTTTTTTGCCAGCCCACGCCTCTCCCCGCCTCTCGCTCTTTACTTCGTTCTGTTGTGTGTAAGTTGTGTGGATAAGGACCGGGCACAGAGAGCAAGATGGATATGGGGCAAAAGAAACAGTTGCGTTGTTTCTCCTACTGCCTTTTCTGGTTTCTCTTAAGTCCTAAATATCAAGAGTGTCATAAATGGTATCCTATACTTATGCTCAGTGCTATGCATCATTCCTTCTATGTACACATATTCTTCACTTGGGAGAAAAAATGTAACAGAGCAAAACCTTAATTGTTGACTCATTGTTGGGTGTGACGAATAATGTAAAGCTGCCTTCATGCTCGGTATTTGGTGTGTAAACAGGCTGTAGGTCACACAGAATATTGCTCCCGGCAGAGAGACTTTACTTTACAGATAAAGGCTAAAAGGGTTAAAGGGGGCAGGTAAAATAGTCTTTGGAGCCTAACCAAAGTAGTTTCACAATGGCTCATCCATGAAACTATCTAGACATCACACAAAATAAAAAAACCTACGAAAAAAAAGGATTACTGTTACCAAAACACATTCAGCAAACTCTTTTGAAAAGGTTATCCTCTGAGAATCAGGCACGATCACTGTATTCATTTTTCTGTGGCTCAGCGTTTCCTGACACGATGTCTGATTGTATGATGCAGCTGTACATACTGGAAACCGCACTTGTGAATGCGTGTACCCTGAAAAAATGCATATATTCATGTATGTCTGTTTAAATGAGAATCATCTGGCGTTAAACACTGGCAGAGGCCACTCAGACCTTTTGGCTCGTTGTGTGCATAAGAGCTGATGTTAACATTGTGGAACCAGGGAGAATGATTTGTTCTGCTTGGCTGCACAGTACAGAATTGGAATAGGATACTGAATCGATTTGAAAAAAGTAGAGCACTATAATTATTCATACTCAAATATAAATAAATGTGAACAGCAGACCCTGTTGACTCCTGCCTTCTGTCAGCTCCAAACACAGTTCTATCTACTCATCCATTTCTAGCCTAAATCCCATTTGGTCCATGAAGTTTTCCTTGAACAGGACGGCGAGGGCTACGATAGGTCCCATCCTGGCTTTCTTTTCTCGCCTTCTGATATTGCTGGGTTGGACCGACTGAAAAATCACACCGTAAAAGAAATCCACTGCTCTTACTCTAAGCCCTGCATATTCTTCGCCAGTGCTGATGTGTGTATTTGTGAGTTGAGAAACCAAAATTGCTGCAAATTTTAGGGTGCTGCCGTGATGAAATAGGTTAAATCCTTTAATTTAAGTGGCACAATGACGGATTAACAAAGCAGTGTACTCAGTGCCGCCCAAACAATGGCCTTGTGATGATCTAGGAACCTATTTGACGGAAGTAAAAATAATGAATTCGTGCAGAGTTTATATTCCACTCTATTGTGGTCATTGAGATTTAACCTCATTCTTGCTTGTTCCCTTCATAATCCCCTGAGTACATCCACAGATCATTTTACCATAAACATCACACCAAATATTGTGGATGAGAGGCTCTAAATGCATATCATGATGGCACACACTGAGTCACTTTAATATAATTTCAGTAGTCAGGGATTTTGCTCTAAATGAGAGCACAGTTGGACGTCTTCTCCCTGATTGTTTGCTTTCACCATCATGGAATAGTAGAGCGATCATGAAAAACTAAAAAAAAATATCTCTTAACTTTCTTAACTATCTCCAGACTACTTGCTGTTCTTCTCCCACATATTTCACTGCGTCTGTCCCTTCCCTGCCAGTCCTTCTCTCAGTGCGTGAACCCATATGGAGCCTGATCTCCGTACAGTAGCTAATAATGCCGGTTGGCTCTGGCTTTTAGCTGCAGTCGGAGACTAGATGAAGTACTGTGCTGCCAACTGCTCCTGCTGCTACCGACACAGTTCCCTCATACAGTTACCCAACAGCAATCTTTTAATAGCCATGATCGTGGCTATTAAATTTGACGGTAGGTACAGTTGGGAGTAGCATCATGATCATCTTACTCTGCCCCAGTTTCTTACTGCCCTAATCCTCCTCTTTCTTTTTCACAAATTGACACCTCACCAAACGCTGGATTGGCCTCAAACAAGATGGAACCTAATGCCACGTTAATAATTTCTACTGGCCATACAGGGGTACCAGCGTCTCATTAAATATCCCGTTTTGTCACCATAAAGATCTCTGTAAAATGTCTCAATGTTTTGAACAAGTTCACGAGTAAGAGTATAAAAAATATTTTACCAGCTGAACTCTTTTTTTTTTGTTTTTATCTTATTTTTTTTAAGTACCACCTCAGGACCACCTCACTTCACCACTGTCAAAGTTTATTTGGACACTCCTAAATGTTTTGAAAGCCTCGTTTCAACATGTCTATGAGACTTACACCCACTCGTCTTATTTGTCTCCCCTGGTGGCTTTACTGTATTGCTCAGCTGATTATTCGCTCCTTCAGAAGTTGGCGTACTGCTGCTTTTTTAGAAGCCGGACCAGAGAGAATCATGCCGTGGGGGCTTGCACAGACACCAGCAGAGGATGGGGCTTGTGGGGCCCGGTGGAGGACCAGGCGGAGGTCAGACAGAGGGGTCAGACGATCTAAGCCTGTGCTGTGCTGGAGATGCCCCTGGGAAAGGTGTTCAGACACACCCCATCCCGTGAGAACAACCACGCTGCACGGCTCCCCTGCACCACAGAGACACATACACGTTCACGTATTAAGTCTGCTTAGTCAACCATCCTTAACTATGTCTGTCGTTTCACACAAAAAAATTACATTAAACAAACAGACACACACAATGCACATGTACATGTGAATGTATGAGGAAATGTCCTCTTAGATCCGCAGACATTATGTGTAGTCAAACTCGCACACAAACGCTTACAAAGGCAACCTTGGATGTAATACAATGTGCTACAGGGATGTGTGGATATATGTATTGATTTCACATGCACAGCCCAGGAGATAATGTAACAGCCATACAAAATCTCTTAATTATTCTGACGTATGCTGACACCACATCAGTCACCATGGAAACTACAGATGCGACCTTAGAGCAGAGGACATGTTAAAAGCAGGACTGTTAATTCTGAGCATGAAAACCATAGTCCAGATACTCTTATCATTCAAAATGAGTGGGGATAATGTTGCCTTTGTCTGATTTGTTTTTTTGGGCTGTGATTTTGTGGCTGTTTCTCCGCAGGGGGATTATGATGACATTGTTGCTGCCTCTGCCCAATCAACCATGTCGTTTTGGTATAAAATGCTTGGAATAAAACGATTTAGTGGTTATAATGACCACATATACAAAAAAATCCTATACCCATACATCCAGTCACACAACAATGCATTTTTTTTTTTTTTTATTTGTTCTTAAACATTTCATTCCCTCAACAAAGATACAACAACTAATAAATGCACCAATAAAGTATCACTATAATGCAATTTAATACATCTTCAAATGGAAAAACGCTTATTTGACTGAAAAAAAGAGGCACCCCCGTCAGAGGTGGTGATATTTGTCACAATACTATTTAAATGCTGGACAACTTTCCAGCATGTCATTTGTGCTGGTTTTCTTAACCTGCATTTAAAACACTTGCAAATTATGATTTATGATATTTTACATGAAAGAAACTGCCACTTCTCATTATTCTTGTTGTTCCCCATCCATGCTCAGGGTCTGAAGGCTGTTGTCATTTTTGATTTATATGGTAACCCTTTGGGCAGTTTATAGTGTACTCAGACAGGATCATTTCAGTGCAATGTTGTCCTCTTCTGCCACATTTTAATTGTCATTCATTCTATAATGAATAAGGAATGGACACAACGCTCCTTTTTTACTGTCACATAATCAAATGCAGCATTACAGGGAAAATTGACCTCTGCGCGATGAGGATTGCTAAGCACCAGGTCAATCCCCATGGCAACTAGATGTGACCTCAAAGCAGAGAGCATTCTGTAGACAAATGTTTATAGGATGCAATGCAAACCACGGCAATACAGGTCATATTTTTTCTGAAGCTTTAAATGTTGCTTCGTAAAGCAAACCTGTTATTTTGTTCAAACTTAAACGTGTGGCAAAGGCTTAAAAAAAAGGGAGAAAACAAAATAAAGAGACATCCCAGAACTAGTAGCTATCGAGACGTGGAGAGAAACATAACAAAATGCTGAAGAGAGATGTCAGGACAAGCCAACACTCTGATCACATTGCATGTTGTTCCAGCTGAAGGTAGCGTGGTCTTGTTGAGTGCATGGATGCATAGATTTTTTATCGCTCTTCTGTCTTTTGTTTGGGATTTCCTTGACAAAAAGGCCATCAGCTCCTCTCATCGGGTTTTTGTCATCCAAAAACGTATTTTAGAGGTGTGAAATGTTTGAGACCGCCTGTCAGGGATTTGTGTGTTTTGTATGTATTTGTTCGTCTTTGGAGCGTATGTTCTCTCTGTGTTTGCGTGGCATGGAAGTGTTTGTCTAGTCCTTCCTGCTTCTGGACGCCAGTGACACCAGCTAAAACATTAAAATCACTGACAAGCATTGATTAACAATGATCATATCATTACAACACGATGTTCTGCTGGGAATAGTTGAGTGCTGGCAGTCAAACAAGGTACTGTGGAATGTATATTTCAAATTTACTCTCTTGCTTTTAGGTCTGTTTCAAAGTTAATGGTACCGTAACAGCCTTAGGCTGTACTGTGAATCCAGTTGACTTAAATTCCAAGGACTGAGGAGGAGGAAGAAATACAGAAGACATGCAATAAATTAACATCAACTTGACAGCCACATGTATAGGTCACATATACGGCACAATAGAGGGTTTTCTTACGGATGTTATTTCCTCAGTAAAGAAAAAAAATGTGTGCACACATACTGTATATCTGTTTTCTGTATCCATGAACTCTAATCTTAAAAAACACACACATCAGCAAACCTAAATAATAATGTCAGGTAAAACATTGAGAAAAGGCAAACCCAAAAACCTAGAAACAGAACCTTTAAAATGTCTCGTATCAGTTCCAAAGAATCATTTTAGGTTTTTGTAACAGGCTTGCATTTTCAGGTCAATTCGACAGACACACACTCTCCATTAAGATTTGCAGATTTCTATTCTACAGAATAGAACACATATTTCTCAACTCAAACTTCTCCTGCTGGTTGGTGCAAGTGACATATCAGATTTTTTCTCCCGTCCTCTTAGATACATTTATCAAGATTGAGTTTGGCGATGTGGAGATATGGTTCAATTCCTGTTTTGTTATCGCCACAAATACACATTAGTGAGTCATAGTTACTTGGAACAGTTTAAATTGTACAGTATTTAGGGATGACAATGTAATATTTGGGCTGATTTTAGGCAGCCAACAACGACAATTTCCTGAGACCAGGGGCTATTATTTCAAATACATTTAATGAAAAAAAACAAGATACTTTTCAAGTAATTTTATTTAAAACTGGATTGGCAACGTAGTATTGATGAAAATAACAGAAAAAGCCACTTTTTGGAGCATATGTACACAGAAGATCCTCAGACCCTGTATTGTAAAGCATTTTTGAAAAATCCATACATAAAAATTTTCTTAAAAGGTCAAAATAACACGACAGCAGCCCAAGGAAAAAGGTGATTGTACTGATTTAAATCAGACAGTGAAAACAGTGACGTGTCCCAGTAAGTATATTGAAACTTATAGAAGAGAAAGCTAAACATACATTTGTTGAAAAATGGTGCAATAGGAGGAGGGCCCACGTAAATGCGATAGTAAAGCTCAGAGCTCAGGAGTGAGACACAGGAGACTCCGCCTCCCCACCCAGCCGCTGAATAGCCCAGCCCAGCACAGCGTCACTATTTATAATGCAAGTAATAGATCGGAGGGATTGCATCATTGAAACCAGAGCCTGGCTTGGTGACGTCCTGAAGCCAAATATACTGTAGAGATACAGAGCAAGACTGTGTCAGCATCGATTTCTGGCTTGAATAAAGCCAAATTTAATGTCACGTTAACAGGGCTTCCTCTTGCTTTTTTGTGTCTCGGCATGATTCGGGACTTTGTCTGGCAGAGGACACATTGTGACGAACACTTGCAGCGAGTCGAGCCCAGTATTATTTGACTCTGGCCTCAGCGGCTGACCTCTGTTTATACGGACCACTAGGCTGTGCTCTCGCAGAAATATAATCTTAT
This sequence comes from Mola mola, assembly GCA_001698575.1. Lineage (NCBI taxonomy): Eukaryota > Metazoa > Chordata > Actinopteri > Tetraodontiformes > Molidae > Mola > Mola mola. The sequence continues at coordinate 6,050,752 of KV751316.1, forward strand.
TTTAAGGTGGTGTCAGGATTCATCACCTGTTCCGGGTCCTGTGTGGTCATTGTTACCTTTTTTGCTCTTTGTGGTCTGTTTCAGCTTTGGGCTATTTTACAAAACCTAGATAAGGGATTAAGTCAGGATACGCTGGTTCTTCTGGCTTAATTCGGCTGAGAGTCGGTTGCAGAAAAGCGGCAACACAGAAGCAGCGCTCAAGTTACCGTTCTGCACACTTGGCCTGGTTCTAATGGGGCTAAACAGCCCTGATAATTTTGTTCTGCTGCCTTATTGGTGCGGTCAGTTGTCAGCCCAATCTAAAATAAATGTGTCTGCTAAAATCTTCCCCTCATGTTTATCAGCCAGCATTAAATAAACAGATACATTTCATAGATTAAACATTTTGTAGTCATTCCTGTGATTATCATTTTCTTCAGAGGTTTAGTGTTAAGAGATGGTAAGTGAGATGTATTGTATGCGTTTGTCATTTGGTGTTATGGTTGCCAAGGTCTTAATTCGTTGGATTTTAGATTATTTGTTCTTATTTCCATGGCAATTCTTTTCACCCCTCGATTTCTCATTTCCGCGGTTCAGTAACATCCATCAAACAATCAGGGCACCATGTTTTAGTTAGTTTGTCTACTTGGTTAGCGCTGTCAGCTTGGAGCTGGGAGACAGAAAAATACTGGGTTAATACATTATGATTCACTCATGCTGACAATATGCACATATTGTAGCAACACATAACTATAAGTATTTTATTATTAATGATATCAATAACTACATACAATACAGGTGATACGCACCAGGTCATCTTCTGGTGGCTCTTAAAGTATTTCCAGACTCTGCAAGGCTAAACAAAGTCAGACTACATTACACTAGAGATGCCTCACTATGTTATGCAGTGACAGAATAATGTAACCCCCCATCACAGGGATGTGCAACAACCCTCTGTTCTCTGTTTTAGGTCTTACCTCACTGTCGGTCTCTCCCGGTTGGATGTTTCTGTCCTCCTTGCCAGTTTGTTCTTATCTCTCAGCAAGCGTTGCAGTAGTTTTAAAATTTGCTTCCTTGTGTGTGACCACTGTTTGTTCCTCCACTCAGTGTTTTGCTAATTCCTAGTTTGACCTGTTCACTACAATATCTACCTAGCCGGTTGTTGTTGTCGTTTTTGACTCTCTGACGTTTGAAAGTTCTGGTTTTTGTATTGAAACCATTTTAACCCAATTTAACCCATTTTAATCCTGTTCATTCCGTTGTGTCAGGCGATTCTGTTTACATACTTCTCAGTCATTAGAAGTCAGAAACTACCTTGAACAAAGGACCTCAGGTTCCAAGGTTTGTGGATGGGGGAATTAGAGCTGAGGGCATTGAGAAGATATACTCTATTGTATTGTCTTTGTTTTTTTTATTTTTCTCTACCCGCTACCTTTGAAGGCAGTCATAGCCAACGTCAGGATAGGATGCTTGACTTCGGAGGGTCGTCTAACTCAACCAGGCTGTTGGTTTATAAACGGCTTGCCATCACCTTCATCTCCACAACCCATCAACCACACATCACTGCACTGCTCTCTGACCTGACCTAATCATCCATGTGAGTTCATTTTAGTTTCAAGACATTTGTCTTAACAGTTTTATTGATTGTCACATCCTTTGATCTGGTGTGTCACAAACTTGGACTAATCAAGAATCTGAACCCAGGGACCTTTCACAACATCACGTTTGAGGATCAGCCTGTGATAAAGGACAGAGCTTGAGAAGGGAGCGAGGGAGTAAAGATATACGCACTGGATAAACAGGGAATACTTGCACACCCTGGATGGAAAAGCTATCGCAAACAGAAATAGTTTGGAATGTCAGTTTGTTGACAGAGACGGATGGACGTCAAAAATATCACATATTGTAGGGATAAAGGGGCACCAAACAGAGACTGCCTTCCATGGATAATAAGGAACCATAATCATTGCGGTGAGGACATTGTTATATTTGCAAAATAGAGACCACGCCTTCCAAGTGAGAGAAAAGGTACACAAATTCAAACAAGTAACTATTTACACACCCAAGCATTGAATAGCATGGTCATATAACCAAAGTAATAGGCTGGAAGAGTTGCATCATTGTGACTAGGCTGCAAAAATTAAAAATCTAAGACCCCAGTGAGGGCCCCGGCCAAGAAAGACATTTATAGCATTTTGTTGACAGAAACATGTAAAAAAAAAAAAAAAAAAAACCTCTACTTGAGTTACAGGGCACAAAGCAGGTGCAGTTTCCCTCCTGTGAGGGCACATGCTTCTTCTCGACTGCACGTATTGCTGGGTGCGTGTGTGGGTTTGGGTCGTTGCAGTCTGTACAGTCCAGCAACAAATGCAGAGAGTGAGAGAACTTGCCAGCAGAGCTTACTGGCCAAGGCCAGACTCCACAAGGAGATCCATTCATGGGTATTAGGGTAACACTGAAGAATTTTCCATGTTGCACTCTGACCCCTAGTGGCTCTTTGGGACACTGCAAGGAGGAACTGCACCTAAAATACGCCACAAGGTGGCAGGAGACCACTGCTACAAACAAAAGGAAGCGTGCCTCTCTGCCACGTAGCTGTCTGAGCTTGCTACATGCACAAAGGTAAAATCTAGTCAAAAGTCACTGAGTTCTCTTTTTTGTCAGAGCATAAACATCCCCAGCATTCAGATAAAAATCTCTTTACAAGCCGATGTTATAATATTCCTGAAAAGGCACTAACTCTGGTGTCATTTCACCACCATTACAGAACAGGCACATGACACTACTCTGCAGCAAATTTATAAGCAATAATGCTCCTCATGTTACATCTGCTCCGTTATCGTTACACAGTCTGATCATCAGCAGATCAGGAGCAGGGTTCTACACCTCACCGTCTGAATTAAAGACAAAGCTGAAAGGGACTTGGTTTTAGGAGCTTGATCATTCTGCATTTTCAGTGGGGGGAATTAGGTACATTTTGATTGATGAGTACCTGAAACTGTCATGTCATTTTTTGCATTTAATGACCACACAATTTATTACCCAATTTGCATCAAAGCCAAGACCCTTAAAACATAGGCAAAGATTTAGTGGTCTATGGATTGAGAACATGTTTAAAATGTGAGATTTCTTTCTTTCAAGTATTGTTATATACATTGGTTATAATACATAACTAGATAACAACTATGCTCATCAGAGACCGATGCTGTACAACGGTCAGTCATTAAATAAGCATTAGCCTGGGTTGACTTCTTGCACAGTTCTTCCTTCTGTTTCCAGGAATGTGCTCAGTGGTGGGAGGAAGATTGAGGAGCGCTCCAAGCAGCAGCCATGTTCACTAGGTGCATTGTCCTGGTGTGTATTTGTCTGACCCTGCTGTTTATATGTGCAAATTGTGTCAGACCAGCATCTGTGCCAGTGTCAGGCTGTTAAATCCAGGCATGTCGAGTTGACACCGTTGTCTTGATGGTGATTGATGAAGAGTCAGGGTGACACGCCTTAATCCTGTCTTGGCGCGTCCCCCATGTCTGTGTCTGCACTAAACAAAGTGAACTGTTTACTCTTGTTAACTGTGGCATCACAGACCTGTATTGTATCCTGTATAGTCCAAGTATTTAGTTTTAAATTTAAATTTTTTTTTTAATTAAATTTTATTTTAAATTATCTA
>KV751316.1:6074433-6085946 GCA_001698575.1 Mola mola
GGTCCCCCAGCCAGTCCCTTCATTTGTGTCGGGGAACCGTTAGGCGTCTGAGCCAAGCCGCCCAACTGACTCCCTTCCACGGATGGAGACACCACCCCGCCGTTGTAGAGCGGCACGCCAGTTTTGGACTGCATCGTCGGCGCGGTGATCGCGGGGGAGTCGGTCTGAGAAGCCAGCCCGGCGAGTAACTCCGCGGCCGTCGGACTGCCGACCGGCGCGGCGCAAAAACCGTTCAGCCCCATGTCCGCTCGGTGAACCTCCGCAGCTCCGCAGAGCAGCTGCTGCGCGCTCGGCCCTCTCTCCTGCGAGGCTTTAAATGCGACAGACCTGCGGGACGAGCTTGGGTTTAAAAGGTCCGCGTGTCCCAAGCTCTCCATTTCATATCGTCATGTGCCGGATGCGCACGTAGCTCACGTCCTGGCTTCATTTTCTAGCTGAGCCGCTGCTTTCTCTGATGGAGAGGATCTCTGCCAGAGCGGCTGGAACTTTCATACCCGAGTCGTCTTGTGCTGGATTGTATTTCACCCATTACCCTCATTTACCGCTATTTGTTCCTGTCCTTCTCATAAACATGTTGAGGCTGTGTGGAATATCTGTGAAGAGTAAAATGATACAATTTAGGCCTATAAATAGCACAGCGGGGATCAGCTGTCACGGTTGCATTAAGTTGATAAATCTTCATGGTATCAACAAACGCCTAATAAATTTAGAAAAAGGTTTATAGAGCGCCGTGCCAACATGACAGCTGTAAGCATAAAATCAAAGAAAGCCAACACAAACTCACTTTTGTGACTCTGTTGATTAATAAAGAAAACGAAATTGGTTATCAAATGCAACGCTTTCGTTTAAAATTAATTAGAACTGAGATTCACCGGCCGTGGAACACCCGTTTAACAAATTCATTTATCAATTTCGTCCTTATCAGCTACTGACTACCAACTTCACAGCCTAGTGTTCAGGCGCCCCCTTTAAAAAAAAAATGATTAGGACGTCACCTCTGTTTATTCATTCTGTTGAAACCCACATTTATTAGTTCACAACAACAATAATTAAATAAAGACAAAGACAAGACAAAAGGACGCCCATCTAGAGGAGTCCAGTGTACCTCTTACCTACGGCAGCCCACAGCAACGCCGATCCTCACTGAGCGTACGTGACAGCCTGAGAGTACGCATGTTATTTCCGGGATCGTCTCGCTCGTGTGTGCCTGCGTACCGGCCCGTTTTCGTGCCGGTTATAAATAATAGCCGACAGTTGGCGGCAACGACGGCGGCTCTCAACGCGGGGACGGAGGGGAGCCACACAAGGTGCCTTCAATCACCTGGAAAAAAAAAAAAAAAGGGTGCCCTCCGTTATGTCGGGGAGTGCCCCCACTTTCCCTGCCTGCCTCCTCTCCTCCGCCCGCCGCCGCTTCCTGTCGTTTACGTGCACGCAGGCCACGTGACCAGCTGCTACTACGGTCGACCCTCTGGCTGCGGAGACGAGCCCTCCCTGTATCATACGTAAAAAAAAATCCCCTCAAAAGACGTGGCGTGGCGTTTCTTTTCCCATTTAGCCTACTTAACTGACCTTCACTGGTGGTTTGGATTTAACCACATAAGTAGGCTTTCACATGAAACTATTTGTCATCTCGTGCTGGCCTGTTTTGTACCACATAATTGTACTTTTTGCCCGGCAACTGGTCTGATAAGGCCTAATCCGTATTTCTTTCCATACACTTTCATCAGGATCCCCATGTTAAATAGGACTACCAAGTATCTATGACGTAATAGTTGTTGTTAGTTTATTCATCCTTTATTTAAGTGCCCAAACCCTCATGTGTTTACAAGACAGCAAATTTACAATTGTTGTGGTTAACCTTTTTATTACATTACAGCATTGCAGATTATATGAAAGGTTAATTACGGTATTACGGTAACCCAAGCCATATTTCCCAAATTCTGAGGTTCTGAAACTTTACAAAATACATCTTTTTGAGAATTACTGCAGTATGAAGATAAGTCATAAGGATCGGTTATACAGTACTAACAGTACATCCAGTATGGATATACACTGATCAGCCACAACAATAAAACCTCTGATAAATGATGTGAATGACAATGAGCATGCTATCTCAACTGATAGTGGGAAAGCTCAGGTCCTGGCATCTGGCATTCACGTTGATTTTCTTTGACTTATGAAACCCACTCAAATATTTTTTTCAGACAATGGCATCAGCACTCTTTTATACCACTGGTCTCCTCACATTTGTTGCTTCAGGTCAAATTTATGTTGGGAATTTTTAGGCCATGTGTTGAACTTGAAGCTGTTTGTCACATACTGTTCTTGAGCAGTTTCTGTGGTTTGGCAGCACACCTTGTGCTACTGGGGGGACCAATGTTGTTGAAATGTTTCAGTTGCACGGGGGGTGATATCCACATCGATTCCAGCATCCAGGGCTTCCCAGCAGAACATCGCAAAAGATGATCGTTATTCACTTCAACTGCTCTGGATTTAATTGCTTTGGCCAATCGTTGTAAATGTTGGCTTACAGTATACAGTATATTTACCTACTGACACGCATACATTATAAATCGTCATACCATATATCGGAGCAGACAGGCACATGTATACACACATAAATGTAAATGTAATTCTATCTCTTGTTTTAATTCATAATCTCTCTCATTGTTTAGTGTTTGGAACCAGGGTGATAGTTTCTATGCTGCAAATCTTTATGTGTGTTGTTGCTTGATGAACTATGAGGGAGCAAAAAAAAACCAACATAAAATATATAGACACAACAAGCAATTTTATATGTCCATGGCAATATGAATGACGCACTAATTTATTCTTAACTCTGCATATAATGGCAGGGAAAAAAACAAAAACAGATGTTGAAAGGATAATTGAGATGATAAGTTCACCAAAAGTTTTCCGAGTTTACAAGTTTCTATTGCCTATTAATCTATATTCTCATATTGGTCTATAGGATGAATTAATTTGAGGACTTTGCCATTTGAGGACATTTCATGTTTTAGTTTCAGTGTTTCCCTTTTGTTGTTTCTCTCAGGTGTCATATGTAGTTTTATTCTGCCTGACATTGTATTTTTCCTACCTTTGTGATTGATTATTTTCTCTTGTCTTTTGTTAACCATCCCTCCCCCCGCATACTTAAAACTCTACTTTTCTCATCACTCACGGTCAGTTCCTCCTTTGTGATTTCAGTCTTTGTGTTCTGGATCTTGCCAGTTTTAAATTTGTTGGATTTTCTGTCTGCTCCTGCACATTTGTCCCAAGCCATAAGACTCTGGTCCTGACCTCATACCTTTTATCACATGCGGTCTTGTCTCTCCTGTCCGTCTTCCTTCAGAGCTGGTCCACATTTCCAGTTTCCTGCCTCCTAATCCTTAACCAGTAACCTGGTCGATTGCTCCATCCCTCTGGTCTGCCTCCTGATCCTAATGAACTGCTCTACCCATCTGTCTTGAACCCACACCCACTCCGTTTCAACTGTTCTCCAACGGGTTCCACCACTCTCCTTAGGGATCATTTGAATGAGATGCCCATTTGTCCCTGTCCACCACCCAGATTTTCTGTCTCTTGTTGAAAGTTCGCAGCCATTTAAAGTACTGTTGCAATATTGTGATATTGCTGAAATTGTAATGTCTGACTTTCTCTGGTCTCACTCATGTTTGTTTAACTCTTGACATGGTTGTCCCCTATATTTTTGTATAGCAAGAGGAAGTGAGGTTAAGTGCTGTTATAGCCGACGCTGAGGTTAGGGTTGCTGGATTAGATCTTCATCCTGAGGGATTAGGGACGTCGACGCAACACTGGCGTGCTGCATCCATCTGCTGCTTTCATTGTCTCTGCCTATACGTGACCTCGAACATACCATGAAGTGTGCATACATGTAATGCGCCTACAAACCCAGAAAATTGCACAAAATGTCATAAAATGCAGATTGAGAGGTCATCATCCTCAGAGCAAGCAGTCACATAGTAGATTTCCATCCAACACACCATAAAATTAGCATTCAAATGCACTTACAGCAAAGTCCAAGAACATATGCAATACAAGCAATACCATAATGTCAAAGTTTTAATTAAACATTTTAGAAAATACGCAACTTTTTTTTAAAATGGCAGTTAAATACGTTACTCTGTTGCAACTTTTATGTCTAAACTTGTCATTAACTGTTAAGTAGCCGGGAAGTTGGTGGAGACCATTTGCACGCTTCAATTTACTGTAGATGATATGGGACTTTAAGTTAATGAGTTTCAGAGATAGCTGTAAGTATAATTAGTAACCTTTGCACAGAACCACGGTGGCTGTTTTCTGCAGCTGCTTCTAGTCAGTTAAGGGGATACTCACACTTGGCCCAGTTGTTCTGCGCCATGCCTAAGCATGATTGCTACCTCCCCCACTGGCCCACACTCAAGCGTGCCCAAATGTGAGAGCAAACTAAGATTAACGGCTGCTAGCTGTAGCTTCCTGTTTTACAGGTGCAACAGGCTTATCATCTGTATCATAAAAATCGCGTGCTTCTCAGAATATTAAACTATTCCTTTGAACACTCTTCATCGGTGGCAGGATAAATGACATGTAGCTGAAAATCAGGAGATGGAGATTTTTATGTTGAAGTTTGTAATAATCCCATCAGGCTTTGAGTCAATTGGATCATGCATGCACAACGACTCGCTGATCATGGTTGAGGATTTATTGTGCCATTGAGTGTTGCTGTCTAGAGGAAATAGAATTCTACACAGTCATACCCGGCCCTTCTTGTCCCCTCTGTGATCATAAGTACAAATACATACTGATCAGCTCCAGCATTGCAACCACCTGTGTGATATTACAACGGTCCCTCTCATGCCAACAGAACAGTTCTGGCCTCTCCGGACATAGATGCTAGGACAGTGGCAGTGACAGCAAATCCTCTGGGTCTCGCAAAGTCGGGTGTGGGATCTCTGTTCCGTTCCATGGCTAAGTCACACCCCATGAACACTCAATTGGGATTTAGTGAGTAAGGAGGCCAGATCAAAGCTGGGGCTCCTCAAAAGTCCTCACTCATTCCCTGAATGTGGGGTAAACTTTTGTCATAATGTTTAGGCGTGTGGTACATGTCAAGATAACACCCAGGGCCCGAAGGTTCCCAGCAGAATAGTGCATCGTTATCCACTTCACTTGTCAGTGGTTTTAAGTTTGTGGCTGTAAAGAAAAAACCTCACCGGTAAATAATATCAAACATGAACAAACTATGATGCTGTATAAATACTTTATTCAAATTAAGATGGATGCAGCTACAAATAAGAGCAAATATTGTAACACCAAACTTAAGAGGAACAGATTGTTCGGTCCCTGGTATTTACTATATATACCAAGGGGGATTTTACTGCCTTATTTTTGGTAATGGAGCTGATATGATGACAGCACATGATGCTATGCAGCATGTACTGTATTTTTAAATGTTGCTGATATGGAGGTGTGACACATTTCTCGGCATTTACTTAGAAAACAAGGTGAGACCAGGAAGGGTAATGTGATTCTGAGGAAAGTTTTTTCTCCTGAAAACAGCTGGCCAAAGGTTACATTGTAATCAATGTGACTCAGGAAATTCTTTCCACCATGTTGGGCAGAATGAGTTCATCATTCACACCACAAAGCCACATCAGTGCAAAGTTTATAGGAATTATCACAATCGCTCCAAGATTTTTTTTCCACTGCTGTGCAATCAGAGATTGGCAATCTCTTTCTCTGTTCCTTGCATTGCCCAGTGTATTGTTTGGACGGCCCAGAAAGTATTGACGGCCCTGTTTTTAAGATTTAGTGGCATTCGCCCTCTCCCTTGTAATGGTTGTGGAACACAATAGAAAACATAGTGTTGCAACAGGGCAAACTCCATTGAACAGGACACCCTCCTTCTGTTGTAGGGTCATACTAGGGTAATAAAAACACAACTTTGATTTATGCAAATGATTACATCCTGGCAAAAGATGAACATAAATCAAACAATTAAATGTTTTGATTTGAATTTACTAGTTTACAGGGATACACGCACACTTCTCCAAAACATTATGCCAAAACCGCAGCGGTGTCATCAACACTGGAATTACGATAAGAGAAAACAAAGTCACCTCAAAATAAATCCGAGCTCCCATGGAGATGAAAAAGAGCGCTCTATCATAATTAAAGGAAAAAACAAGCTTGGAGACACACACGCTCACGCACCTGCAGCATTAAATAACCCTGACAGCTTCCTGTCCTGTATCCTGTAGTGTTGGGACATTATAGCATTTTCCTTCAAATTAGCTTACAGTGTACACTAAACATAATGAAATGATGCATATCTACATCATTTGGATACAAGCTGTATACTTGTGGATCAGCTAGTAGTAATGGTAGTATTCATATCCTGTAGTTTAGAAAATGGACTTATACCACACAGTTTTAATGTGACCCGTCAATGTTATTTACAAGCTTAGTTTATCTGTAAGATTAGTAAAAATGTAGTTGAAGTAGACACATTAAAATGAAAAGTTGTTATGGGGACTGTTACACTATTATGATATTTTGTTGTTATACATGCATTAATATAACAGCATCATTTCCCTATGCATATTGTCTTTTGAGGTGACGCCTGTTTTGGAAACCTTTTGCTGTTTTTAATGTCATTATGGATTTATCTGCTGATTTTTTTCCCCCATTCATTAATTAATCATTTCAGTTTGTAAAAAAAAAATGAATTAAATGGTCAAAAAATGCTGTCACAACTACACCAAACAGAGCCAAAAATACCTGTCAGATACCTGTAATGGAGTGAAAAGAACAACACTTGGATATGTCAAACATAGCACAAGTGGCAGCTTGTGGCAGAAAAGACTCGAGGAAAGTAAAAGTACCTTGAATTTCAAGGTAGTTATGTACTGAGTTCTTAAAGTATTTTGGTCTGTTTGTAATGCGTCTTCTTGTGCACTCGACTGGCTCCTTAAGCAGTAGTGTTTCCCTTCTGATTCATGTTGTCAGTATATCATGTCTCTGCTGACACTTCTATCCAACACTTGTTTGTCCCAGGGACTGATAAACAGTGTACTCTTTGCCAAGGTCAGCGCTCCCAACGCAGCTGGCTGGAATCCCCCAGACTGTGCAACACAGACTAGTGCTGCTTTGCACGTATACACATCTCCTCCTCCTCCGCTCTATCTATCTCTCTTTCCTCTTTTCTGTTGACACCACAGGAATCGAGCAGATGGGATAACAAAGAGTTAAAAGTGAATTGAGGCCTATAAGCAGACCTGCTTACTTTGTCTTTTGGCTGAGCTGTCGTTCTTCTTTTTTTTCTTTCTTTTTTTTTTTTTAAGGACAATGAGGCTTAAAGGTCAGCAACTGCTCTAAATGTTCTAAACTCTTAATGTTTACAACAATAATGTAAACCTTTATCATTGTTTTATAGTGTTATGCTATCTGTGTGTCAAGCCCACGGTACACTGGTGCAGGCAGGAATAAGAATGAAATGACAACCACTTTAAGAATGGACATCAGTACTTGCAACAGTTTTTTTTTTAATGAATAAAAATTGGAGGACTTATGAAAGAAGGCTGGAAGACAGACTCTTATCATGAGCAGTTTAATGTGGGAATGTTCTTTACCTGATCGCCCTGCAGTTGAAAGTATGCTGCCAGTCACTCCTCTTAGTTTTAACATGAGGCTCTTGCTGCTCAGCACCACAAGCCAAGAACTAAGTGTGAAACTAGCCAGCTGAACTTCCTCGCAGAATTTTCTGTCTGCAGTGAAAATGAATACAAAGAAGGTCCAATTCTAATTCTGAAAACACAGTCAATGAAACAGGTTTATCATCATGTACCATATTTGCACTTGTTACTAACGTTTACAGTTTAGTTTTGTGTAGATAAGATAAATATTTCTTCTTTTTTTTTTTTTTTTAACAGTGGTTTTAATACAACTATGGGTTCATATATGCAGTAACTATGCATAGTTACTGTATATAACCCCCCCATCCTCCACCTGATCAGTGGCTGAACACTCTACAGTACCTATGAGCTATGGCCATCCCAAATTCTATGTTTGTCGCACATTTTGTATTCATGTACCTTTCCTGATTTCATATTCTACATTTAAATCTAGAAATGAAGGCACTCTAGAGTGCAAGCCTTCACCAACGTCGCTAAGTTCCCAACAACACAAGCTCCCCGGGAATAAATGCTTACCTTTCATGGTCAAATTGTTTTTCTATGAGCTCATACTTCAGTTTTCTACCAGACTGTGGTAATAGTGTTTTTTTGAGCATCCCAAAGTGTGATTTTTAGGTCAAGATCATTCAGCGTGAAAAAGGAGCACATGTTGGCGACACCTAATAGGTGATACATGAACTGCAAAGCCAGCTGGCTCTGGCTGTTGGATGGACCTGTGATTGCCTCCAAAACCAGTTGGACAATTTAAAAGCACATTTTTTTGTAGTTTATAGAGCACATTTGATCTCTATTTTATCTTTTTTGTTAATGAACATAATGTAATGACGATTATATATTATATCTTTGGTAAATAAATGAAATCTTGTCTTCTTTAGGAAGTTTTTGACACGACTGGACTTTGATAAATACCTTTCTAGTCTCTGGGTATGTTCCAGCTTCCTTTAAACATGCTGTTGTGCAGCCTTTGTTAAAAAAGGAAAACCCTGACCCCTTCGCTCCCTAAAACTTAAGGCCCATTTCTAAATTGCCTTTTTTAGTCTAAAGTCCTTGAGAAAGTAATTCTCGCTCAGCTGCAAATATTTTTAGTTGAACATAATGTACATGAGAAGTTCCAGTCTGGTGTTAAACCACTACATAGCACTGAAACTTCTCTTTAAAGAGTTTTTAATGATTTGATTTAAACTTCTGATTCAGGACACTCGGCCATGCTGGTGTTCCTAGACCTGACAGCTGCTTTCAACACTTTTGACCACTCATTTCTCTTGTCACGTTTAGAAAATAGTGCAGGAATTAAAGGAGAGCTCTCAGGTAGTTTCAGTCCTACCCAACAGAGAGGAGATTCTCTGTCCACCTGGGTGATTACTCCTCTAAGACGGGCCCACTGACCTGTGGTGTTCCCCATGGTTCTGTTCTGGACCCCATTCTATTCTTATTATATATGCTGCCCCTGGCATCAATTTTTGAGAAACATGGCAAAACAATGGAAAGAGTTCCATTGTTTTGCAGATGATTTACAAGTCTATCTTTTCTTGAATCTAAAAAGTAAGGGCTCACTCCAGCCCTTGTTTTATTGTCTAAATGACAAGCTCGTGTACATAAGCTCATGGATGAGCTTATACTTCCTCACCCTGAAGGAAAACAAGACTGAGGTCAGTGTTTGGACACCCTAAACTGTGGGATGTGGGCACCCTCAGCCCCCTTGCCTCTAACATCAGCTTGTATGTAAAGAGTCTCTGTGTCTATTTTGATAGCAAATTCAGCAAGCAGATTTCCTTTGTTGTCAGGTTTATTTTTTTCCAGTTGAGATTTATAGCCAGGGCAAGGGCTTTTCTCCCTCTTAAAGATTTAGAGAGGGTGATCCATGCCTTCATAACTACCTGCCTTGACTACAACATTTTGTTATTGACTTTTCAATCTCTTAATGGACAGGCACCCTTCTCTCGTGAACCCCTGTGTGTTCATACTCCAGCTAGAAAGCTGAGGTCAGCCAATAAGCTGCCCCTAGATCTACCTAAAACCACGTCCAAAACTAGCGGCGATCGAGCCTTCACATTTGCAGCCACTAGCCTGTGGAACAGTTTCAGTTTCCTACTCCGTATCAGATCTGCCCCCTCTCTTGAATGTTTTAAATCACTATTAAAGCTCCATCTCTTCTCCTTGGCTTTCCATAAGAGCTGGGAATGTTATGACCAAAGATTTTACTAATATTATTTTTATGATGTATTGTGTATTGTTGTCTTCCTGTTGTAACTTTTACTTGTATAGCACCTTGTTCTACTCTAGTTGTGTTAAATGTGCTATATAAATAAAGTTGACTTGACTTGACATGAAATAATCAAGGAGTATCAATTATAAAGATTTAGATACAAGAGTATGTGTGTGGATTATTAAAGATGGTGTCTCAGTTTCAGGAATCAGATTGTTACAAGCTGGACAAGTGTTGTGTGAGCGTGTGGATGTATATATAAAGGTGTTTGTTTATGTGTGCGTATACAAACATCAGTCTCCCATTGTGTTGGGGAGAGAAGCGTGAGAGTGATCATAGGGTCAGCTGCACATCACATCAAAGATTTGGCTGCGTGTAAAAGAGTGCACTCTCCACACAGGCACACACACACACCAGCTGCCACTGGAGACTCCTAAGCAGTTCTCTATGCTCTTCACATTGAACAATCAGGTATGACAGGCGTGGTCGTTCTGGGTCCCAGCGGGACAAAAGCCACTGATAACTTCCTCACACACACACACACACACACACACACACACACACACACACACACACACACACACACACACACACAGACACACACACACGCACGCGACATATCCATGCAGACTTACCGTGTACGCACACAGTATCAGTTTGATTATTAGACATAATTTGTAAAGAGGAGGATAATATCTCTCAGTGTGTTTAAAACAAAACTACAAAACATCATATGATCTATTTCCTAGACGTCATGCTGCTGATGTACAGTAGGCGAAAACAGATTCTTATGTACCTGATGCTTCTGTCTAAGTTGCCATAAACCATGACCGGTATTACCTGGTGTCAAGCGCTGAAATCAGATTCTGTTACTCCCTTCCAGTACCAAAATTCTGTGATTAAAATATATATATTCAAAATGTCTGTCTGGTAGTCTGGTACAATGAACAAAACCTAAAATATAGTTTTATATGTGCTTCCTTTTATGTTTATGATATTATTCCAGTGCATCTCAATAAAGAAGAATATAATGGATGAACTCATTTTTTTTTTGGTTTTTGTAATTTAATTCGGAAAATTTAAACTTTCATATATTCTATATTCATTACATGCAGTGAAGTGAAATATGTCAAGTTTTTATTTTGTTTTGTTTTTTTAATATAATTTTTGATCATTTGGTTTACTCAGTTTCCGTAAAATATTCAAAATATTATTTAGAATTTTTTTTTAGCTTTAGGCCATAATTATCAAAATTAAAATAATAAAATGCTTGAAACATTTTACATTTTGTTTAGCCTTTTTAGTTTAGAATATATTAAATGTTCGATCACATAACATGATGAAAAAAATCGCCATATTTATTTTTTTGGGATGCATTATTACTCATCATATCCTTTCATGATGACAGGTTTATGTTTAAAGTATTTTTACTTTTTCTCCCGTCTTCACTGCGCTGTTTGAAATTCTAAATAAATAAATATTAACACGTCAAAGACTTGTACTTTGGCTCCCCCGTGCGGAATAAAAATGCAAATACAGGTTATTTAATCTTTATTTTCCGTTCAGAAAGCGAGTGGCGGTTAAGGAATCAAAACGAATATTAACTAGATTTT
>KV751316.1:6107514-6124513 GCA_001698575.1 Mola mola
TGACATAAGGCATAAAGAGATTAACACAATTCACGTTTCTCTTCATCTCTTTCTGGTGTCTCCGCCTTGCCCTCGTCTAAAGTACAATCTGCAGTGTTACCTTCTTCGCACTTTCTCTGAGCCTTTGTCTCCACATCCTGCATTTCATTATCCCTGCAGCCCTCATGCCCCAGAATCCCCCTCAGGCTCCATACATCTGTCAGTGCAAAGGGAGGCATTCGCTGGCAGCCAGAGATATTGTCCACGCATCTGAGGTTGGTGTGCGGGTGTCCATGTGTGCAAAAAGTGACAGCATGTGTTTGGAGTTTGGCTGGAAATGTAAGTTTGAGAGACCGAAGGCTGGAAGACTCGAGCCGGCGCAAAACAATGTGGTCACTTAAGGAAACACGTGTGCTCGTCTGTCAAGGACAACGCTTGGCAGATATAATGCTTTTCAGATAAACAGAGGGATGAAGAGTGCTTCTTCACGGGCTGTCAACAGTGCTCTACTTCTTAACCCGAATACATTTATCCAACTGTTAGTTATTTATTTGACTATTTGAAGAATTTAACGGGACACTTTCTTTTAGCTTGTGCGTGGACGCAGTAACTCAAACTACACAATGTAAACACATTCTGAGTGAGAAGGGGGGGAAGGTGCTGTTACCTGCAGGAGGTGCGCCCCCAGGTGCTGCTCAAACATGTCGGTAGCCAGAGAATGAGATGATCGTCGTACTGCGGAGAGGAAAGAGAGACGCATCAGAAAGGGATACAGCAAAGCTCTTGTCTTTTCCTTGTTTTTAAGTCCTCCGATTTCAGAAGAAATCATGAAATGGCCTAAAAAAAAAAGTAAGAATATTTCAAAGCCGTACTGTCCACATTTCTGATAATAATAAGTGGTGAAATAACAAAAAATATCAGAAAGGGTTTATTAATTAGCTAGTCAACTTTCAGACTGGTTTAATTGCAGCTGCCACATATTAGTGATTATATAAAGCCATCCGTAAATACGACTCAGCAGGGTTTTGTAATCATGTTGCATCTCGGTGACGTCTTTGAATTTGCATCCAAATGAAACTCAAACCACACATGTCAGATAAACAGAGGAATAGACTCAAACGGTCATGGGTGTCTGTGAAAAAAAAAAAAAAGGAGCATAAGGAGTCGCTGTGTGACGCACACCACTCAAACGCCGCAAGACACACAAACAAACAAATGCGCTCGCACACACACGCAAACATTCAGTGTCTGCATTGCCACTCTTAATGCATCCCAAACACAAGCTATCAGAGCTGCTTCAGTGCCAAATGGTGCTGTTTACCAAGGCAATTACAATACAAATAGAGTTGGAGGTGGTTAGGTAGGGGAGGGGGTTGAAGATAGGTGCATGAGGAGTAGAGGGGGTACGGCCTGGAAAATGAGAAAACACTAAGGAAAGCGAGAGTGATCACTTTCTCCCAAGCAAGTCTGGCATTTGGGACCCCACTGACGTGGAAGATTAATTTAGCAATCAGCCGTATTTACTGTTTTATGTCAAAAAGTGTATGTGACAGCGTGTGTGTGTGCACCTGCAAGTGTGTGATTGCAGCGCTGGGTCCATACGTGAGAACTAATCTCACTCCAACAGCACTGCTTTTGAACACAATGTTCCTTATCCGACAGAGACAAACTATGTATGTGTTAGTTGGAGTTTTTGTATGTGCGGAAAATTTGTGCGTACAAGAGTATATAAACGTGCGCGCATGTGTGTGCGCGTGTGTGACTTTGAGGATCATCGGATATCTGCGTGAATGTGTGTGTGAGTGTGTCGCTGCGAGGCTGAGGGAAATCAATAAATGTTATGACAGGAAAATGAAAGCGCTGCTCTGGGTTACAACTGAACACAGAGGGAGGGTTGGAACACACGCACGCACACACACACACACACACACACATATATATATATATATACTGCCCAGCTGCCTGCTTGTGATGTGGGTTTGGTGAATGGAAGAGGGAGGCATTCCATTAGAACTGCAGACTCACACACACATCGGGAACACACACAGCAATGAATTCTCATGCACAGACTACACAGTGGCAGCATGCCCTCCGATTTAACAACGCAAATGCCAGCGCGCGTGCACACACACACATAAATGCAAAGTTACCGGACAAAGCCGTCGTGGCATTGTAAGATTGGGGTCCCCCTGTGTGACAGCGTGTGAATATAAATAAGGCAAGTCCATTCAGGCTCTTAAAGGGGGTCTGGTGCTGGGACCCTTCAGCCTAGCCAGTCGCTGCCTGGAGGGGGGATGGGGAAGCCAAAGAGCTCTCTGCCTGCTTGTCAGGCTCCCTCGTGGGTCTGCGATGGAGCTGCAGCACTGGGCAGTCCGGAGGAAGCAACCCCCATCCCAATAACAGGAAGATGAACCAAAACAGATACACGCAGCTTGTGATGACTTGTCAGTGAATGCTGCACAAATTGAAGGGAAACTCATACTCGTTGAGTGTGTGTGTGCGTGCGTGTGTTTGCTGAGTCTCGTGCCACATATCCCCAGAGGTGTGAAGGTGATGGTGGGTGATCAGTAGTACTGAGTAGTGTCAGCGGGGCGGAGGAAACGCTGGATGTGACATGAAGCCAGGAGGGCTGACGGATGAGTCTACACACACTCACACAAATACACAGAGGACCATTTATTAAAGACTGACAGGCCACAATAGGGCAGCCAGGAAACCAAAACACTGGACCTGGTATGTGTGTGTGTACGCCTGCACCAACATGTGCGCATGTGAAGAGAGAGAGTCTCACAGCAGTGTTGGTATTGCACCCTGAGAACAAAGATTCTTCTGTAGTGGTGCTGTGAACCTCTACTTCTACAGTGCGTGTTGGTGTGTTTGTGTGTGTGTGTCTGAGAGAGAGAGAGAGAGAGAGAGAGAGGGCTGATTCTTTTTGTACATTTACATTATCACTTATCACTTCCATCATACACATTCCATCTTGTCTACTACATAACTTCTAGGCGGGATTCTGAATTATAGGCGTTCAGTCATAATCCCACAGATGGTAGCTTTGCACCGTTGGATCCTCAGCCAACACATACACCAAATGTATGCACTTAATTGATCAAATTACATCTTGGGTCTCATTTTTATGGTTGTAACGTTTTGTCCTGCTGGCAAAAATATGTCCTGTTTTACTAAAACAGCAGAGACATGGGAGTGCAGGCATGACCAAAACATTTGCAACAGTCCTTTATTGAACATCTTCCCTTCCAAACATATGCCATCTTTTTTTATTCCTATGGGTAATACTAACTACAGTCACCAAGTTCATTGCTGAGGTCTACAAATACTGTGTAGGGCAACATAAAAAGAAAGTTGTTTTGTTCACAGTCCCTTAATGGTTTTGGCTGTGAACAAGACTTTTTTTGGAAGAGGGAGCAAAAACTTTACCAACACCCATCATCCTTTGTAGATTTTTACCTCCTGGTTTGAGCTTTTGAAATAATTCATACATACACGTAACAGTTTTTGAAGGTGTTGTGTCCTGCTCCGTGGTAAGAGCCAGTGAGGAGCAGGCACACATCACCTGCCCTTTGTAGTGAAAATAAGCATCATAAATGTGCAGGTACCCAATGAGAAAAATCATGCCTGAAAGCCTCTGCTTCGTTTCATGCACCTCAAATAAAACACGCGCTATGAATTTCTTTACTTCCTCATACAGTGAAGGACAGTAAAAGAGGAGACCAAAACCTTCAGGCCATCCATAGGAAGAATGAAAATGGTGGACCGGGCCAGTCAATGTCTTCAGTTCATCACAGGCTACTTATTGATGTTACTGAGTGACTGGCATGCGTGCCGATTGTGTCTGAAGGTCAAGACGAAGCAGGAAATAGTTTTAGTAATGGTGAAACTACAGTTTTGACAGTGAAAACTGATCGCCCTGTTGTGAAACATTTATTTTAGAATTGAGTTTGGTTTATCGGTCGACTTGAAAAACTGCCAGGAGTGGAGGGAATTTCAACGTCAATAATTCACATAAATTGAGTTGATCTTCCTTCTAATAATGAACTTTAACAGCAGCAAGCAATGTAGCGAGTGGAGCTCAAAACAGCCTGTTTTCTTCTTCTCTTGGATCATTATAAGCACAAAGAACCATCCAAATAGTCATCTTTTTTACAACAGTGTAATTGATTCACAGTAATGATGCATTGGATAAAACCAATGGGATGTCAGATACAATTCAAGAAGGTTTTGTAAGTCAGGTTCATCAACTTGAATGGACAGACCGAAAACACACTTAATTAAAGCACCAGCAATAATGCATTATTGCTAGCATTTTCAGGTGCACTTATTTTCTGTTTTACCCTGGGCTGCCAGCAGAAATGTTTGCGCCCCTGAAAAGGTCTCACTTGTGCTGGTGCTAGCTCTTTTACTGACACAAGCTGGTAAGGTAATTTCTTTTGTTCAACACATCAGCCTGGCTGAAGACAGCTTTCTGAGCTGACTGAATAAAGACAGTCATTACATTCTTACTTAGATCTAAAGCTGCTTGCTAGTTCACCCTTTTCTTTTGTTTCTGGCATCTGAATTCCTGTGCAGATGCAAATAGCATCAACGTTAGCTTGTTAGTTTGGATCATTAAAATAGGTCATGTGGCCCGATAAAAACGATGAAACATGCCACATGATAAAATGTTAAAAAAATTGTTTATTTTTGTTGTTTATGATTAAATGATTAGTGATGGTCCTGACAGGCTTTTCTCTTTATCTTTCCTAATGGGCAGTTTCACCTAAAAAGAATTGTTTAGCCGAATAAGCTATTGTTGTTTAGCCTGTCTGATGCCTCATTCCTCTCCCCCCTCTGACTTCTTTCGAACATTTTGACAGGTGAAGTGTTTTCGAAACCTGTTACTGTTAATAGTGTTGCGAATGTTTTGTGATCTGACTTGTGTATGACTCGTTTACACACCCATGTACCCATGTATGTACAGTCACACACAAGAGTTTTTGCACCTCTCTGTAACACTCCTCCATTTTATTAGCTTCCCAGCTACGAGGCCACGAGGTTTCATTTCAGTGAGGGAACAGGTGACCGAACTGGCTCGGGCGCCATCAGACACGTTAATTATAGTCCGACTCATGGGTCAATTCTGGGGGTCTCCCCAGTGCTTTATGACAAGAGAAGATAGGAATTTCATTTGAATGATTTTCATTATACTGTCTGATACATAATTTAGTTCCAGCAAAGTCCACGAGTAATGGCAGCACATGCACACCTACAGATCCTTCCAACGCAGACACGCAGAACCGCAGTCTTCCTTTCCACCCCCACGGTGTCAATCATCACCAGGTTAGAATGGGAAACAAAGAGATAACAGACAGTGAACCCCTCTTTCTCCAATCAAGCTCCATCCATCTGTCTGCATTATCTTTCTTTCTAAAGTCTTCCTCTGCTGCCATAGCTTCACCCCTTCAAAATAAGAGCCCCATCACCTGCCAATTTGTTTACAACTATCCAAATGTGACGTTTGGGTTGTTCGACAGACAGAGGGAGAAGGAGTGACCCTAATCGCAGCCTCCCTCCCGGCGCAATTATCTTCTCATTCTGACATCCATCCCTCCCTCCGTCTCCCTCCATCTCCCTGTCTCTCCTCCATTGCTCCCTCGCATCTCTCACGGTCGAACATAATTTGAGTGCAATTAACTTCCCTCAGAAGCCCCAGCTGCTTTAAACGCCGTGAATTAGAGGGGAGGCAGATGCGGGGACAGTGCAAAGAGGGTGGGGGAGACAGAGAGAGACAGAGAGAGAGAGAGCCAGAGTGAGCGGAGGTGGAATGAAAGTCAATGTTACCAATGCTGGGGAGGAGAGAGGTGTGTTTGACCTCACTAACAGAGACACTAAAACACTTCAGCTGGCCCTGTTGCTGGAACTGGCTGTCATTGTACTGTACCTTGTAAGACTGAGGGGGTCCCCAGCTGCTCTGCTGCACCTGATAAAGTTGGAGCTGCTATCAATTTGAATCTCTGCAACACAAAATTCCACTTCCTTATAAACTCAATCAAAATATGAACTATAATAACATAGCCTGCTTCATTTAAAGTTGCACTTTTTTTTAACATAGCGGATCTTTACTTTTACTCTAAGATTGTATTCAACAAGTTAGTCATCAGCATGGCATGTGGTATGGATTATATTATAGATACTATCTTATTAATTACATTGGTATTAATAAATGTGCAGGTTGATAAGAGGAAAGACGGAAAGATATATCTGATCTCAAAACTAAGTTTCCATTGTATCAAAGAGCACTGTTTATTTATCCCTCACACACATACATCTGTTAGAGTTGTTTAGTCACCCAATTTAGGGCATCCTTATTAATTAATGGTGTTTTTGTCAAGAAAAAAGTGTTTCTGTAGTTTTTTTCCCCTTTGTTTAACTGTAGGTATTACAGGTATAAATACTTTTTTTTTTTAACCCAACAGCAATCAGGCTGAATAAGAAAGAAGATATCTGAGGTGATGTAATAGCTAACTCCACGGTATGTCAGTAACATATACATAAATAAAGAAGACAAATTTGACAATGTGTCGCCACTTCCTCTCCCTGTATGAAAACGAAGCAAGAATGATCAGGTTACGAGCACAGACATCTTGCAGTGATGAGGTCCTCTGGAGCCAGAGTCTGCGCAGTGGCAAACAGAGCTCAGCTGTGATTGTGATGTTTAATCTCATTTACATAGCATCAAATTACTGATGAGAAGTAAATTTACCAAAATAATAAACATTTGAACAAACACCAGTGTGATAACAACCAGCTAAAAAAAAAAAAAAATAACAGTATTTAAGAAGAAATATTTGAGGAGTACTTTTTGGTTTGGCCCAAATCCGACGTCTGATTACTGAAGAGGAGGGGCTAATATCCATCACTGCAGTGTTGAGGAGCTCTCATGTTGCCCATCTTTATGTAAAATCTATGGCCTGTACACTGTGACACTGTCAACACAGCACAGTTCTGATCACAGCCACCGCCACCAGGCTGGTTACTCTTTCAACAAGCCAAACTACTTTAAAAACAAATGGAGAAACCTTTACTTAAACTCACTGTATGTCACCAACATTCATCATCCTTAACAGACTGTCTCATACTTTGCTTAGTCATGAGCAGACAGTTGTCTTATAAGGCCTATTTTCTGTTCACTTTGGGGTTTTATTGCCAAATAAAGCAGTTTAGCTATTGTTATTGCTGTTTACAGTCCATCTCATTCACTGACTTAAAGTGTCAAACAGCTCAGAATTTTACTGCTCATCAATTAGTATATTGAGGACAATTTGAGGAGTTATGAACACAAAAGCACACAAGGCTAATCTCAAAAACAACAAGGATTACCCTTTAATGTGGCATTTAAAAAGTGGGGTAATAAGATAAAAAAAAAACAAAACTGACGTCCGAAGAAAAATTTGCTTAGCATAGAGATGCTTTGAAATATCATTTTTTTAAAGAAGGCTTTATTCTTCAATGTGCTGCACGAACACAGTGACACACCCAAGCATGCTGAGCGGGAATGTTCAACAGGGGTCATTGTACTCTTCCTTCCTTCAGCCTTTCCTGTTCGTTTGCTCCTTCCTTCCATAATATGTTTCTCTCTCCTCCTTCCCCCCTCCTCTCCCGCTCTCTCAATCTCTCTCTTTCTCTCTGTGAAGGTCATGCAATTGATTTTCTTCTGTCTATTCATTTTTCAAGACTGGCTTTGAAACGTGGGAAGCAGACAAAAGCCACACTGGCCCCTCCCCTCCATCCCTCTCCTCTCCTGCATCCTCCATCTTTTTTTTCCAATTCAACCCTGGCCCTCACCCCATCCAAAAAATAACCACAAACAAGGGAGAGCGTGGAGGAATGTCCCTGTCTTTTCCCCACTCTCTTTCCTCTCCGTACATTTGTCCCTTCCCTCCTTGCTGCCCTCCTCTGCCTTTCAGCTGGATATCTGACCACGTTCCACTAACAGAATTAAAGTCATGCATCACACTTAAAACCCTGCCAGTGCATTGTGGGTAGACTTGTTCAAACTGATATCCAAATTAGCATTGCATTTGCAGTGCTGGCCCCTGCTGAGACTGTTTGAACCGCTTGTAAAACTCTACAAACGTTTAGTAAAATAAATCAGACGCCGGCCCGCTGCTCAAATTGTTTTGAATTTTTTCAGGATGATTCAGACTTTCACAGCTTCCAAGGCTGGCGTGAGTGACCTTTGCCTGGCTGCTGCAGGATTCCATACATTTTTGCAGTTACAGCGCACATAGGTGTGAGAAGCGGTTCTCGTTGATGTGTAAGCAGCACAGCTCGCATTTGTCTTTCTACTTCCAGTTCATGCACAAGACAGCGCGTCTATCCGCGATTCTCAACAGCAAGTATATTCTATCAGGTCGTTGGAAAGCTTGTGAGACTGAGGCCAAACAATTCCCTATTTTCAGCACTCAGTCAAGGCCACAACTGGCTGCAAGCATGCTAGCATATGGGCATCACTCATTAAGACACTTAGGATTGTGCAAGGCTGATTAGATATTGATGGATCCCAAGGATTTACCCACAACAAGGTGTTTTTTCTGATACTGTGGCAATAGAGTGAGGGTCTGTTTTGTCGTTACAGTGTACAATTACTATAAATGGTCGTATATTTATCATTATGGACCTCAATTTGTTAGTTCAGACTGAAAGTATAGTGAGTAGATAAAGAGGTTATGATGCTGTGTCTATACATACCATTAATTAATTGCCATAATGTCCTGCTCTGCTTTTGCAATTAGTTTACAAAGAAAATCAATGTACCAAAAAAGATACATGCAACAATGGATGTCACTGGGCTTTTTAAATGTAAGACATATTGACATATTGACTTGAGTCTCAGAGTTCAGGTATTGTGGATTGGAGAGCCATCATTGTTGACTATTTTCTTTTAATTTTATACAACGTGAGAGCTCTTCGCAGGTGAAGCCAAAACATCTAAATGGACAGTTTTTCATGACAGCCATATTGACATGAATTCACAAGAAAACGCAGGTTAAATTAATAAAATACATTAAGGTTCTGTTCCAGAGCCAAGAAAACAACGCGGCACACTAGGTCTATTAGACCTTAATGGAACAGAACCTTAATTAGTATAAATATTAACGTCTGAAATGGTAAAGGAGGTTCTTATCACACTGATGCATGTTCAGGTGTTGGCTGTAATCACTTATAAGATTCTTTAAAAAGGAGCAGAAAGGTCATGATTGAAAACTGAGGCCTGCTTGTGATTAAATCAGGCGGATGTACGGGCTAGAACTCAATGCCGTGGCTCCGCCCTCTGATCAGAACTGTACAGTTCGGACTCAGTGGAGTGAAGCTTAGACACGTCTATCTTTATACATAACAGTGGCTAAACTAAACACCAGCGCTTGATAAATTGTGACATATTTTATGGAAAATAAAAACATGTTTTAGTGTTAACATCAAAGTGGTACTCAGTGATTTAGCACTGCACATAAACAGATGGTCAAAATCAAGTCTTTTAAATGGTCCAAGCATCACACCTCCATTTTCCACAATGCAGCTATTTCGTGAATCTCTGTGTGCTAGATACCAGGTCGTAAGTTTAAACCCACACTTTCTAACACAGGTTTCTGTTTTCCTAACAGAAGACACTGCAACAAACCACTGAGTCATTCTTCACATGATGACTCACTTACCCTTTTAGTTCACCTAAAAGCAATGTAGTAACCCTTTAACAATTAGGCCTATTGATACTTTGGCCGACTTCTTATTACACCGTTAAAACAATTACATCTCTTTGGGAGTGTTTGCTGCATATCGCGGTAAAGTAAGCCACACACAAAAATATTGACATGACTTTTGTTTTTCAAATTAGATAAGAAGAGACATGAACACACACACACACACACACACACACACACACACACACACACAGACAGACATAAACACACGCCTCTAATTGTACTGTAGCTTTATCTTCTCCCTCAGTAATAGTAGCAATTATACAGCCTTCATAATTACACTGTCCTCGTTATGTAGTTAATTTCTATAATTACATGTTGCACCAATAGTTCCCCTCCCTCTTTGTGTATAATCTATTTGTCGCTCTCTCTCTCTCTTGCTGTCATTCACACAAACACACGTGGCCTGTGCTTGGAAAGGCTTTGTATCATTACTGTATATACATGCGTATGGTTACAGGCTGGTGAACAAACTTGTGCGTGTGTCACGCGGACAGCAAAAGTAATTACGACGTTAAAGGACTGTATAATTGTTCTGGATGTTTATGGAGCGAGCAAATCCCACTGCGGAGCGCAGATTTTGACTGAAAGACATGAGCTAAAATGTGGAGTTCATGTGTGCATAGGCAACACATTATCTCATCTTAAATGAAATAAATCTAAAAGGGTTTTCAATCAGGACTGTAGCAAACATAAAAACTGAGGCCATGAAGACCCCTACGTGCTGTTTGCATCCCTCTGTAGGCTGCCAGGGATAAAAATCTGGTGGGAAAATGGAGAGTCTGAATCATGTCATGAGTTAACATAAATAAAACTTTAAGACATTGCTAAGACTTCACTTTGAAAGTACAGAAGGCATGCCTGCAGCCCTATTTTCCTAGATGATTACAAGAAAAGTAAATCTAAAAAAAATGTTAACAAAAACACTAACTTAATCATTCAATTAAAAATTAAAACCTAAATCTAATTACATAGAACATATAGTAGGCTGCACCCCCGCACATCAGCAGAGGTGCTTGCCTCTGTATATCATGCTGCCCATTTTGGTTGAAGGGATCCTGAAATTCTATTATCTTGGGATGTTGAACATATTAATACACCTGTAATGGCCCATACAGTACATACTGAGCTATTTTTTTTTTTTTCAAACACACACAGAACAGACAAACAGACAGGGGCAAAAAGCAGCACCGTGCCCATGGCCTGGTCATTGTGCAGGGTCAATGTGTATCATATTTGCAGTTATCCGTTGGTCTGAGGTGTCTGTACAAAGCGAAAAATAAAAGGAGAGACACTATTCTGTTCAGGTGTTTTCCTGCCGCTCACCTTTGCTGCAGTTGCTGTCTCCCTCCATCAGGGGGCTCCAGGGCGGGTCTCCCTGGCTGGCAAAAGTGCGCATATGCAGGTAGCTGATGGTCAGCCGGATGACGGAGGCTTTGTCCAGCTGGCTGGTGATGGCCCCAGGCAGAGGCAGCATCTTTGCCAGCTCGAAGAACTCGAAATTCTCCTTCCCCCGACGCGAACGAGCGGCATTGCGAGACTTCTCCTTGCGCAGGTTCTGGAGACTGACAGGTGGACAAGGACAGGGTGTGAGACAAAGGGGGTAGGGAAGATGGGCAGATAGAAGAATAATAGAAGAAATAGATAAATGCAGAGAGGAGAAAAAAGACAAGGTGTCATTCTGAAGCAGCAGTGTGTAAGATGGGAGAATCTGGTAATGGGTATCACATTCACTGACCACCTGTTGATTGATTCGTGCGCCGTATGGACAACCTGAGAATCAACCCAGAAAACTCATTTCATAAATATATATGCTGGTAATGGCTCCTGCAATTCAAGTGAAACAATCTCCATTCTTACCCTTCACCGATTGGCCTGGTAATTACGGACAAACTCCCTTCTTCTCTCTGCCACCGTCCAAAAAATGCCATTTGCTCCAAAATCCATATGTGAAACACACATACACACTCTGCCTCTCTCTCTCACTTCCCCTCCCTGATACCCCCTCCCTCAGTCCTCTTCCTCTCTCCCTCTCATCTGGTCCCGGGCTACTGAGCTGAAGCCGTGATTGAGGGATCAATAGGAGAGGGAGGGGCGGAGTGACAGAGGGGGGCCGGGGGCTCAGGTAGCCTGTCTCTCTGATTGGGTATTGACTCTCCTCAATGGGGCCTGAGTGGTGGAATTATGTTGTCACAGCCACTTCACAATTTGTGTCGGTCTGTGCTGCGCTGGAATAAAGTGTGTGTGTGTGTGTGTGTGTGTGTGTGTGTGTGCATGTGTGTGTGTGAGTGAGAGAGATACACAGAGAGGAGAAAAGAAGAACCAGCTTTTTTCTCTCATGTCTGCTTTGCAGATTCTCATCCTCAAAAAGTGTGTGTGTGTGTGTGTGTGTGTGTGTGTGTGTGCGTGTATGTGTGTAGGTGTGTGTGTGTGTGTGTTTGGTTTGGATACATGTATAACAAAGTACAAAAACAACGAAAAGGGCTGTGGATTGAGTGTGTACAAGGTTTATGTCCTCATCAGCTGACACAGCTGTTGTATTTCTCCTTGTTGTTCTTTAATAAGTGTGTGTGTGTGTGTGTGTGTTGCGGACTCATGGTGCCAGCCTCTGTAACATCTCATTATTATACCGCCTCGACCCCAGCCACCAAGAACAATCAATACGCACACATTGATTCTGTTTAGTTTTTATATCCGCCCGTAAATGACTGCCCATTAATAATTCCGGCCAAATTTACTTAATCTCCAGACAGAGGGGAAATGATTCATGGCTCTGACAGGATTGGCAGGTGGGCAACAATGTGGCCTACGTACAGCACTGAGGAGATTGGGCTAGTGTCATCTGGAGTGTGTTTCATTGATAAGAAATTCTTCTTCAGGCTCTCCGTGTATGCAAGGGTGTTAATGCATGGATTTCACCTGACAGAGATTAATTCATGGGCATGCACGCAGGCTTATACAGTATCGGTGAGTGTGTGTGTCTCACCAGGGCAGGGTGGGAGGCTTGGCCAGAAGTCCTTGTAGGAAATCCCACTCCACGCTTACACACTTCCCCTCACTGACAAATGGCATGGTGGCCATCCTTCTACCAATCACGTGCCGTTAACAAAGGCTCCGATTGGCTGCAGATGTGACGCGCACAGACCTGGAGGTTCACCAAAGACAGCACAGAAACAACCAAAGCAAAAGTTAATAAGTAGTTGTACGACGTAAATCAATAAGAAGGCAGTATGTCATCCTATCGTACAGCCATTCATTTTGTAGTCTTTGTAATTTTTGGACCGGTATCATGTTTTATCAGCACAACCTGAGCTATATTGATCTGACAATTGTATTTTTCACTTTCACATATACACCAAATACACACAAAAAAAGAGAAAACCCATATTTGGATATATTAGTATATAGTTATATACTCTATATCCTATGTGGTATTTTCAGGATCAAAAACACATACTTCACAAGCACTTGAACACAAAAAACAGCATAACGCACACTGATGGAGATATCTAAATAAATTATTTAAATAAATGCGGATTCTGCCCCATCATTTTTTCATACTTTTATGCATGCATAAATGTGTATTTATATCATCATATCTCCAGTTCAATTTGGTCTATCACCTTCAAACAAACAGTGAGAGTCAGCACTTTGTTCTACGTGCTTCTGTTTCTATGCTACGCTGGCATGATCTACACCATTATAAAATGTCGTATTTAACAAAATTCTGTGTTCTAAGAGGGGAGCATGAAGTCTATTTTTTCAATTGGGAAAAATTAGAACATTTTATCTCCATTTGGAGTTTCCATTCAGTCCATTTCAAGGGTCTAATTTTAATTCAATTGGACATAATTTAAAGAAAAAAAGTAGGTACTGTAGGTACTTCCCAACATAAATGTCAAGGATTTTTCCCGTGGTAATAAACAGAAGACAGAAGCCTGAGGCTTCTTCGAGAGTTACGGTGAATTAAAGTGAAAATCAAAGAAGCCCAAATGTTGCCCTTCATTGCTGAGATGATGCTCACACTTGTCAGTGACTACAGTTTAAAGCAAACATCTCAAAAGACGAAGACGAAGTCCTCCTCCTCCTCTCTCTGTCTCTCATACCTCCCCCCTGTAGTGGAAGCTGCCAATATTCCTCCCTGTCCTCAAAGACAGCCCCACGCCTCACCCGTTCATCTCCCCTCTCTCTGTGCTACGTTGACATTTAAAGGGCTAGTGTGGCCCCGAGCACCGTAGTGTCATGCCCTTGGGCCTGAGATGCCCTCTCTTCCTTCCTCTCGCTCTTTGACTCTTTTTCTTGGCGCGGCTGGGTCAGCACAATCAACTCAGCAGAGCTTTGCTGCGGCAAGTAAAAATGGATTATGTCTCCAGTTTGAGCATGGCTACGTGACCTTTGGCTAAGAGGGGTCAGCAGAAGCTGGGCAGGTTTTGGCAGATATCACTTCACAAATCTACACAGCCAATATTAGATGTATGCATGCAAAATTTCTTGGACCAATTTCAGAGGCGGCAGAATCAATGAGGTAGAGCTGATGAAAGATCAGATCATTGGCTGACCGTTTAGGCAAAGATTTATACTTTCTACTGCTACCAGGTCAGTAACACACAGGCCGGTCTCAAATATTTACGTCCAAATAGCCATCATGTTTGAGCAGGATGCACGCTCAGATCGGTCCATAGCCCCATGAAGCTGCTAACACGGGCTAAATGCTAATGTCAGTATGCTACCATGCTCACAATGACGATGTTAGCCCGCTGATGTTTAGCAGGTTTAGTTTTTGGCCCGTTTACCAACTTTTTTATTTAGTGTGAGAATCTGCTATTATTTGCTAATTAAAATAAAACACAGCTGTAGCTGATGCTGATGGGTAGTTTCTAATCTATTTCAATCCAAAGCATTAGAAAATTCAAAAATGAAAATTTTAGGGCTACAGAAACGTGAGGGGATTAGCAAAGTGGGACTAGGGGATCCCTGTCCCATGTTTCACTTACAATACTGGGATGCTGATGAAAAGAGGAAAGAGTTGAACTCAGCGATTGAAGATGAATGCAACCAGCAATACAAAACAACCTTCATACATACATTTGTATAGCAAAATTTGTATTGTTACGTTTTTGTACTGTTGCCTGATTGGATAGTTTAATGTCTCGTCAGTTGTTAAATTCAGAGAAATTACTGGTTAATTTGCTAATTTGATCAGTTTCATAGATTTTTTTCTTTAGTCCCAGATTTAATCTGTTCCCATGACACTTAAATTGATGGAAATTTTTTGTCTATAGGCTCAAGTTTGATGCTAATTCATCTACAGGAAAGCAATATCTTTGCTCTTCTGAAGCTTCCGGGGCTCTTTTCAGAGAGTCTGACACCAAGGAGACAGGGTTGAGCAGAGGGCAGCGCACCTCTGTCTAACAACTTCCCCTATGTCACCTCCTCCAGCTCGCCTAGATAAATGCCCCACACACCACTTTGAGCTGCGTACAGTAGCACGGACCGAACAGACACGGGTAGGAAACAACGTACTGTCACATTTTCATCGCCCAAAACACGCAACCAGCCCCCTTTTTCATCTCATACCTGTATGTTTATCTCTTAATTGACCCTATCTGCGCTTATCTAATCTCCCCCTCCATCTTTCTGTCTCGGGCTATCTCTCCATCTCCCTCTATCTGTGCAAACACAGGCGTAATGGACAGAGGCCTCCACAGTAATTATTCAATCAGCCTCATAACCTTGTCACAGGTTGGGCAGCCCATTAATGCACTCATCCAAATGGACCCCGCCACTTTGACTGCTAATGCTCTGGCTAGCTAGCAGCACAACAGGCTGAATGTCAGACGTGTCATCCAGGAACAATCTGCTCAATAGAGCTGAGTCGACACGTCCTGAGGAAAGTGAGGAAAGTGAGACTTCTTAAAACAACAATATGCAGCGCCCACAGCTGTAGTTTCAACCTGCATGAAGTGTGAGCGCGGGTGTTCGCAGTGTGTTGCTGCAGTGCTACATATTCATAAGTGTGGTGTGCTGGAGTGTGTGTTTGAGACCCCTGCCCTATAGAGCAGTGCTCTCTTGGCACCGTCTCAACAGCAGCAGAGAGCAGGGCACTGCGGCGAGCGTTCGCGGTCGCTGTTTGCCGTGCTTTTCTCTCTGGCTGCCTGCTTTGGCTCCCACTCTGTTTATTTTCAGTTGGGACGTTTAATTAGGGCCTCCAGCTGTCAGAGGTTCGTTATCATGCCCCTCCTCTCCCTGAGCCGCCTACCTCCCGACACTCCCCGTAGGGAGTCGAGGGCATCAGGCAAATGAACACATTTAAGTCAAACAGCACGCAGACAGACAATATCCCCACTGCCATGCCACCAGCTCCCCTCGGTAGAGACATGGTTGTTTTATGCCTCATCTCCTCAGCCCCTGGGGCCCGATACGGCGGCTGGCCAAGACAGAGAAATGTGGAGGCAAAGGCGCCCTCATAGCCCACCGGAGACAGCATGCAGCTGCGATAAAGCAAAGGTGAAGAGCAGGGCCATGCCAATGCAGTGCACAGGAAGAGAAAGAGAGCTTTCCGATAAATTCTGAGTTCTAAGTCTTTCCCTTTCATTGAATAAAATGAAAAAATTGTGTTTTCCTCCTAACATACCATACCATGATCCTAACGCCCTCAGGCCTTTTTCACCAATTCTTCTTTCAATGATCTTGACACTAATTAGAAATCGCCTGCAGCCCACACAGCTTGGAAGCCACAACCACAATGCTAAAACTGTCAACGGGGTTCCTGTGATATCTGAATTGTCCGCTATCATTAGTTTCCGTTTCTCTGGTCATTTTTGAAGCATGTGGATTTTACAGCCAATAGTTTGCAGACAGGCCACACCTATCTTCCCTTCACCCATCTTTAATTATCTCCACATTCAACGGCGATGTACGATATTTCTCTGAATAATATTTTATCAAATAGTGCACACTCAATATCACGAAGAGATACAGAAAACATGGTTGGAAATAACATGAACAGAATATTTGATGTAGCTAGTTTTCTATCTTGCCTTTCATGTTGTTGAGTAGTTGTAAATGAGTGTCTGGAGCGTCCGGGGAGATGAAGTTTGGTATTCTGGTTTGAGGGCTGAAAACTACTTATCATGCATTAGAGTCCTGGTTGGACCTCAGGATTTGGAAGTCAAAAGACTTTTTAATGTACAATTTTTCAGCCGCTGATCAATCGACAGCTGCTAGTTGTGTAGACTCTCCCCCCTCCCATCTCCATCAGTATT
>KV751316.1:6124765-6143280 GCA_001698575.1 Mola mola
TGCGGTTGACCTTGACGACTCTGGTTTATTCCCAAGCCAAGGTTCTCTCCAACTCTCAAGGGCCTTGGCATCCCCTTCTCTCCCCCTTTTCCATCCCCCTGTTTGCATTTCCCATCATGCTCAACCCCCACATGTCTCCTAACCCCTTCTTTGCTCCTCCCTGGCCCCTGCTTGGGTCATTAATTATCTAATGGAATCAATATGGTGTTAGATTGGACCAAGAGTGACCCCGCCCACCCCCAGGTATCTCTCCAGTGATGAGGAGGAAGAGGAGAGTTCAGGAAGGCTGTAAAGGAATGATGATAACAGCCTGCAAGCGTGAACCGGCACCCTACAGTACAGAGGCCATCCCTAAACTGGAAGAATACATAATAAAGAGATCAGCGATAAATAAATGATTAGAGGGTTGGATGGAGCAGGGAGGGCATAAGTTGAGGCAGTAGGAGAGAGAAATGATGGACAGATAAAGACGTACAAGAAAAAAAGGGAGAGAGAAAGAGATTTGCTAATGTTCCCCCTTGGTAATCAATATATCTCTCCTCCTCCTCTTTTATTACGCCAGGCTTTGGAGAGCATGCTTTGATGTCCACTCCTCATGGGCGTGCAGCTACACAAAATCCAATCCACGCCTATCGTAGTTACCATCAACTTCAGCCTGCAAGTCTACACAAAAGAAAACGCTCCCCTTCACCTGCGCTGGACTTAGGATGAACTGGGTCATATGCATTTACAGTTTTACCTATTCTTCTCAAGTCAGGGGAGGATTTCAATACCGCTAGATCACAAAACCATACAAGTTAGACAAGTATATTATAGTAAGTTGTAAATGATCAGGACTTTGCAAATCCCTGAGGTCAAAGGTGCAATTTTGTAAGATGTTGAGTCTCATTTGCTGCCTCGCCAAATGCTGATGCTTTGGATGCATACAGCAGGTCGGTCCGGTCAGTATTAAACGTCCCAGGAATGAGAGTCAATAATCGTCTATCTGTCTATCTGTTAGATGGTTAGACTACGACCAAAATGCTAGGCAAGGATGAAGCCTTTACAGGTAAATATTACATTTACAGTGCATCTAATCTTCAAATGCACCTCAAAAACCGTGAAAGTCACTGGCGAGCAAATGGCAAAAGGTGGAAAGAAGACAGAAACTTCTGCCGCCAACTGTGCAAGAGTCAACTAAGTTGATGCAGGTCTCAATAAGGCAGAAGATAGTAAATCCACTCCTGCAGGCAGAGACCACATCATCGCTGACCTCCAAATATCTACAGGCCAAAGCGCAGCACACAGGGTCACTCACTCTGTGCAAGCGTGCACAGCGGACTTGAAAGCGCACCACCACCAGCAGAGATGTCCACATGCTAATACGGATACATCAATTAGCATGGCACAGATGTCAGAGTTCAGAGCGGTATCAAACTCTTGATAAGAGTTGTTCAAGTTGTGTAGGTGTCTTGCAGCACACTGGGGAAACCAGGATACCCGCTGGCTTCATACTGTGTTCCCACACACAGCTCAGAGCTCGACACTTTGTTTCCAAATCCCCAGATCTAGTGTTAATTTATGTAGCCTCCACTTTATGCCATGCATAGGTTAGATAAGATAATGGAGGGAAAAATCTGAGAGAGTTAGACAGCACCTGATCTGACGCTCGCTCAGAGGTGAAAGAGAATATGAATGTGGATGCCTATACATCATGTGCACGTCACCATGTAACTGTGTGTGTGTGTGTGCAGCTTGGTGGATCCCTTCAGGCCGGTGTGTGAATGACAGCAGGGGTTATGTAAGGAGCCACAGTGGGGCCGAAGTGGACAGTCTGACCGGAGATCAGGTCAACAGAGTGTGACACTAAACACATCTCCCTGACACCGCGCTGACACCCTCTGTCACAGGCCCGCACACTGTCTGTCAACGCTCCTCACGCGCACGCACCGCCAGAGCACGGCATGTGTGAGCAGCTGTCTGTCAGCGGGCCAGACACTGGCCACCTCAGCATGTGTGTGCGTGTGGGTGTGAGCAACAAGAAGAGACAGAATTATCAAGACGGGGGTGAAGAGTGGATGTGAGGTGCCTGAGAACTGGAGGTGCGAGGCTGTATAGATCACTGTTGTGGTCATTATCTATGTAAAACTATTACAGTAATAACATAAAAAAAAAAAAACCACCCACACAAGCTTTGGATAAGAAATAAACAAATAAATGCAGTGCTAATCTGCTCTCTCTCACAAAAAAAGAAGCCCCAAAACACTTTTTATTAAATTCATCCGTATGCCTACTTTAAGCAGGATGAGCGTTTTTTTTTTTGTTTTTTTTACTTTCACAATGGAATCCCAGTCAGCGTCTGTCACACAGTTGCCTCTTGGCATGATCTGTGGCTCCATAAATCCAACAGCTAGAGAAGAAAAACCTGCGTCTGGATTGAATCAGAAAAGGCCTAGCAGTGGGTCACGACCAAAACATCCTGCACACGCAAAAAATGAGGCGGATGGAGTGGCTTAGTGGCCCGATGGGCCGGGGTATAAACTGTACCGCGGGCTGGCCCTGCTGCGTGTTGTCCCATCTTTATTGCAGCCGAGTGGAAAGTGGAAACATTCATTACGTGTTTCTCCATGGGAAAAGTTCCTAAAAGCCATTGCATTCAATGTGGGTCTGGACAGTGACTCTTCTCACATCCTGACAGAGTTTCACGACTCCGCTCCAATCTATTCTGAATTCACCTTAAGCACCTGATATCTCTGCAGGTGTGTGTGTTTGCAGGGAACTCAACCCAGCACAGTTTACAGCAAACGCACACAGCAGATTTTGGAGCTATACGTGTACACACGCTCATGCACACACACAAGTATTTCCTTTGTGAAATAACTGGTCCGTTTTTATTGAGCATAGAAAATCATGATAAGTTTAAAAAAATGAATAACCTCAACTCACTCCGTGACGGTCTGATGCTTTTATTTGCTTGACAGCAGCGGCGAACGCTATGCGTTTGTCACACTCATTCTGCCAATTTGGACCACCTGCTGCAAATACCCCGAAGGCACCAAATGTTACTGAGCCTGTAAACTGTGACCAATTCTGGGTCTGCAGGTGGAGACGGACACTGACTCTCTGTTTCTGTATCTCCAACTCTAATCCACACACGCAACATTTAACTGAAGGTGTTGGGCTATTAGGCCAAAAAACGGTGGCCATTCATCACTGAACACATACACGCGGAATTATTTGGTTCATAAGAAGAGCAACATTTTGGAGAAAGTGTTTTGTCAGATACACTAAATAATGAATTGCACAAAAAAAGGATGACCAAACATTAGGTCTAATTATCTAATCAAATTAAACGCACTATACATTTATAGCAAACTAAAAAAAACTACTTACAGCCACTAAAATATGCACATCCAGATACATATTTGCTTTAATCACGTGCACATACAAGGTCAATTCAAATTTAAATTTCAGTGATATCCTCATTTTATCTCACTATATAAATATATTTTACCTCTCTTCTAACTGCCAATGTGTCAAATGAATGCAATAATTGTGCACATTTGACTGTTTTCTGATTTAGGTTGAGGGAAAAGTTCCCACTGCTGCTTACATACAGCCCTTTCTTTCGGATTCTATAGACAGAAAAATAACTTCAGGTGCAAAATTTAACAAGTTATAATCAAACACATCCTTAATATGTTTTAATCTTAATTACATCAAAATGTATGAAACAGCCGGCAGAAATCTGATAACTTTATCACGTTTGTGTGAGCGGACGCCAAGCGTGTGTCATGAAGTTGTTACATCTGTTATCCACTCACCTGACGGGCATTTCCAGCTTTCTGTCTGCTGCTGCTGATCTGATCCACTTTGTCCCTCTCTCCTCTTCCTCTTCTGCTCTGCTCTGGTGGCGCCCCGACCACCTCCTCCTCCTCCTCCAGCGGCACCTCAGGCTTAAACACAGCAAACGGTGTGACCCGGGTGGGCTGGGCAGCGTCAGTCCTCCTCACTTTCAAGAAAGACTGGACCGTGCAGCCGGACACATCGCGGACTCCCGTTGCAAGACAGAGTCTGAGCGCATGTGTGTGCGTGTGTGTGAATGCAACTCGCTGATGCGGCTCTCCTCGGCTCTCAGACTCACTTCACCAACACTTTGCTCCGCTGCCTCCGCTCGGAGATGGACCTCGGATTAGGACACAGCCAGTGTGAGAATCCCTCCCACTCTCTCTCCCGCTCACTCATTCACTCTCCTCGCTGAGCTTCTTTCTTTTCATTTCCTCTTGGGAAAGCCATGCACACCAGTTGTCTCTGCCTTCAGCTGCTCCTTCTCTCGCTCTCTCTCTCTCTCTCTCAGTCACTAGTAAATATAAAAGGTATGCTTGTACAGCCCCTCGCCCCACTCTCTCTTTGGCTCTCCCTCCCTCCCTCCCTCCCTCACTCGCTCGCTGTGTCTCATGCTTTCGCTTACCCCCACCTCCCCGCAACCCCCCCACTTTCTTTCTCAGTGTCAAAGCTGCCTTTCAAATGCTGATTAGCAGCCGGAGTAAAAGAGAGACGGCGAGAGGAGGGATGACTGAAACGAGTGGGAGATTCCTTCACATCCTCGCGTATTGTAAACCGTGACTCCTGTCCCGTGCAGCTGCACATACATCGGAGGACAACACATCAACTCAGAACCTTGAACACTCACCCTAACACAGATTTAGCTGAGATACGACCCCCGAAAGTTTACATTTTTACTGCAGTGTGTTGCTGTTAGCTAAATGTAAATGGCTCTTGTCTTCCAAAACAACCAGTCAGCCTTTTTGGATTGTCGTCGGTCAACTTTTGCAAAATTACCTCATTGATCATTTTCCGATTCAACTATGATGAAAACATGCAACAATAACAAATTTTAATGAAAGATCAACGTAATGGTAATGGAAAAATTCTGACAACTTACAGTGTCACTTCTACCACTTCTGAGAAATGACAGACACAGTCAGGAATGTCCCAATAATATGACTCAACAAACATACTTTTTTTGCCATAAATTAATGAAAACAAGCGAGTCTTATAATACATACAGGGGAGGCACAAGCACAAACACTACTTCTTAGCACAATATAAAAATACCTACAAGTAAAAGTCCAGCATTCAAAATACTAATACTCTGCACATAAAGGACATCTGGGAGAGATAAATTATTCGAGACTCAAACAGGCTGGCCAGTGGATATAGTAAATTATTATCGAGATGTAAAAATAAGCATATTGTCTGAGATTTTGGATATGAAAATGTTGTGACACGACAAACCAATAAGTCTTGTCCTCTCCTTGTTTTAAAGGTTACAGCAAAATGACATTTTCTGAGTGTTCTACCTGTTCCTTTTTTTTTTTTTTTTGCCTCTATGCACTTCAGTCATTAAATTCTCATTACTGATGATTATTTATCACAGCTCTCATTGTGTTAATAGTTAAAAGTACCATTAGTCTTCCCTACAATATTGTTGCGGCATCAACAACAGGTTTATGTATATGGCCAAAGCCTCTATGAAGAAGTTTTGAGGAGGGATATCATGAAGCATAACGTGTATTGTGATATTACCTTAAAAAAGAGATATTAACGACAAGAGTGTAATATTGTTTTATATTTACTGGTCCATTTTAATGTGAGCAGTGTTGCCAAGCTTTAGTTGGCAGAGGAGGAGCTCATCTTAACCACCATTTATATAATTTAGTGTTTAGCCACTGACAGTGCGCCATACAGTATTTTAAATACTGACAGGTA
Source organism: Mola mola (assembly GCA_001698575.1). NCBI lineage: Eukaryota > Metazoa > Chordata > Actinopteri > Tetraodontiformes > Molidae > Mola > Mola mola. The sequence goes on from KV751316.1 coordinate 6,130,517, forward strand.
TTGATTTAAAATTATCTACAGAGCGACTGTATTTTAAGTTGACATACCATCAGACTGTGGTATTATTAGTTACATCTGTGAATCAGATGAACACAGAGGAACTTCAATAATGGAATAAAGTTTCATTTAAAATGATGTCAACTGTTAAACTGCATCTTCAAGGTTAAATGTAGAGTTTTTGACCTTGAGTAGCACTAAGGAGCTTGTTTTCCTGTGAGCAGGCCGCTGTGTTGCTTGTGCTACTGATGCACACATACTGTTTACTGATGTAGAGGAGGCAGCAGCACCAGGAACCACTGCCCGCTTTGATTCAGTCCCGGTGGTAACAAATTAGGCTGTTCAGTTGGAAGGTCTGGGTCTCGATCGCAGGAATAGTTTCTGTTCTATTTTTTTTTTTTGCATACCAGCAAGCAAGAAAACATTCAGATACATCAGAAATAATGTACCTGCTGTTGGTGATTGTGTTTTATGTACTTATTCCAGATAGTCATTAATTGTGCCTGAACGGGGTTAGAAAGCTGAGCAGGCAGGAGACAGACCCCAACCGGCACATCTTTATACAAAAGTGTTTGTCCTTTTAACCTTATTAGTGCAGAACATGCAACACCGCGTTTACCTAAAAAACATAAAAGGCTCCCTTATATATTTGAATTCCATGAGGTTATCTTAAGGATATGTGATTAGAAAAGAGGAAGTTGCCAGTATAGAGAAACACAGCCAGACAACTGGCAGCGTTTCTGCTTCTGGCGCGTCGCTGGCATCCGCTGTGCTTCTGATTACACAATATTTCTTTCTGTTAAAATGCTCCCCATGTCAGCTTAGGTGACTATTGAATCGCAAATGACTCAACCGAGACAAAGACTGCACCTGAGATGGCAGTTAATGTGCATGATGTCATCGGGTAGGCAGTCCCAGGAACTGTCTTTTGGGAACAAATAGGTAAGAACTAACTGGTAACTGAAGCGGTGTGTATGATATTGGCTGCCTCGTGTTGGGAAACATCTAATAAGAGAAAATAAGCTGACCTTTGCTTTGTTACTTCCACCTCGCAGCAACATCTTTCGTGGCTTTGTTTACAGTTTTGCACTGAAGAGCTGCTACTGGTCAACAGTTGGAACAGATGGGGTTTTCTATTGGAAAGTGTAACAAAACTACACTTTTTCTGTCCCAGAAACAATGATATTTGTTGTATGATGTGGGTGCACCCTACACACTATGAAATTATCACCTGCCCAACCCCCTGCATCTGTCAGATCAGCTGAACAGCACACGTCAAAACATCCACCCTGTCCTATCAACCATGATCACCGCTCCTGAAAAACACATTTTAATCTAATATTTTATCAATTTTGTGTTGCTCTTTACTGTAGTTTTAATGATTTTTCTATGGTGCACCTGCGTTCAAACAGACAAAAATGTGAATTAGAAGGATAAAAAAAGCTCTGCTGGCACCCTAGTCATACACTCCTGCTCCCACAGCGGCTCCACTTTCCCTCCTCATCTCTCACCATCTCATATGTGTAGAACAATGGATTATGCGCGGCAGAGGCGGCTGTGTGTTTCTGATTGCGTAGCCTGATCCCAGTATGAGTCTACAGGCTGAGATCTCAGCCTTAAGATGCTTTATGGAGACGGAGTGCCCTGGTGCGACCATTCTACAGCACACCATGAAAGCCTCCTGCTGCCTGTTGCTACCGTGCATGAAACATTTCGTAATTCAGTGATAATATCACATGAGCTGAATAGCAACACACTAAACATGTGCTTCTGATAATAAATGTTAGAATAAGCAAGAAGTACTCAAAACAGTGCAGTGTGTGAGTACATGTGCTTCATTATACTCCTGCAGCCAGCGTGTGCTCAGACCCACAAACAGAAAAGCAAACAGCACATACAATCACAGATGCACACACACACACATACACACACACACGTACAGGCCAGCATATACGTGAACAAATAATCAGTCAAAGACTCACTCAAGTACTCTCTCTCCCACCAGTCTCCCTTCCACCTCCCCTCCTTCCCCCTCTCCTCTGTTCGTTCCCCTTGCCCTCAAACACTACTCAGAATATTGATACATCACCCCCTCCTCTCTCTGTCTCTCTCTCTCTCTCTCTCTCTCTCTCTCCCTCCATCACTCACTTACTCTACTGAATACTGATAGGCTGTCTACTCCATGGTCTGAGTTTCAAATCTCTCCCTCCCTCTGCCGCTGAGCCTCGACCAAAAAAACAGCAACATAAAGGAGGAAATAGCAGAAGTTAATTCACTGAGGTAGACATAAATTCACTTAAGTACCATTTCAGATTATGTCAAGCTAAAAATGGGCTGAACATTGTTGGAAAAGGAGGGGTGAGGGCTGACTGAGGAGGAGGAGGAAAAGTGGCTGCTTTGGTTGGCTGTCTTGCCAGCGGAAACTGGCCGAGCGGCTCTAAGTGCCGTAGTGAACGAGCGCACGGCGACAAAAGGGAAGAGACGTGTGAAAAGTTCAGGCAAATGAAGACGCATTCAGTGTTTTCTCTTTTTGTCCGGCTCCCGCCCTCCCGCCTCATTGTTGGGCATGTCGGCTGTGTCGCGGCTGAGTAGGGGAGGGGGGATGAATGAGGTCGTCAAGAGTCCCACTGAGCCCCCTCTACTTCACAAACACACACACACACACACACACTCAACAGTTGGAAACAGCTGAGAGCAGGAAAGAGCAGCAATAAGAGAAACAGTGCAGACAGAAAATGTCCTGCTTTTCTCAAACGGGTGGGAAGGTGGAGGGGCCTTTCAGGTTGTTTATATGTTTAAGTGTGCGTGAGTGTGTGTCTGCAGGAGAGAGAGAGGTTGCGTGTGCCTAGTCTCTTCGGAGGAGGCTTTCTGTCTGCATTAGAACAGCAGCGCGTCTGAGACACTGGGAGAGAGAGTGTGTGATTTTGTCCTCCAAGTCTTCCAGAGGTGTCCTTGAAGGAGGCTGGCAGGGAATATCTGACTGCGCGTGTGTGTGTGGGTGTGTGTGTGTGTGTTTGAGCCCTCACAGGCTTTCTTTAGTTCCAGAGGCTTGCCTTGCGGAGCAGTAGTACAGGTGTTCCCTTCCCGAGTCTGCTCCAGGCTGCTCCTGGAAGTAACAAAAAACTACAACCTCAGGTCTGCTAATTAGCCTGGGTTGAAGGCAGAGAAATAAAACTGAACTGAGTGGTTTTGTAAGAGGATAAATGTTTAGTCAGTGTGTGTGTGTGTGTCTGCACATCCATTTGGAATAATGTGTGACGAGGTTGCAGCAAGTGAGACAGTCACACCTCTGTCTAGACTGACAGAAATAAAGATGGATGACACGTCGCCACTTCCTCCCATTGTACACTGAACCAAAGATACCCAAGATATGAATTCCGCCATGTTGCACTGGTGATACCATTTGGAGCCGGAGTCTGTGAAGTAAAGACGGGGCAACAGAGCTGCATTATCAAGTTTGTGAACATACACCAACTAGCCTTCTCGTGAGCAGAGCTCAGGCGTCAGCCATGGTTTTTTATGGCATTATAGAACCTATTAAACAAGAGCCTGTTTGTGGAGGCAGAGACCAGGTTGTTGTTTCTAATACCCCTTTAACACGGGCCAAAAGTCCCACATACTGTGACCTCGCAATACGTAAGATCCCAGTGAACTTTGTCCTCTAGAATTTAATTAATTCACTTGAGGGTTAAAATGTAGGTCTGTGCCGAATTTGAAAAAAGTCCCTCAATACATTCTTAAGATATTGAGCTCATAAGATTTCGGGTCACAGTGACCTTGGAGATCAAAGGTCTTCTGATCGAAGCCAATTCACATGAAAGGCTCACATGAGGCTGCAGTGACCTTGACCTTTGATTTGACCTTCAGAATCGAATCAGTTCATCCGGCAGAGAGGACATTTGTGCAAATTTGAAGGAAATCCCTCAGTGTGTTCTTGAGAATTTGTGGCCAGAAGAGTGGCCTGGATGGACAGACGTACATATGAATGAACACTGAATGGACGGGCAACAACAACAACAACAAAAAAGGCCCTTGGACATATATCAGCAAGATATGAATTACCTACAAACAACAGAAAAGAATTTAACTTAAAGGTTTTAGTTTTGCCCAAGTCCTACTTGATCTACAGTAAATGAGGAGGGTTTATGAGCTGTACCGCAGCCCACCACCGGAGGCTGACAAGCAATGCTTAGGCTGTCTTGTCATATCAGTGGTCAGACATTGTTTTTCTCCACCTGTCTTCACACGTTACTGGCTCAGAAAACACTCGATCACAAGTGGCCTCCAGTCAAATCTTATTCTAAAGGTATAATATGTAACATAGTTGATTGCTTACTTTATCTTTCAGGTTGTCAAAAACCCAAAGCATCAATATCTGATGACCCAAGATTAAATCTTAACATCATACAATTTATTTCTACAAACAAATGGATTTAATTTAAGAAGTGAACAGCTAAACTTTACATTTCTGTATACATTCGTAGTTTGAATGCCCTGATGGAATTTCACCAGATTGGACACATTTGGCAGATTCTGATATCCATCTGGACTCGAGGATGAATAATTGGATTTTGGGGTACAAAGAGTACGGTCTCTTTGAGTTCACAAATCATATTCAGAACAACAACCCCAGACGAATTTCTACACTAATTATGAAAAAAGAATTCACATAAATGTGTAATTGTTTTGACAATAAGTAACTCAGGAACTGAAGGGGTGATAATGATCATGTGTCACATGACTGAATTCTGAAGGTGACACTCATCTTTAGATGTGTGCGTCATGCATTTGATTGTATTTGGTTATGTTTTGTGTAATTTCTCAGGTTTCAGTTTCGAGATGTGGTTTTTTTCTTGTTCTCATTTCCTTCGTTCCTGTTTTACGTGTCTGTTAAGTTTCTTTGTGTCATTGTGAGTATTTCTGATATTATATTTTCGAGTCACAGTTTTCCCTGTTTCCCTGTTTAGAATGTTTGTTCTTGGAGTCATTCTGTCTCCCTCATTGTGATTACCTTCATGTAACACAGCCATGGGTTGCTTAGTTTCCTTTGTTTATTTAAATTATTCTGTTGTCAGCCTCCACGCTCAGGTGCCAAGCACCCCTTGTTTCCAAGTCTGACTCTCCTGATGGACTTTGTATAGCTTGCGATCGTCTAATGTACATTTTCTGGATTGAACCTTTTGTTTAAAACTCCAATTAAATGTTTTGGCATATACAGTACAGTACTGAACATTACAATAACAATATTTCATACAGTGCCCGCTGTGTGTTTTCAAAGGACAGAAGTTAGATTTACCTACATGGAATTAAATCTATATTTTAAAAATGACTGAGCCCTCCTCAACAGGCTGGCATTCTCATAACATGTAGGTTGCAGTAAAATATGAATTAAATAAGAGTTTCTGCCGGTCAGAGAGTGTTTTTGTATTAGATCATACACTGTTTTCATTAACACTGTAAATAGTTTTAAAGATTAAATGGAGCTTGAGGCTGTTTTTTGTAAGGGAAAAGTAGCTTAACAAAATCACAAAACAAAGTCAACTATAGAACTAAAGTGACTCCCTGACACACATAGACAGAGTTATAAGCAGGCTCTGGAGCTCTGTGGGTGTGTTACCTGAGCCTGTAATTTTAAGAATATTATTGATAATACTACTCATAATAACAGAAATTAGTTATAGCCAGAGAACATGGACGCTACACTTGAAGCTAAGGTCAGTGAATGAAAGGGAGGACAAGAAATGACTGGTCAGATTTACTATCTGAACTAGAGTTTGAGAGGGAAAGTGGCATCTTCTGCAAAAAAAAAAAAAAAACGAAAAGAAAAACTGTATTTTTGCACTGAATGAAAATGAAGTTGCTCTGCTGAAACATTTCCAAAAATAAACCAGGCTACATTGGATGTAAATGCATTGAGATATGGTTCTTACAAACAGTATTTGAACGTGTGAACCACGAGTTGAAAAACTTCTAACGTCAGCTTCTAACAAACAGGCGGGCTTGTATTGTCAGATTCAACGTCTCATAACACCTGTTTTCATCACCTAAAGTTGAAGTTGACGCATCTCAAATCCCACACTAGAGTGATTAAAAGACAAATAAAGGCAACTCAAAGTGGAAGTCTGCTAATTTTACACATCAAAACAGTTTAGTCTTGAGATGGACTTGACCAAAGTGACAACAAAATCAATCTTGCTTTGGCTTGACTCGCAATTGAAAGAAAAAATGAGGGAGAAACTGCTAAAATCCAATTTAATTAGTAGGTAGCTTTACCTTAAACTGTGGAGATTGTTTGTAGATCATTTATACTGATGACCACCTCTGCAACTGTGAGCGCATTCTAAGGAGGTCCTTCATTCTCAAGCTATTTAAAACCAAAGGCTCTTATATATTCCCGAGTTCCAGAGAGTAATATTTAAGACTATAGCAGAGCATTTTCTTCACCATCACCTCAGCAGTTCACATAAATGATAAATATGAAATGGGTGTTTAAAGATAACAGCAATAGAGTAGATAATTTTCCGAATCTATCAGGCAATAATTCTTTGAGGGCATGTAGCCATTAAGAAGCCATTTCGCCTTTTGTTGAGTATGCTCCTCCATATTTCATTGAGATGCATATCTGCCTTTCACACTGTCTGCCTACTCCGCTATTCTCTATTCAACAGTGACCCATTGCTCCCTGCCATACAATCCTTCACCTTTCTGGGCTTAAAAGTAATTACCACTTTAATTTGCTGTCCGCTTTTGTGCATGCCTGAGTGTATCTGCAGCTGACTGAAGTGCTTGCTCCGTGTGTGTGTGTGTGTGTGTGTGTGTGTGTGGGGGGCATGTGTATGCCCATATGAAGCAATGAAGTGCATGTATTCATATAAATGTGAGCTGAAGTGAAACAATGAGTTGATTGTTTATTATAAAGACAGATAATTAACTGCCAGAAATCAATTTTTGATCATCAATTACTTTTAATTTCTCAAACCACCACTTCAGCGTCTCAAATGCGAGAGAATTTTCCACTTTTGTCATAAATATTATTTGGGTTTTGGACATTTCATAGGACAGAACAACCAATATGACGACATCTTTGGGGAAAATGTGTTTTTTGCACTCTTCATATGTCCATACATGTATGTTTTTATAGATTTTATGTCATTTTATGGAACGAATGCATTTGCATTGTTTTTGTTTATGTACATTAATGTTTGCTTGTTCGTAAGCATAAAAGGAGAAAGTGGAGATGTTCACATTTTATACAGTGGATACAAATATATACCTGTGTATGTAAATAGGTATGAGACAGTTATTTGTGGTAAATCTGCACATGTGATCATGTGAGAGTTTCTGATTTTTATCATGTGTGTGTGTGTGTGTGCGAGTGTTTTAGCCTCCCATTGGCCCAATTACTCCAGAACCAAAACCCCCTTTGCTTCCTCGCTGCCCCCTAAAATCCCTCACCCCTCTCACCTCACAGTCCCAGCGGTGGACCCCTAAACACCCCCCACCCCCATAGCTCTGCATGGCCAGATTGTCCGTCACAATACACCCAACCCCTCACAGGACCTCCACCACCTCCACTGTACCTCCTGCTGCCTCTCGTTGCCAGAAGTCCCACTAAATCAGCCCTAATTCCGCTCCCCACCTCCCCACCTCCCCACTCCATTCTTCCCCCTCTGCCCTCCCCAGTCCCAGGTGAGCTGACGACACAAGGAGAGCAGAAACACTCTGCGAATATTAATGGTTTGATCTGAATATTAATAAACCGCGCATCTTAATTATCTTTAAAAAAAACAAAAAAAAAACAAAGAGCCAGAGTCAAGCGCCATACTGTTGGGAAACACACACACACACATACACACAGGGCTGAACTATCTGTCCTGCACTGTGCAGATTAGTTAAAACAGGGCCTTATCCTCCAACCTGCTGTTTAAATGCTGAGCATGACGTTCAAGACAAATGCGTTGTCTTTTTTTCCTCTCCGCAAATGAAGACACCTCTCCTTTCCCACGTCCTTCTCCTCTATCTCCTCCTGTTGCTCTTCTCATTTTCTTTTTATCTCCCTCCACTCTTTTGGTTCAAGCAGCACGCCCCCTCCCTCTCCCCGTTGCCCTGTTTCACCCCCCTTTCCCTTCTTTACCTACTACCTCCCCTGTCTCCCCCACCCCCCGACCACCTCACCCTCTCTCACTAGATCGCCCCATCTCTCCCTCTCCCAGCCTCACCTACTCGATATTCCAGCCCTGTTCTCCTGCAGTCTCCAGCACAACTTTCTGACCCACTTCCTCTGCTCTCCCTGGCCCCCTGATCAAAGCCTGCAGGACGGCATCGCCTTGGGCAGAGGAGAGGGAGAGCACGAGATGAGGGGATGAAGGGATCGGAGCTTGAGAGAAGAGAGGAAGAGACAGATAGCGAAGGGATAGAGTGGCACGAGAGAGCGGGAACAGAGAGATCACAAGGGCGGGAAGAGGAGCCAGGTGCCCTCTCAGCCCAAGGACGAAAGCTTTTCCTGGATGATCACACACACACGCACACACACAGACACGCGATCCTGTCAGCGCCGTCACTGCTGGCCCTGTGTGCTGACGTTCATGTGGTATGATGCAGAAATATCATTCTTTTGCAGCAGCTCGATCCCCCCCCAAAACAACCCATTTTTATAAGAGACGGCCATTAAAATTCAACAGGATGTTTAATAAATTACACTTTCAGATTGTGTGTTTTCCCATCTTGTTATTCTGTTTTACATTCAGGCATTTCGCCGGTGAGCACACTGACAATATGTATCTGCGTCGCAGCAGGTGTCAGTTTTTTGTTGTCGTAGAGAAAATCTGCGAGTGGAAGGATCATTTTTTTCTTTTTTTTTTCAGTATTTTTCATAATCTCTTGCAGCCTTTTGTCTTCCTATCTCAAAATACACTCGCTTCCTCTTTACAGAGTTCAAAACCAAAAGGCTTGAGCTGACAAAATAAACATTTAAGTGCTCGGTCCAGGCGAGACCTGGTAAGTTTTTTCTTCTTCGATGGAGCTGTTTGAAATTTAAGATTGTCCATCTTGGTTTGAGGCGTAAGAGCCGTCCATCCCAGTGGCCGTGTCAGCTGGGCAGCCGGAGCGGGCGGGAAAGTAGAGAGCGGCGCCAGCCCATTTGTACCCAGAGCGAGGTGGCGTGTACTTTAACATTCCCTGCGCATCCCGACAAAGAGCACTAATTATAAATAAATTAGGGACACGACACGGCGTGCCACAGGGGGACCAGCCGGAGCCGGTGGCAGAATAGAGAGACTGATAGAGGGAGAAGAGCTTCAGAGAGAGGTAGGAGGGAAGGAGACGAGAAGACAGGAGAGATTTGGCAATGATATAGAAGAGCAAGTCGAAGGGGAGAGGAGATAAGAAAATGGAGGAACTGAGCGTGGGGAGGCCTGTGGATGGAGAGAGTGAAGTGTACACAGCCTGAATCCTCAAAACCCGGCTCCAACGTACATCCGGTGGCAACAAAAAACTGACAAGATTCTCTGTAGATGACAGAGGACGGGCAATATGTTAGAGGAGAGATGGAAGACGGTGGCAGGGAAATTAAAAACCACTGTGGAAGTAAAGGAGGCAAAAGAAAAAGATGAACTTCACAGAAAGACAAAATAATCGGAACCATATCTGTTAGAAGGGACTGCTGCTGTTACTTCAGAAGTAAATAGTAAATACTCTAATCATGAGGTGCCAATATCTACTCACACTCTCTACCTGTCACTCAAGCTTATCTGAGACGACTCGACAACCAAGCAAGTGCATGTCAAGAGACTGCCATGTGCGCGCGCGTGCGCGTGTGTGTGTGCGTGTGTGTGTGTGTGTGTGTGTGCGTGTGTGTGTGTGTGTGTGTGTGTGTGTGTGTGTGTGTGTAGAGCAATCCGTTTCTGGGTCTGTGCTTGTTTGTCGCGTGCGCGCGGGGAGAGAACCTCGCTGCTATCTAAATGGATCGCACTTCTGAGCGTGCCGCCATTTCTCAGCAGCTGCCATCCCGGCGCAGACAGACAGAACTGGCGGTGGCAGCCGGATGCGGGGCAAGCCTCAAGGTTACATCTCGCCTGAAGTTGAGGACTGATGAGTGTCGCCGCAGCAGGAAAAATGCGACAGCGTGTCCGAGTGGCGGAAAAACAATCGTCTTTACTCGGGGGCGTTTCTTTGTGCTGTGTGCCGCGAGTGTCTCCAGTGATGGAAGTTAACAACTGGCCTGAACGATAAAGCCAAAGGACATATATCGTACCCAGAACAACTGCTTTGTGTCTCTCCTTTGGGCCGGGAGGTGGGCTCAGAGGTCACTCAACTGCGACACAGACAGAGAGAGGTCAACTGACTGCCCTGCGACCCCCCTCCCAGCTGACACCATGGTAGCCATGGCTACTGAGCTGCAGACAAACACGGTGTCAGTATGAAGACTGGTTGTTGGGGGTTGAGGTGAAGGATAAAGGTCACATAACAAATCATCTTAGCTTCTCCTCCAAACACACACACACACACACACACACAAACCACTAATCTGCCATCAAATCATCACTTTCCCTCGAGTCGACTCTTGCAGGCGCACAGACTGGCCAGCAGAGAGCACAGGATATGAAAGAGTCGGAGTCTCCATTATCAAAGTCTATGCTGGCGTCTGTAGTCTCTAAACTTTGTGCACAGAGGAGAGTTAAAGAAGAAGAAAGGTAAAGGAGGGAGGGAAGACAAGAGAGGAGCAGCTTGTTGCATTAGCATTCCACCAGCAGAGAGGCTGTCTGTTTGCCTCTGGCAGCAGCCGAGAGAGGGGGACACTCTCTGCATCCTCACGCAGCTCGTCTGTCTCTCCCTCTGTCACTGTCTATCTCTCGCTCTTCCTGTCTCTCTCTCCCTCTCTCACCCTCTCTCTCTCTCTCTCTCTCTCTCTCTCTCCGAGTCTTTCTGACACGTTCCTCCATTGCCCATCACTCCTTCCCCTCCATTCTGGATGATCTTCTCCTCAGTCCTCTTTCATCTCCCCATCACTCCGTCTCACGCTGTCATCCACCCGGTTATCTCTCTCTCTCCTCTAATTTCTATTCCCCCACCTTTCCTCTTCACCTGATCTTCATTCGAGACCCTCCGTGCCCCCCCGCAGTCTCCGCTTGAGATCACGCTGCTCGTCCGCGCTATGACGGCCAGAAGCGTGTCATGGAGGGACACATCATAGCAAGATACGGATGGGTTTGTGTGTACTCTTCACATAAGAGATTGATCAATCAAAACTGGCAATTCCTTCGTGTATTTTTCACCTCATTAAAATGAACATCATTTAGATCATTTGCGAGCGGTAGATACAGCCACGCAGGTCAGATCTGCTGAATGCCAGTTAAAACGCAAAGGCAAAGTTCCTCCTTGTTGCCATGGCGATTTTTATAAACACAAGCCTTGACCACTCCATGCGTACAGATACATAAAAATCCATCTGTTAAATAGTATCATGTTCATTTTCAATTATTCATTGAATGTATTAAAGGTTGCAATTTTACATTAATCATTTAATGTAATTCCCTCTGTAAACGAATACAAGCGGGAAAACGGGGGAGTGCAGCCCAAACCAAAACATGAAATTTTGTCCTCTTCTTTCAGACCGCACCGTGGCCCGACGAAATAAAAAATGATGTTCAGTGAACCGTCACTGCAGGAAGACAAGCAGACAAACACACTGTCTGATTATGTTGCTGTTCCAGGACATGAGGCTCAAGTGCTGATGTTCTGCTGTGAGCTTTTGAAGGAGTTTAACTCATCGGAAGCTCGCTAATAGATTTATCACAATATAAGGTCCAACTTTCAGTCACATCATTTCCATTCAAAATGCCAAAGATGACAGATGTAAAATCATAATTGAGCATCATCAAGGCCACTCTCAAAGGGAAATCAGCAAGCAAGATACTCAAGATGTTGTATTCAAGCTGTTATGAAGAAATTTGAAGAATCAGGAATGGTCAAAAAAAATGTGCGGAAGGACAAGAAAACTTTTAAATTCTGATGAGAGTTGGTGCAACTTTTGTCTCTGAGTGAGCAGAAGAGGTCCAGCAGGGACCAGGCTCAGCATCTTGCAGGTTCATTGGGATGCCAGGTTGACCTTCTACGGTCTGAAGAGGCTCCATCAGGCATATGGAATTTGTGGAAGGGGAGCAACCAAGACACCACTTTTCAGAGAGGGAGAACAAAGTGAAAATGCTAAGACATGTTAAAGCTCATGAGACTGGATTGAAGACCAATGGAAAAGTGTGTTTAGGAGTGAAAACTTTTGCATGTAACTGTTTTTTTTTTGTTTTTGTTTTCTGTGTTAAATTTTCCAGTGTTGTCCGATTGTTTGTTAATAAAGAGACTGAAAAATGAATATGGATGGACATTAAAACTTTGCTAAAACAACAAAGCTGGTGGTGCCCAAAGATTTTTTCACAATACTGTGTGTCTGTGTATATATATATATGCATATACTCATTATATTCAGAAAGTAGGATTCATCTGATATGAATGTAAATACTCACATTAAAGCTAAAGGGTTTTTTCAGATATTGTTTCATTCAAAATCTAATTTTGTGGATTAAATTTAACGCATCGCCTCTGTTGATTCATAGGCTTCTTTATAAGAATTTTAAAAAGACGGACACAGAACGCAGACGGACATCAGCATGAAGATGTGAACAAATGAAAAAAAGCAGCACAGAGCTGAAACAGCAGCAAAGTGTCACTGTCCAACTATTTGCAGGGAGTTTGTGCAGGCGTGTGCGCTCCTT
>KV751316.1:6143352-6163166 GCA_001698575.1 Mola mola
AGAACTCAAACATTTAGAGGAATCCGACTTTTGTCAGCGTTTTCCACCTGTGAGCATGGAAACTGGCCCGTGGTGGCTGCCTAGCACAGTTTGCCATTTTCTCTTCACTAACAAGCACACACCCAGTGAACACAGCTTAAAAAATACTCAGACAAAATGATCTCTTAATGAAAATATTCAATCATGACAGGCAAAATTACCATATCAGTGCTCGCCATAATACTCTGATGATTACTCTGCTTATCAAATTTAATTGGATTATAAAGGCTTAGCCTCCAAATAGTTGTGAGTGAGTAAACCGTGTGGATACTGAGGTACACCCGAGCCAACACTAGAACTGTAGCCACAGAGACAAAAAACGCATTTGAACAAATTAATAGTCCATTAAATAAAAGTAAAGCTCTGCCGGCTAATAGTGTCTTAAAAGCATATTAGCATTAGACAGGGATGGGAGGCTCATTTGTCTGCGAAGAGAACAAGAAACCAGGGGAAGAGTTCGTAGCCTTGTGATTCTTTCTTTACATGTGGCATCTTGTGGGGGTCTGTATCCCCGCAGTCCTGTGAGTGATGCTCTGACCTCACCCCGACACGATCAATTCTCTCTTTTCCCCCTTGCTTTCTTTCCTTTCTCTCCATTGTCACTGTAACTCATCCTTCTCATTTAAAAGGTACTGTATCTACCGTGTCTCAATTAATCTCCCTCTCTCACTCCGTGTTGCCCTTCTGCTTTCCCACTCCCCTGCCTCCCTGCATCCATCTTGTTGCCCCCACCTCCCCCCCGAAGGCCCAGCCACCACTCTGGTATTCCCAAAGTCATCTGCAATCAGACATCTTCAATGGATTAATTACACTGTCCTCACACGGCTTGATCGAGCATCTAACATCTGCACCCCACCCCCTCAGACCCCGGAGCCCCCTCTTCACCTCCACCCACTTACAGACCACAGATGCTTTCTTCTCACCCACTTTTCTCTCTCTCTCAAGCCTCTCCTGCGCGGTCTCTTTACTCATTTCATCTCCTCTAAAGCTCTACCTTCAACTCCGGACCCCGCCCCGACCTCCTTCGACCGCCTTTGCTGGAATGACCACTGCGGGTCGTCCCCCTATTCTCCCGGCTACGGAGCCTTGCTAATTGGACATCGATTGGCGGGATCCTCTCCATGATCTCTCCTGAATATCCGGATCACGCTAATTGAAGAATTAATGTTCAAAAAGGAGGTGCGTTTAGAAGCAGGCACCAAGCGGGGAGGTTACGTGCAAAATAAACAGGTATGGACATTTTGCCACAGCGTAGGAGTCACCCATTAATCATTAATGATTAATAAGTAAAGATCCCATTAATTCCTCAAGAAAGCAAGAAAAAGAGCAGAGAGAAAATTAAAGTTCCCTGCAGGAACAGTTTAACTACCACCTTTACTTACACTTAGCACATAAACACACGCTCTCTCACTCTGCTCTCCAGCAAACACAGGCGCCTCACATCAATCACAGATCCCAGACCATAACCCCAAAAGCAGAGTGCCGCTTTGACTCCTTCTAAAATCATGATGGATGACAACTTCCCAAAGCAATCCCTCTGCGTGCCAGCATCATTTAACTAAAGGCATCAACTTGGCCCAGCCACTATGGCTCCGCTGTGTTCCCCGGCCTGAGAGCGCCGGACCCGCTGTCCTCCTTAGGAGACATATGAAGGCTGGCACAGGAAAGAATGAGCTTCACCTAAGTTTCTGATTGTGAATCTGTACCCCCCCCCACCCCACCTCCCCTTCTACTTGGTGAGCGTTGTCGATGATGAGAGACAAGATTGTGAGGAGGTTAAGTCGACCTCAGGCTCACACTTCAGAGCGGGCCTGCCCTGGAGCGCGGGATGACAAAACATTTAGGCCGATCTCGCTTGCAGCTCACTGACAGGCTGAAACAAAAGAATGGCCTCAGAGGAATTTAAAAATCATTGAGTGAATGTCAATTAATTTCACAGGACAGAGTTGAATTGATTAGAATATAAAACAATCTTTCTTGAAAGCAAAAGGGAATTGATGTCCAAGGCCTTCAAACAAGGGGAATGGGAAGACAGAAAAACGACAGCAAGAAAGACAGACGGCGGGTTTTTGTGTGTATGTACCCCGGTTGCATGCGTGTGTGTGTGTGTGTGTGCGTGTGTGTGTGAGCTCAGCAGTTGCGTTGCACGCTTGGCTGGCAGGGTGTGTGTAAAGTAATTAACATGATAGCCTCCCTCTCAGCCTGATAGCCTGTTCCCTGCAGCGAGGTCGTTCAACAGACACCAACAGACACCTGAGCTGCATCTCAGACACAGAATCTCTAATGCAAACACGCAGACACACACACACACACACACACACACACACAATCATCCCACATAAGTCAGATACCAACAAGTACTGGGAACACAGTTATTATTGCAGAAATGACATTTTACATGTACAGCTGTCTGCAGAATACTGTTAGACAGCTGACATGCCCACATTTATTAATTCACCTTGACAGTCATGCAGACAAAATACAAAATGTATATTTGTACCACAATGTGGAAGCAAAACATAACTAGAAGAATCTCACACTTCCACCAAGGATAAACAAAATGCTCTAAATATTTGATATAATAAAAATCTGACTTTTTTGAAAATATTATGTGGCTGATGCATGTACAAAATGTACTTTAGGATAGTGTACCGGATGATATGACTATAATATAAATATAAAAAAGAAAAAAATGTTACCTTCACAGCTTATTTCAGATGCTCCCATTGGCATAGAGAGTGAGAGGACGTGTGGAGTCAGAATATCAGGACTGTGTTCTCAGATACAGTATTTTATACCAACTGCTAACCTAAATGTTACTTCCTGTCGTGTTGTCTACAAATGATATGCCACCAAATTTTAAGTCACTTAGAATTTAGATTCTACTTTTATTGAAATGTGGTTGCAGTTGCCAGATGCTTTAACGGCTTATGGTAGAGCAGGCCGTGTCTCCAAAAATTTGGCAGCAATATGATATAAAACCAACTGAACTTTTTTAATGAGTCATGTAAATATATATGTAAAAACCTTGCTGAAGGTTGGATTAAATATGTGGGTACTTTGTTCAAGACAAATTGGTTTATACATACAGTATCTATCTACACCAAAAAGTAAGAAAACCTCCTGTTGACTAATGGAAGTTTCTACCAGAGTTTATTTTTTTAAGCAGAATTTGATTTGGGGAAAAAAGAACAACAACAATGAAACATTAATGCACTATAAAAAAAAAAAAAATGTGGAGGTAGGAATAGCGCTGGTAGTCAACGGAACTGCTCACAACATCCTTCCCTTTTCCTCTGGCATAATCTATTGTTTCCCTCTTCTTGATCTCTTGTATCCCCGACGCCTTCGCTCTGGTCCTCTAATCCTAAAACTGTGACTTGGCAGAGACCCCAAAACACCCCCTTCGGCTCCACACAGCCCTCATTTGCTAAAGGATTAGAGTGAGGGCACCGGGGTCAAAGCAAGGCCACCGTAAGACACCCTCAAAAAGAGGAAATGCACATACACACACCAGGGGCCAGAGAGCAACAAAAACATGCACACACAGTAGCACTGTGTAAATTCTCCACAGACACACAGCCTGAAGAGCATTACGTATTCACGTAAATGCAGGTGCGCAGGACTCTCATCTGCAGACACGCACGGAGACACAGATTTGCATGAGTATGTGCAAAACTAAATAAATCAACCTTAACTCTCGAAGTCAAAAAACATGAATACGCTTTTGTGCAACATGGAAAAAAAGAGGGTCAAATAACAATTTCAGAGAGGGGGGAAGACCATTGATAAATGCCTTCAGCGTTGAGGCACCATGAAGTACACCTTCAACAGAAGTGTAAGAGGGGAAGACAGGAAGGGGAGTCAGCAGGAGAAGAAAAGCGATTGTCAGGGAGAGAAGAAACATCACTCTGAAAACTTCTAAAGAAGGCCCTGCTCTGGGTTTTAAATGCTCTCCTCCCTCGATCACTCCCTCTCTTTTCCCATTTTCCTCTCATCCCTTTCATGAATTAAAAGCACGGCTGGTCTATGGGGAGAAGCATAGTTAATTCCGATCAGATCTCCTCCTCCCCCCTCTCCGCCTTCCCCCCACCCTCCTCCTCTCCTCCCAGGGCGATGGTTGCCGTGCAGTCTGACAGACGGAGATGGGATCTGACAGTAAACAGGCCTGTGGATGCCCAGCGCGTGATTGACATGTAGGCAGGTCGGCGGGGGCCCGCCCCCCTCCTAATCCTGCCCTGTCAGCTCTAATTGGGGAGGTGGGGCTCTATGTCACCGAGGTGACTGATTGACAGGACCCCAGCTTTGCATAGATAAGGGAGAAAGGTGGAGAGGTTCACGCATGGCATAACACTGTTAACACTACAATACTGCTAATAGAGATGTGCGTGCGCGCAGGTGTGTGTATGTGAGAGAGAGTGTGTGTTCATGCAGATTCACAGACGTCCAGGTGCAGGTGAACGCACTCAAGAACATGACTGAGCACACAAATAAACCCACAACAATAACCGTGAACAAAACCGACAAGCATACAGAGTGTCTGAAACCAGAGTAGAACAACAAACACACACACACACACACACACTATCTCAACATGCTGTGATGAAGAGCAGAGGTTGTAAATGCTACAAGTGCTGAGATGCGGGAGTCAAGGAGGGGCAATGCACCATGGCGAGGACAGTGAGCGGCATGGCAGGGGTTAGAGACTTCAATCTGTGGACGCGCAAATATATATGCAAATTTGCTAAATAAAAAACTGTCTGTGTGTGTGTGTGTGTGTGTGTGTGTTTGTGATATGGTGATGCCTTTGGGACACATCTAAGGTTCCATATGAATCTACTGCATCTGCGGTCTCTTGAGGGTCAGACAATACGATTTATAATGGTATAAAGGATGACAAAAGCCATGCTAGCAGCTCCACGAGGCTGTACTTTGACACAATGATGCTTTTGGCAATAAAATTAATTAGCTAATCATGGTGACTGGCAGCCAATAGTGTTTCTTTCCTAAGCAATTCAACTTCAGTTTGGCATCATATTTAACTTTATGTTTTGTCTATGTACAACTGTCATTCAAAATAGCATTTGTAAGAAGTAAATAATACTACAATCACAGTTTATGTTTCTCATGTTGCAGCTGCTAGATCACTCTGCTCTGCCACACATGTGCACCGAGCCGTGCACGAGTCGTATTTCAGCTGGAGTTGAAACTAAAACCCAGCCCAGTAAAGTTGGACTTCAAGGCTCTGAATAGGCTCTGTATCTGCTTTATGGTGGAAAACATGTCCTACTTATTAATGTGGAAATAAGGCTATGCTTCAGCCTTTCAGATTGTTCACTCCTTAAGCATCTGCAGAAATGGACTTATGAATTAGTTTTATGCTGATGAATGGTATCTGAGGCTAATAATGGGAAAGTATGATTACATTATGTTGTTTGAGGAGTAACAGCTGGGCACCACTGTATCCCATGTTCCTTCTGGTTTTGCAAATAAAACCCCACCAAAATTCCTGCTCCGTAAAAGGAAACTGCGCCCATAATTCATATTATGGGGGATAAGGAATATGGTCAATACACTCATTACACACATTGCTTAGAGCCCCGGGGATTAAGCAAGGCCTCGCGCACCCATCGTGTCAAAGCTGCAAAGGATTTGACAATTTATAAGCGCCAGTATTTACATTTAGAATTATTCAACCAAGACATAGAAGAGTATTTCAAATTATAAAATGCACTGAATAAAATCTGGGCGAGCCTCTTAAATGATCTTAAAGAGCTGATACAATAGTAACAGGGTTGTTATAATGCTTAGGTGTTAATTTTCAGTGGAGGAGACGCTGGATCACCAGCCAGTGCAAGCACAGACTCCAGACGGTCAGCCAGAAGCACAAGCAATAGCAATTACTTCCCATGGCTCACTGGATCAGTAGCAGAATTTTGTTTAGGGCCCCTGAGAGGCCATGACTGGCTCTGTGTTTAGCTAAAAGCTAGCATCAGCATGCCAACATGCCCACAATGTTAATTTTCAATGAACTTCAGCTACAAGCAGGTTTAATATTTACCAAATTCATCATCTTATTGTGTAAGCATGATAATGGCAATTATCAGTTTTGCTGACGAATTGAAATGAAGTTGGGGGTTGTTGTTTCTGGGAATCAAGCATGAGACGCAGAAGGTAGCAACTCCCCTCCCATTTTTTCTCCATAGCTCCGCCCTTAACTTTAAATAGCCGAGAGAAGGATTCATGGACAGTCAGTCTTCTTTGTTTTTGGCTCTCTGAAGTTGTCGATAATGCTGGAGGAACAACTTTTCCTGCTGGGATGTCCACCACTGAATCGGCCTTTCAGCCTCTACGGGGACATGCACATGCATCTACCTTACTGACACATTCTAAGGAACACCTTCTTTCTGCATTGACACGTGATTGGCCAAAAAAAGCGTCATCATTGCTAGATTATAGTAAGGCATGAATACAAAGCCTAGAGGAGGTGCAGAGGTCTCATCTTTTTCAGACCACTTCAATTTCAATATTCACAAAGGTCATTATGGAATTTTAGCGAGTGACACCAAAAATAAATTCTCCAGCTCGCACTGGGACGGTTTGCAGCCGAGTGTGAAGCGGCGGGGATGAGGATCAGCACCTCTAAATCTGAGGCCATGGTTCTCAGCCAGAAAAGGGTGGATTGCCCACTTGGGGTCGGGGGAGAGTCGCTTCCCCAAGTGGAGGAGTTCAAGTATCTCGGGGTCTTGTTCACGAGTGAGGGGAAAATGGGGCGGGAGATTGACCGACGGATTGGGGCAGTGTCGGCAGTGATGCGGATGCTGAAGAAGTCTGTTGTGGTGAAGAGAGAGCTGAGCCAGAAGGCAAAGCTTTCAATTTACAGGTCAATCTACGTCCCAACTCTCACCTATGGTCATGAGCTCTGGGTAGTGACCGAAAGAATGAGATCGAGAATATAGGCGGCCGAAATGAGCTTCCTTCACAGGGTGGCTGGGCTCAGCCTTAGAGATAGGGTGAGGAGCTCAGACATCCGGGAGAGGCTCAGAGTAAAGCTGCTACTCCTCCGCATTGAGCCAGTTGAGTTGGTTTGGGCATCTGGTCAGGATGCCTCCTGGACGTCTCCCTGGGGAGGTGTTTTTCGGGAATGCCCATGCGGGAGGAGACCCCGGGGCAGACCAAGGACACGCTGGAGAGATTATATCTCTCAGCTGGCTTGGGAACGTCTTGGCGTCCCCCCTGAGGAGTTGGTGAAAATGGCCGGGGAGAGGAAGGTCTGGATCTCCCTGCTTAAACTGTTGCCCCCGCAACCCGGACCCGGATAAGCGGCAGAAAATGAAACGAAACGAAACAGCTTTAATGATGTTGATGAGCATCCATGGGAAATGCCTGACAAATCATGATCCACGGAGGCCCCGCCTTATAACCCACAGTTCTCTAAAGATCTGCCACCAACACCAGTGCTAGACACCAAAGGACCACAGGGTACACAGCCCAGAGGTCATGTGACTGTGTCTTGACCAGTAAAATCTGTAACACAATGGAACCTCCATTTGGAGCAATTTTACAGTCTCAAGCCTTTAGGAGGGTGACTCACTTTGGTGAAACCAAAATCAAAACACTATTTTTCATCTTATGTGTTGTGCTGTTTGTTTAAGTATGAATTGTTGATATTTTGAAGCTGTAACCAGTGGGTCTCCCTGCTCAGACTGCTGCCCCCGCGACCCACTCTTGGATAAACAGCAGAAAACAAACCCCAGTGGAAACATGGCTATAGGTGAAAAAAATGCATGTGAACTTTCCCTTTTTGCTGCTCATCAGCCACCACAATGAAGTGTTGCATGTTAGATCCGCTTGCTTCATTATAATAAGTTAGAAAGCAAAAAGGTGAAGAACCACCAAGACATACAGAGTGTGCGCTCCCAAGCATCTGAATCTGAATGGCTAATTATAAATTGTTAATTGTAGTACAGCGTAGCACATATCTTTGTGAATTGTGAGTGTGGATTTATTTTAATATTACAACAGTGTATGTGAGTGCATGTGCATTTGTTTTGATTGACAGCTGCCACTGACCTGTGCCAGTCAGAGTGCCATGCTGCGGGGCGGTGGGGTCGATCGCTACAGAGCCGACCTTCGCCCTCATCTGCATCCTGCCTTCATTAGCAGAGCCAGGCAAGGAGAATAACAACCCAATAAATTAATAAAGAGAAAGAGGGAGCGAGGAAGGGAAGGGAGGGGAGCGGTGGACAAGAGGGGGAGCAGGCAGAGCAAGGGTACAACAGGGAGAAAGAGGGAGGGAAGTAGCGGTATGGGAGGAAATAGTGATGCACTGAAGTATGGAGAGCTGGGAGCGAGAGGATGGAAAATGCAGTGTGTGTCTGTGTGTAGCAAAGGCTAAAGAAACCTGCGGTCAGCTCAGGTAGGAAGAAGAGCTAATGCATGAGAAGAGAGGCTGGAGAAGATGGGCAGAGAGAGTTAAAGGTACATTAGAAGTGCACAACAAAATCCAAAAGCAAAAACAAAAGCTGCATGCACAGTTCATCATGATGATGCACTGAACCACAAGTCAACTCAATTTGTAAATTTACCCAAGAAGGACTGGAAACAGATTTATCTCCATGGCACTGAGCCCTGTTTCAACAGAGTATTGATACATTACCATCTGCACTAGTTCTCATATGCCAGTGCAGGCAGAGACGCTCTAACTGGTCCACAGAGCAGCGTTTTGACACGGCCAAATGTTCCGGGTCCAGACCCCCACCACCAGCATGCCAACCACACAGCCACTATGTTAATAAAGTATGAGGTTTAATCATTTACTATTGTACTAGTCACACTGCCTCGCTGGTTTGGTCCACAAGCAGAGATTCAGGAAAATACCTCTGGAATACCTCCACCCTCTCAATAAGAGAACGGTCCAGGGGAAGCATGCCGTGTAAATAAATTATGAACAAGTATGTTACGTGGGATAGACTGCTGGGTTGGAGCCCTCCCAGGAGAACTCTAATGATACTTTCTCATCTTCCAGCAGAGCTGTACAGCAAACACTTCTTTCCAATACTCTATCTTCATCAGCATGATGGATGGAAATAAGGCCTAAACTCATGCCAGGAGATCTGTGTTCTGGGTTTCTCAGAAGGTAGCTGCCTTCGTCTGGTGGTCCCACAATCCTTTCACGTTAGCCCAGGCACCGCCTGCCTGACGCCAAATGTTTTAGCTGGTTTTTAAATGGCTGCTACTTAGCACTACTGATTAAATGAACGTGTATAATGTTGCCAGTTTTCACACAACTTACTGTAGTTTGTCAGTGTTTGGGACACTTTTTTCAAGTTTGTACATCTTCAGTGCCAAGGTTAGGGTTGAACATTTTGACCATTTGTCCACTTATAGCTCACTGCCCAGCATGGCTAACTACATTTCATCATTCACTGTATATAAAAGTGGGCAACTTAAGGGCTCCCAAAAAGCAAAGCCAATAGATCTCAATCGCCCCTTAGTGGTGGGCTGCAGTATTGCTCGTAAACTCCTCTCCTTAGCACCTTAGTGATATCCGATAGGACATGGGCCAAACTAAAACCTAGGGCTCAGGGGTAGAGTGTGTTGTACTCTGATTGTTGGAGTGGCGGTTTGATTCCTGGAACCTGCAGTCATCGTGTCAAAGTGTCCTTTGGCAAGACAGTATTCAGGTGTGAATGGTTTCTTAACTCCTAATGTAGACGATACTACACTTTCTGCCTGTCTATGAATGGGTGAATGTGACAGAGTGCTTCAAGGAGTCAGACTTGTAGCACGCTATAGAAATGCAAGTCTGTTAAAAGTTCCATTTGCCATAAATCCTTTCCAAAGATAGAGTCTGTCATTTTAGGGGGTTCATATAATGCTAAAATGTTCCTTTTCCATATTTCTAGCTTTGGTTTAATTAGTTATTGGGGGCTATAGAAACAGGTAAAAATGTCATGGCTGACAGCTGAGCTCTTGTTGCAATTGGACAGGCAGGTGTATGAATGGGAAATCGATTCCGAGGCTCTGCTGACCAGTCACTACTGCTCAGACTCTGGCTCCAAATTACATCACTAGAGCAAGCTGGCAGTGCTCTGCTCGGGAATATTTTGGCTGCACTTTGTTACCATGGGAGGAAGTGGAGACAATTCAACCATCTTTCCAATTATACAACAATTATTTGAGTTATGACCTTAAATTCTCTGGATAAATACCTGCAGGGTAAGTCCCATCTTTGTCTGGGAAAATACACCAATCAGCCGCAACATTAAAACCATGATCATCATTAAAATAAATCCTTGTTGATATTTTAACATTATTCATCTAAGCATTACTGCAGATCAAGTACACCCCCGCATGCCAACATTCCATCAAACCTAAAAACCCATCAAGGTGCAGTTCAAGGAACACAACAAATAGCCCAGGTCCCCACATCCCAATGATACCCTGCCAATGTCAAGTACCCCGGAGGTCCCTGTCCAGTATGAGTTGGTTTTAATGTTGTGGCTGATCGGCAAATAAGTGAAAAGAGCAGTTTTCTGACAGCAGCTTGTGTTGGGAAACTTTTTTAAGCCTATCAATATCTCATCTTAAAACAAGATCATCACTAAGCGATAAGTCTAAGTGAGAGTCAGGAGAGCCAACAACAGCAGCACTCTCACGAGAATGTGCCACCTGCTGTAACCATCTAATAGCTCACATCACATCAACAAGACCGGTAAGACTGGGGAAGACAGGTAACGTGCCTGACCCTATTGTTTCTCTCTCGCTCGCTGAGAAGTGCTGGCTGTTCAGGGTCACGGAGTGTGAGTGCTGAGGCGCCTGCTGCGCTGGGGAGGAAATTCTCAGGGCGATCGATGCGGAGGATTAGGGCTGGCTTTGGGGCTCAGAGGCCTGGATCTGAGCAGTATTCTCAGTGGGGCCCCTGGGAGAGATGGAGAGGAGGAAAGTTAGAGGAAGGGGAGAGGAGGGCCAGGGGAGAGAGAAGAGAAGGCTAACCTGGAACTGTCAGGAGGCTGAGACAGGGCTGGCCAGGCTGGGAATAGACGAGCAGTCACGGTCCCACTGGACATCACGAATGGCGCTGAAACTCTGCCACACACTCAAACACTCCGACAAACACACCGGGGCCGCTCTGATTGGATAAGCTGCGAAGAAAAAAAAGGAGGAATGCAGAGATTTAAAAGAGACAAACACAGATGAAGATGGTTATTTTGTCTGTTCACGCTCCATCTTTTAATTTTCTTCAGGCCAAATTGGAAGTTGTCCTCTAACTTGATGAGTGCAGCTCACAACAAAAGGCTGCCTCCATCTGTGTGTCTGCCTCCGATGCTGATGATTGGTCAGCCCATTCGCCAGCTCGTCCCTCTCCCCCGGGTAAAGATGGTTGGATCCATGATTCATTTTGCAATGAGGAGAGGGGGGAGAAAAAAAAGAGAGCGCGCATATGAGACGAGAAACAGCAAAGACCACTGGGAAATTATACGGTGGAGCGGCGTGGTGGATCTGGAATTAAACGGCATAATTAATCAAGCAAAAAAACAAGCACGTTGCTCATACATTTATTATTTGCATGTTTTCCACTTCAGGAGATGTAATCAGCGAATATATGTCGGGGCCCCTAATCTGTGTCACAGGGACCTCAAGGCCAGGATCCCATTTCGACCAATGACCATAAAAGCCCAAAGTGGGATCAGTTCTGCTCAGCCTTGTTTTGTTTTCCTCACCGACTATCATCTCCACACAATGCCCTCTGCCTCCAAAGTAATCTCCACAACGAGCAGAACAAGTCCCACAGAATCACGTGGTTGTCTCTGTATCCTTTAAATTTGGGAGTCTGCAAAATTGGGTTCACAAGTCCGGGTTCTCTGTGGAGTTGTTCTGCATTATGCAGTGTGTGCACTTGACCTGAGGTGGAAATAACTAGCCATTTTAAGAGAGATAGCATGGACATGTCACAGCAATGTCATCAGATAAAACAAAACAAAAAACATAAAATAGCTTGAACATTGCAGATGCAGCTACATTGGTCAAAGGGGGCTGCAGATCATTTAGCAGCACTTGGCTCCTGTACACTATCGCACTCCGTCCCGACACTGTTCCTCTTCTCACGTCTGACTTTGTAACTGTAACATGCTGTAATGATTATGAAGACCAGTTCACCTATTTTTGCACTCTTTTAATGATGCACCTGCAAGTCGGCCGCGCAAAGGCTTATTTGAAGCCTCACAGGGCTTTGAAAACTCATTAAATACAAATTGCCAGCTTTGTTTTGTAGACCTGTTTTGTAGCTGACAAACAGTGCTGATTGGCATGCATCCTAATATGACTTATTAATGTTTTAATGATGATTGAGTCACTTGAAAGCACCCTTGTTTACTCCTTTGGTATTGGTCAGATTCTGTGGGTCTTTGTGGTAATCCCAGCTGTGATATTTTATTGATATCTTTAAAATACAATAAAAGTTCATAATGATTGAGAAATCCAAAGATGTTACCCTAATTTTTGCGACCTGAAACACTGGTACCAACACTTTGTGCTTGTCTTTGAAACACCTTCATGTCGGTGTCAGTGAGTTAAAAAACAACATGTTCAACCAGTTCAACCAAAGAAAATGAGCCTCCCCTCTTGATTCCTATTAGTTGTGTATGAACTCATGAAGTTGCTGGAACTTAAAAATTTAAAAAAAAAAAAGGCAAAGATTTTAAAAGAAGTTATTAAAAATAGGCTGAATTTTGTCAGTGTTTGTGCGTGTCTTGCCTCGTTCATCATCTCAAAACCGCTCAAAGATACATTTCCTGACTCTCTGACTGTATCGGTTTGTAAATGTTAAGCCTAATGGACCCTTTTCAGGGCAGCCGTACTGACATGAAGTTGCAGGCAAAAACAGATGTTTATAAGGTTCTGTTCCATTCAGGACATCCTATCCAATGAGCTAAGGGTCCATCATAGGCCCCGTCCCAGTTTTTGCACTACGCCCTAAAGGTTTCCTAGAAATGTGCACTTGTTGAAAGTGCACTTAGGGGTGCAATTGTGCATGGGACTGAAGGGACAGCACTGGCTGTAGTTGCATTGCTGGATCGGAAATCGCCACCAGTGTATTATCACGAGAATTATGAGCAGAGAAGAAGGCTTAAACGCCTTATCCAAATATTGACACTGATGTCTGACCGACAGATAAATTTAATTAGTTTTATACATCAATTTAGCTTTTAAAACAGTTAATGTGTGTCTCTGATAATAGCTGTAGCGTGACACAATCTTTTATACTCTTAGCTAGTAATTTTACTGTTTATCTATTTATTCTTTATTGCTTTCAGATTGGTCAGCTGTTTGAAACATCATGACACTAAGGGGATTCTGGGTAATATCCTTAAGCAAAGCGAGGTCTGACCCTTACTTGAGGAGGGGGATGTGTATTTACAAAAACAATAACGTTTATCAGTTCAAACATTAAATATCTTGTCTAAATGGTGAGGAACTGGTACATCTTTGTTGGGTTTTCGTTTGGTTTCCACTGTGACAACAAGGAACTTGACAACTTCACAAACATCATCAAATCAAAATGGCAAAAGTGATTAAAGTCTGGATTTAACTTTTACTATTCACACTTAGATTTGATAACTAATGTTTGACTTCTTTGCTATCTGTAAACAGATTAATAATTACATAATCAGGTCACGCTCAACAGTTATTAGTAGCAATGATTAGCAGGCCTAGTGTCGGTGCTGTGACAGGGCCGAGCTAACCCTCATTATGCCCGCTGCGCACAAACTCATGCGCCCAACACTTCGGAACGTGGCCCTCTCACTTCCCGCCCGGTCAATGCGGCTTGTTCCTGGAGCTCCGTCATCAATCGAGCTATCGATATGGAAATACCACTGTGACCCAGACATTAATCAATGGGCTCCTCGGGGAGCGAGGTGCACCTAAAATCATCAATGCGAGTGATCGGCGGGCGCGCGGCCGCGGACACTCTGTATTGATAAGAGCGTTTCCACCTGTGGCGGCCGCATCAGTATTCCGTCCCCGCCGCCGCAGCTGCGCGCTCGAGGCCCAGAAAGACACGGCTGAGCGGAGATACGTGCCTCGACTCATCATAAGAGCAGTCTCCTTTTCTCCATAGCTTCTGTATGTTCCCCTCCTCCTCCTCCTCCTGTCTAAAGAGGCACATCACGCCTCTAACACCGAGCGACAATGACTTCAAATTAACTTCTTTGTCTTTATTCCGCGGCTGATACTCCTCCCGCTCCCCCACCTCCTCCCAATCTCTTGAGTTCAGTCGAGCCAACTTCAAACTGTGGAGCTCGACATCAGCGAGAGAAGCCCTCGGCAGCTCGTCTCGTTCATATCCGCCGCGAGCCCGGGATTAAACCGTCGAGCCGATCGATGAGGCCGCGCTCTCCGCCTGCCTGCTTCACCCGGAGACAGCTCGGCGGGACAAGCCCGCCCCCTAGTGGCGCACGCCTGTACGTGCATGTCGAAGCAGCGAAATTAGGTGGCGAGACGGTTTTTCTTTTTTTTTTTTCTACCTAGGAGATTTTAGATGAATTTGAGTATATGAGCACAATGAGTCAGTCATATCAAATTCTGAGAGTTTCATCCCCGCCTTGGCCCCTTGACGATCCTCGTGCTTGATTTCCAATCAAATCCCACAACGCTCTCTCCCTCCCTCGTGACACTCTGTAAAGGTTAGAGTTCAAGGGTCATGTGTCCTGTGCGCACATGGGCCTGCCCTTTTCATCCCCGATCCCTCTTTTTTTCTTACAGTGCCAGAACGGCAAGATGCACCACAAAGGTCATGGACATGGATTTCCTTTGGTTTGACTCAATGAAAAGGTCAGAGGAGGGCACCATGAAATGGCAGAGAGGCCTTTACGTCGCTCTCTCAGGGACCGGGCCCTTACATCACCCTGAAATGGCACAGGCGGAGCCGCTCTGGGGCCGCTCTCATCGGAATCAGGAGGCTCCCGTGGGACCCCATGACCTGTGTCCCCCTTGTGGCTTTAGCGTCCCTTCAACAGTGTGCAAAAAGAACTTCGCAAGAGTGTGGTGAGAAGCTAGTCACGTGTTCTGTGTAAAACTATTTAAACATGCCGAAATAGTTCATTTGGGGGAGCGTTAGACTGAAGCTCTAAAGGTCTTTGGTTCCATTCTGGGTTTCAGTAGGAAATTAGACATTTAGTAATTTCATAATGTATTGATCCACCCTCCTTCTAAGTATATATACATTACATATTATTTATAAAATAATATATTTTTCCTCTTTACTTTATACGATATAATTGTATATTTATAACATTTACTATGTTTCTTCAATATATAAATCCAGTTCTCGGACATATTGTCATACATTTTATTCTTGTAGTCTATTTAAGTTTAAATTTTCATAAAAATCATGTTTAGTTTACTGTGTTATTTTTGGTTTTGTCCTCTTATTTTAACCTCTTACAGCCTGTTTTATTGTGTATTTTGGTTTGTTGTAAAGCACTTTGTGACCATTGTCAAATGCTACATAAATAAACTTTATTATAAACTCTGTTATAGGCACTTGGCTACATTCGTCACTCTTCATTGGTTATCCATAATTTGTTTAGTCTTGCTGTCCTGCCCCAAACAGTATGTACATTAATGTGTAGTAAACAGTGAGCAATGTAAACCCAATTCAGATTCCTTTTATGTGTGCATGTACTTGGCAAATTAAGATTGATTTATGCTGATTCTGAAAATAAATCAGGGTTTGCTGTGTATTTCTGCTCCTCTACCCAAAAACTGCATCCAGAGCAGCTGTGTCTCTCTGGAGCAGGTTGGCCATTAATCAACTGGTTTGTGAGGATCCCAGTTTTCCTCCAGTCCACATGTATCCTGTCACAATACAAAGCGCCCCGTCCTACAGGAAAACCTCTGCAAAATACATATATGACGTACTGCATCTTACCAGGAAAGTGAAGAGTTAGCTGGAAGAAAAAGCCTGCCTGTGCTCAATTAGTGGATCATACCGCTTTAAACCTTAAAAGTTTACAGCAGTTTGAAAAAGTAAAAACAAGGCCAAACCCTGATGATGAGGAGTTTCAAGTGGACGTGTTTAGATTTTTCAATGGTGCGAACCAAAGAACCAGTGGCGCAGGCTATTATCTGCATGGATGGGCACTGACCCAGGGGCCCGAGGCTTGAGGAAGCATCTCTTTCAGCTGTTCGCAAATCTCTGTGAAAGTCAATCGCATAACTTTAGTTTGGGTGTGGTTCTATAGTATAAGGGACCTTTAACAGGTCTGCATGTCTGCGTTTGTCTCATGATCTGTCCATTAAAACCTGTCCTGACTGCTCACTCCTCTGATTTGGACAATTGGATGAGTGTTGTATCTTAACTCATAGGCACATTACAAGCTTTGCCAGAACTGGTTATTTTAAAGTCAGAGGTGAACTTTCCACCTTTCTTCTTGCCCCAGATCAGGATCTGTCCAACGTGTCTAGGTGCTCATGTGTAACAGAGAGACAAGCAGCAGACGTTTTTACAAGATTTGATTTATTAACTATGATACAGATCACATAAGGCCTTGCTGTATGCACCTTTCCCATTGAGACAAATTTCCATATTCATCATACTAATGACAGTTTTTTTTTTGTTTGTTTTTTCACTTTACAGTACTTCAATTTTTTCATTATCCCACTCCCCCCCCCATTATAGCTTAATATTTTTTTTTATCATCTCTTAAATAGTGAGAGTGATGGAGCCCTCTTCCTCGGACGGGAAGAAATCATGCACTATACTGGGCCTGTCTCTCACTCGTTCACAAAGAAACAGTTTCTTAAAAAAAAAAAAAAAAAAAGTTTTGTATTTTTTTAATTATCAAAATAAAACAATTTTTTTTTTTCTATCACCACTGACTAAAGGGTAAAGCGTTAGACCCCCCTAACATACCATTAAACAACCATTTGAATATAGTTTTACTTGTTTCTCGCTTTAACTTAACAGACATCTGTCACCATTGTTGAGAAAAAAAAAAGGAAAAGCAACACAGCCACATATTCTCAATGAACCAAAGTAACATTTTTAATTTAATTGTTCTTCTTAACTGTCACTTTGCTTCCCATCTCTCTGTTGACCCTTTTGTCCGCAGTCTTTGGCTGCCTCACAGTCACTTTAGTATTAACACATTGATATACACAGGGAACACCACTGACTGGCCTTCTCACACACACACACACACACACACACACAAGTACCAGGGGTCCTTCCGCCCCCTGTCTCCCAAATAATGATCCCATTCACCCGCTTCTGCCTGTCCTCCTCTCCTCTCCCCCGTCTCTCTCACACATTCTGTGAGGATCAGTGTGTGTAATCTGGACGAGCTAACAGGGTTACACAGTGGGGTAACGACCGCGAGGAGAGCTGCATTCCTCTCCTTCACGTTTGTTTGAATCATGCTGGGGTCTGGCTGTCTGCCAAGCACAGCTTGTTAGCATGTTAGCTCAAACCCACCCATCCACCCAAGAACACTCCCCTGTATCCTCTCTCACACACACACACACACGGTAAATAGGTAGTTTAGACGGAAAAAGCTCCTTTAAGAGTTTAGTGATTGGTTAAAAGTATTTTTTTTTGCACCTGTAGGGCAGAAGGGAGAGTCAAACAGAAGAAGAGACCTTGGTGAGCATCTGCTTAACATTAACACGCATAAGTTCACACATGCACAGTCTTTGTCGAGACGGACGCATGCGCACCAACACAAAAAGCTGCTTCGATGAGCGCTCAGCGGTCCTCTCCGGGCCCCATCTCACTGGCTTCTAGGGTAACAGCAGGCTGGGCCGAAGAATTCTGCGATGCTCCTCTCCAGTCATGCAGACGGATAAAGGAACTGTCTGTTCAGTGTGCTGTCTCTCCCAGACCCAAACCTCCCTCTTGGTCAGTGAGCGGGGGGAGGCTGGTGTTGTGGTTACACTCTTGCAAGTCATGTTTGAGCCTCCTTTCCACAGGCATCTCCCCGTGTTGTTAGAGGACAGCGTGCTGAGGCCTGGAGCAGTGATTAGCCATTATGTCAAAAGATAAAAAGCCTCGCTTCCAGCTTTTACTTTCTGTACTGTAATGCCTCACTCAAGGTGGCATGTCCTCCTCTACAAAGGGCTGAGTGCTTTGGCAAAGTACAAACTAACAACTAAAGACAGAAAGGCTCGCTTATTCCCTGCATATCAACTGCAATGCAACCACATGCTTTGTGGTTACAGAAAACCAATCTATATAATCTCAATTTGTACCAGATTTTAAAAATGGCTTTTATTTACACTTCATGAGCGCTACAATTATTGTTAATGAAGAGAATGATTTCCACCTATAAGAGAATCTGAGGCTACTAAACCACAGCGGGAAAATGGTGCTACACCCATGCAGGTTAATTTATGGCTGCAGTACACATTTCACCCTCTAGATGTCAGTGGTGTGCTCCCAGAGCGAGAGAGAGAGAGAGAGAGAGAGAGAGAGCGAGAGAGAGAGAGAGAGATAGAAGTGGACTAACAATAAAGTGAACTGTGGCTGTCATGTCATTGCAGCTCCAATTTAAAATGTGCCTTCAAAGTGCTCAGGAAAGTGCTTTTTGAACAAGGTCCTTACTGTGAAAATTGCTGCACCGACTCGTGCGTAAAACCACCGCAGCAGGAAAAGAAGCGACATGACAGGTGAGGGTCCCACCCTGGAATTATTCCCACCATCTATGTTACCCTGGAAAATTCAGGTAACATGGAAAGGCATGGATACATGTGTGCACAGACAGTCACACAAACACTTACACACGACAACGCTCGTTAAGTGACAGGCTAGGTTTCTCTGAGCTTTACAGAGATTTCGTCAAATGATGAACAGAATAAAAAAAAGAGCAAATTTCTAAGCTGTTTTCTTCATGAATTCATAAAAGAGATGGAGAGACACAGAGAGTGAACAAACAGGAGACTGGGTTGAGCCTTCCCTAAATGCCAAGGGTGTGAGAAACCCCATAATCCTTTTCTCTAATTTGCAGCCTAGCAGATCAGGTCGGTTAAGTTTTTTTTTCGGTGCTTGGCCTACTGCCTTGACTGAAACTGAATTTGTCTGCGTTTGCGTGTGTGCGATGGGTTGACGGATAGGAATGTGCAAGTCACAGAAGACAGAACATCCTGCTGGGTGAGTTGTAACATGTGTTTCTCCCTCAGGTCCTCTGTACAGCGGTGAAGTAAACAAACATGTCCCAATGTTTCTTTCAACTTTGTCCCAGCCACAACCCCCAGTTGGGCTACAATAGGTGGGCAAGTTTGCAAAATGTGCTCCGGCCACCGAATTTCCCTGCACACAGAGGCCGAGGACTGAGGAGGATGGTTGATGGAGGCACACCGGCCACAGTTTTTGCGCCAGGTGTGTGTCTGCGTGTGTATGGGTGTGTGTGTGGTGAAGCAATCCTGACAAAACAGAGTTCACATTGGCCCCTCTGCACTTCTCGTCCCTCCCTGAGTCCCTTCAACAGTCCCAGCAACACGTCGCTCTAGATTTGCTTGTGGCTTCTCTGTTAGGCAAGGAGGGAACATCTAGATGAAGTGAGGCTGAGCAACAAAGGGATAAAGTGGCCAGGAGGGAGAAATGACAATTCAGAGGCTTGTCAGAGTTCCCACTTTCCTGCCTTGTGTCCATTTTTCTAAAAAGCAACGGTGGCTCAAAGCCCCCCTTCTCCCTGTACATACTGCACCGTAATCTCTCCCAAATTATCCTCCCACTTCCTGTACTCAATTTATCTATAATTCTCCCAAAACTT
>KV751316.1:6181097-6200448 GCA_001698575.1 Mola mola
TCAGCTCTACTTCCATCTGATCTTGAACTCTCTGATGATGGGTAGCGGGTAGGGAATCTGGAGGCCAGTATCTGTTCTATCTTACTGTCAACACAATGGGGGTTGTTTGGACAAGTGTCCTTTGTCGGGTGGTAGACAAAGTGGATATGTTTCAGTACTAGGGCATCCCTTTCTGCCTGCAGTTTCTGTAGGGCTTTAAACCTTTGCTCCTCACCCAACACCTCCTGAATGGCTCCCATTTTTTCTTTACTTGGCTTTGCATCTACTTCCAGCTCATAGAAGAGCTCAGAGTATTCAAGAAGCAGTTCCTGAAAGTCCTCTTTGGCTCGGTCAATTATTTCCTTCTGATGTTTGTTGTAGATATCCAGATACTCAGCCTCATCAAGCCACTGATAGAAGTCTTCATTCATGATGAAGCTTCGGGCCTCCTCCCAGGGTTTTCCTGGTGTGATGAAAGGAGAGACACTGAGCTTCTCCTTAAATTCCCATCTCATCTCAGCCCTTTTGCGCTCATTCCTTAACTGTTCCAGGTGGGTCTCATAGATAGCTTCAGCTTGAGGGGTTTCCAAGAGGTCCTGAGGAATTCGATCATCCTCCATATTATCAATGTGTGGTGTGATCTCCCACGGAGTGTCATCTAGCACTACAAACCACTGGGAAAAATCTCTTTTTGTCTCCAGGACTTTCTGAACTCCAGACCAACTCAGGTGGTCAATCTCATCCAACTCAGGTAACAGTACAGACAGCGCTTGTGGTAGTGTACATAGATAGGCCTTCCTACGTTTTTCTATATGCTCTTGTTTAAGTCTATGCACATGCTGCTGGAAGAGCTTCTTGGCTTTAGCTGTCCCCTCAAGGTAAACATAGTCCTTGTACTCGGGGGCAGACTGCATGCGGAAACCAACAGCCGGCCATGTCTCATTGTGGTTCTTCACAATTCGGTTAACTAGCCACTCATAGCGGTCTTTGGTTGAGGCAATCTGTTGACTCTGTTGTTTCAGTGCCTCAAAGTAAGGGATAATTTTGGGCTTACCCCTACCCTTGTCTATTAGCTGAACCAATGTAAGAAAAGCTAGTTCAACGTTGACATTGGAGCGCGCTGATGTTTCTACAACTTGTAGGTTCTTCTTGGCAAGGGCAAAAGTGTGAGAGTCTTTTATATAGCGCTCAACTCCTTCATCACATTTTGTGAGAACCAGTACCACAGGTTTTTTCGTTTTAGCTAGCTGGTTGTACAGGTTGGTGACAAACTTCATCTGGTCCTCGAAGCTACGGTTCATACCCCTGCTAACATCCACACAGAGTAAGAAGCCATCCACCATAAGCTTGCCTTCGGGCATCTGTTTCTGCTCAAAGTCCTGCTCCAGTCCCAGCTGATCTGTGCAAAAGTACATCAGCTTTTCAGCCGAAGCCAGCTTAGTGGAAGCAGCCCTCTTAATATAAGGCTGGAGTGCTGTGCTTCGGTGTGGCTGGAAGGTCTGATCATCGATGAACTCCGTCTGCTCCACCACATTCATCCGGCATTCTGGTCCCTCCTCCATCGTCCGTCCTGCCTCTCCCCAGAATAAGAAGTGATCATTGTTCACCACACGGCCTCCAAAGTCACTTGTACTGAGAACAGAGGTGTGATCTAGGTAGAAGTCATCTGCACTTGGCCGGACAAAGCGGTTACACAGGCAGGACTTGCCCACACCACACTGGCCTTTTTCCTTCTCCGTGCCGGACAGCCCAACAACGACCAGGTTATAGGTGGGTGCCCGGACATCTTGCTTTCTGGCCATCATCATCGCTGGCAGAGGCTCATCTTGCCATGCTGGCCTTTAGCTCTAGGGAGAGGAGAAGGCTTCCAATGAAGGAGGGTTTCCATGCAAGAGTTGCTCACTAGGCTGGGGTCTGGCTCTATATGAAAGAGAGAGAGACAAGAGATATAATTAATCCCACGGAATTAAAAAAACATTTAATGACAGACTGTCTTATTAAGAGCACTATTGTGTCTCTCATCTAAATTTTTACTATGTGCTCATGTGCTGTTAACAATGTTTAATCTGTGATCCTACTTCCCTACTGAATGTTTCCGGAAAAGAGGTCAAAGGCAAAGTTAAGCCAAGCAAAGCTGCACATTACTTGCTGTAGTTAGTAAAAGGACATTTTGTGGATTTAACACATCTGTAACTTTCTAAACAAGCTGGATGAATGACTTTTGTCATTCCTTTGTTGAATAATCAAGAGTGCGTTTGAGTTGTGTACATTTACAACCTGTATTTTCTGCTAAAACAGCATAAACAGATACTACATATATACATACATACATATACATATGCACACACACACACACACGGTATACACATACATATATATTATATGTGTATTTATTTATTTATTCAATGTGCGTTTTGGTCCACTGTCTTAGTGCCAACAGCATTAGAATAAAGTTATGTGGAGTCTTAACTATTGCAGAAAATAGACACACGAATGTGGACACAAAATATGAACTACCACACACTTGTGAAAACGGACCCAGGAAGCTCCCTGCTTCAAAAACAAAAGACAAACACAGGAAGATGAAAACAGATAAGTGTTAGAGTTAAAGTTACTAATTGGCCAACTAGGGAAAGTAATCTGCATTTTAAAAAGGCTGCACTGCCTGTCCCCCATGTTTTCCTATGTTTCTCATACGGCTTTGTGCAAACAGATCAAAGTTGCCTGACTTACTATCAGTAATGTCTCAACATATTTACCACAGTGGATGGAACTGGTGTGATGCTGTCTAGACACAACATAAACATACAGTATATGAACATACATAGATGCTTAGTTGACTGGTCACACTAAGTAGGACTTTTCCCCACAGTAGATTATAATTAAAAAATAATGAGAATAATGAGAGGGGGGACAAAGGAAAGCTTGTAATGGACAATCTTTGTCTTTGAGAGCACAAATTGTAAGAACAAAAACCTTCATAAACAGACAGGCATACAAATCGCAGTATGAGACCACCCCCAGTTGTCATAACTAAGGCGATAATATAGTAAAACAGACATTACAATCACTATTAAGCATGAAAGGCTCTTTTGTCAGAGAGCACAATGCAGACAAAGCCTTAGCTGCTTCTTAATGGAGTTTGTCAGACAGCAGAAAAGTGGATGCACAAAGATGAACTTCAAAGTCCAACAGTACTCGACCATAGGGGAAGACAAAGAAAAGAAAATGGTAGGAGTAGTAAGTAAAATTGTAGATATAAAGAAATCACACATAACCCAGCTGTCACTTTGACTACTGTAGCTACATTAGAGTTGTGAGTTTCATTTAATCAAAGTTCAAGGCTTAGTTCCTTAAGTTTCATCAAAGCAAATTCCAATGATTCTGTGATTTAACATTACAGAGGCATCACCTCCCTAGTGTTCCACCAGATACACAGCCCTGTGTAGACTGAAATAGGAATCAATATCAAAAGGAATATCTTACGGTTTGATATTTGTGGAGGAAACATGCATGAAAAATGTATCAATAGACACACAGATAGGCATCTCTGTAATAATAATGTGTGTGTTCTCCCGAGCCAGACCTGTTGGTTGATACACTCGTGTGTGTTTATGACGTTACAATTATGATAAATTCATGGTTCTTTTTTTTTTTTTTTTTTTTAAATCTCTTGTAACAATGTTTACTATATACACACGTGTGCTTTTCTGTATTTATCGATGTGTGTTTGTGTGCAACAGTTTCTAAAAATATTTCTATTGTGTGCAACCATGTCTGTGCATACAAAATGGTGTAGTATACATAGCCTTGATTAAATGAAAAAAACTGCAGGTGTGGTGCCTATGCTGTTACAGTCAGCAAGTTAAAAGTACAACTTTGTCCTGACCTAATCTTGCTTACAATACAAACAGACAGCCTCAACTACAATCAACCACAAAACACAATGGCCTACTGCCCCAAGACATACAGAACATTTTGTACCCAACCTCCAAATCATTTTTATTTACTGTACCTACATGATCCCTCCTGTGCTTTTCCAAGCCCAGATTCACAGTGGAAGGTACAAATAACATGTGAAATCTATTCAATACATGCATATAGAGGACCCGGTTCATCAAGAGTTTCTTACAAATTGCTATTATTTTATCGAGGGCTATAACAATAATGTAAGTCGCTTAACTTATTTTAAATTGTTTATATTTCCTTTTAAACGTCACCCAAAAGGCATCTTAGATTTTTTTAGCTGTTATTGCAAAGGCTGCTGGACTGCACCTTTGCACAGAGTGAACTGTTGGATCATGTGTAAAGTAGCCACCTATAAAGGTGACAGAGGGAGGTGTAGTGATAGTGGATTTTCATAGAGTAATAAAATAAAAATAATGTACAGCAGGAAAGAGCCAACAGATGATTACATGGACAATATTATGCTCATCCTCGAGAAGAAAATTCATTGTCAGAAATGAAAAATCTTGGACTTCATGAGAAACTGTATAACTGAACATGCCACCCATAACACCCAAAGGCATAAGGAGTACTAGAAGATTATATTCAAGTAAAAGCGCTGTTATCTTATGCAAAACTTATTCAAATAAAAGTACTAGACTCAAAATGGAAGAACAGTCTGATAAAATGTACTCTAGATAAACTTTGGCGCATTGAATTTCAAAATTATGTTTAAGGGAGATGTGGAAGACTTCCACAACTACTCCCCCGTACCCACCATTAAAAAATTCAATGTTTCATTCAGTGAAAATCCAGCAACAATATCGGAACAGCAAGCCAATGTTTGTTCAGATTCTACAGCCTATAAATCCTCTGTTTAGCCTCTCTGCAGTTTGAAAAGACTACAAAAGTAAGACATTAAAGCATATGAGCACCAATAAAGAACCGTGTGTGGACATTGCAGTATGAGCAAAAAGCAATATACAAAAATAAAATAACTACTATCATGCTGGAAAGATTCAGTCTTAGCATTGGAGCAGCCTACAATGGAAGGAAATGAAATACCTCATGAGACTGACTGTCTTGTCCAAGCCAAACTGATAGAAACAGAATATATGTACAGTATATGACATTACTACACAATACAGATTGTTTCAATAGCCTGTTCGTTGGAAGTGTAGCATCTCATACAATCCAGCCTGTCATTTAGGGAATACATTTCCTCTTTCTGCAGACTTTAAAGACACATCAGCCTGAGCCAAAACAGTCTTATTGTAGCAGTAAGGTTGTTGAGCAGACAGGCAGCCAGTTCCACCAGGCATCCGGCCTGGTGTCTGGTGCACACATCTACCAAATACCACCATCTCTAAGCCTAGTGATGTTTCGGGGTTTAGACAGAGATAGGTTAGTTGTCTGCGTTGCATTTTCCTCTGACCCTAAAACATGAGGGTAAGTGGAGAAGAAGAGGGAGGAGATGACGAGATCTTTGTACTCATGGAGAGGATGGGGGAATGAAGATGAATGAGTAGGGGGGAAAGGGGAAGAGGTCAGTGGTGTGGGTCATGTGAGCCTCACATTGGAATCCATACCAGTGAAAAGGGGCTGGGGTGTGGCGAGGCCTAAATTAGCTAAGGGTCAGGATCTGAGCAGTCAAATATCTCCCCTTTCCCTGCTAATCAAAAACAGTATTACACAATTCAATTTCCTGTTGTTTTTTTTTTTCTTTATTGTCTCTCATTAGCACTGGGTAATCTAACAGTCAAAACACATTTACTTTTAGTAATCTCGCCTTGACTGCACCAGCACCTTTTTCGGTCACTGGCTGACTCAAGGATAAAAAAAGCCATGAAGACATTATGTAGTCTGGAGTGCAGTGAAGCTAATGATAGCACAGCAATGCGTGAAGTTCATCATAACACGTGCTACGAAGGGCAGCGGAGAAGCAACTGTGCTTACTCCTCATGAGGAAATATCATGAAGACTCCACAGGGTGGCTGCATTCCTATCATTGCACAGCAAAGAAAGGTTGGCCAGCAAGTATGGCCAAGCAGTTTGACATAATTGTCATTCAAGCCTGTTTATACGGAAAAAAAAAAAAAAATCCTACTTTGTATTGACATGTGAATCTGCACATGGACTAAAAGAGATAGCCATGCGTGTAAGTTGGTCCTGAGGAAAATCCAAGTCGAGGAAAGTAGGTGTAAGGGGAGAGCTGGATCTTTACAACTGAGGAGCATTTATTGTAGAATAGGAATGATGTGCTGAAAGAATATCCTTCTAATTTAATAAAATTGAAAAAGATTAACATAGTTTGAAAATGTTGGAATGCTTAAGATATATTTAGGTTATCTTAAAGTTATTCCATAACACATGGTAAAACTGTCAGAATGTGTCTGAACTGAAAACAGGAAAACAAGGATAAATGAGATGGCTCGCTTGCACGGTCTTTCAGCAAGTCCTCTGGTTGTACAGTGTTATATGCTCAGGAAGGCTGGGAGTTGACAGAAACAAAGGTCATGAAATAGTCATGAGGCAGTGTGATGGCGGTAATTACGATGACAGAGAGGCAGCAGGGAAACACTCCTTCTCCCCCTGACTCTCCAAAATGCAAGGCTGACTGACCTGTCTTTCCCTTCAGCCAAACCAACATCTTCCTTCCTGTTTCGCTTTCTGTTGTCGCCCAGTGTGATTTTGAGATGCGCTTAAATATATTGATTCTAACTCTTCTCTTGCCATCATGCTCTTTCACACTCTCCCCCACCTCCCCCTCTCTGGAGACTTGTTGTCCATTAGTAAGAAATCAGGATTGTGGGCAGATGATGGTGCTGCGGGTGGGGCGGTGCTTACACTGATAATACCTTCTGCTTATGTTACAAGGGAGAAAAACACACGGATGAATGTGCAGAAAGGGTGGGTAGTGGGTGATATATGAAAATGATATAAATGTTGATGAAGGCCTGGTCCAAAACAACACAACGCAAATATATAGTGCATAATCACTAATGCACCAACAGGCACGAGTGTTAAACTAAATACTCAACAAAATATAAATATATAATAAGCTGCCTTGACAAATCACATTTAATACACTTTCAGTGTATCCATTGACACAAAAGTTATTTGTCACTCTCCACTAATGCAACACATCCATCACTCACCAAAGAGGAAGTACAATAAATTGAAAGAGTGACCATTTCACATGTGGTCATGCTCACAAAACACACCAACCATGCCACATGAGCAAATCCAACAGCTATATATTGTTCCAGTTAGAAGAAAGCCCTTAGTTTGAGCCACAAGAGCCGGTCAGTTAGGCCCGGGGTTATGGATGCTCTGGATTAGCAATGGCTATTTGCATCTTTCCATTTGTAGGATCACAAGTGATGTTGTCATTAGCATGAGCCAACAGCGTATCAACAAATCACATAACAAACCCCAACGCACATGTGCACACTGACATAAAAATATATCAATGCTGTGGCTGGAACAATATGCTTTT
The DNA here is from genome assembly GCA_001698575.1 of Mola mola. Classification (NCBI taxonomy): domain Eukaryota; kingdom Metazoa; phylum Chordata; class Actinopteri; order Tetraodontiformes; family Molidae; genus Mola; species Mola mola. The sequence goes on from KV751316.1 coordinate 6,188,521, forward strand.
GTCCTGATTCGACTGTATCATGATACTTGGGTCCCAATTTGGTCTTTACGCTGATTGTACAAGATTGTGATTGGATAGTATTGATTATAGTGATTTTCTTTTCCACATTAAAGCAAAACATAAGTTTAATCCAACACTTCTAGAAAAAATATATCATGAGTCATATTTCCAATAATGATGCACATCACATGTCAGTAAGTCTTTGACATTTTAACTTTCCCTGCTGATAAGTTAGTACCAGAAGAAAAAAAGATAAACAGTGTGTTGCAGAGTGATTTGTTCACCTCTTAGCTTTTCTTTGACTTCTGAAATGTCCTTGCTGTAGATCTGAGGCCTTCTCAAAGATAAACTTCCTCAATGGAGCAACATATCATGTGACATGCCAGTAACACAGATACAAATAATGTGACGTGAGATATGACCTTGCATTGTTGCCATCTGCACTACAATAAAAACTATTGAGAAATCAGAGAGGTTCCGAAACCATTTCTTCTTTCCAGATACCGATTCCAATACCTTTCAACTGGGTATTGGCCAATACCTGAGTACTGATCCAATAGCAGTGTGTTTTATGTACGTACCATCCATCCATCCATCCATACATACATAATTACATATTTTTACAGCTACACAGTGTTTCTACACGTTAGCAGAAGGTTTTGTGCTTGCTTGCTTTTTATAAATGCTGTGATAAAAGCAGCTTGTGTGGATGCTATTGTACCACATGATCTGGCCGACTCAGATTAAATCAGTTCTTCTTTGCTTAGAGTGGCAAAGAAGAATTGATTTCTGGTATGCAATGTTAAGCAGAGCTAAGGGAGCTTGGGACTTGTAAGTAGCAAGGTCCTGTTTTTGTGGTATTGAATCAGTGCATAGACTCAGCACTCACTGATTCTGAAAGCTGCATTTATAGCAGTACCGGAGAATTTCTGAAATTAATATCGGTCCTGGAAAAACCCCAGTAGAAATAATGCAATTTTGGGAGAAAATCTATTTAAAAAAATTAAAGAAAAAAAAAAAAATTAACCAGATTGATTTTTTTTTCTCACTCCAAATAAATGTGAATGAAATGATACATTAAATGCTATTTATTACATGCCTGTCTGTTGCAACCTAGGTTCACTTGTGCATTACACTCTTTAGCAACCTAAAGTGCAAATGCTGTGCAGCCAAGCTCTCGGCTGTAAATTCACCTTCTCTTCCTCTCTCTGCCTGGCATTGCAGAGATAGAGACGCTAGCCACTGATAGACCCCCCCCCCGAGGAGAGAAGTGGACAGAGGGAGGAAGGATGCAGGATAAGAGCAAAAAAAGGATGAGGGACAAAGGCCATAAACAAACACTCTATCAACAGTTAAGAATGCAAGACCACCAGAATAAAAGGGGAGAAAAAAAAGGCAGAGAAAAGCATACTCATAGTGTAATCTGACATTCAAGTCTCTAGCTGAACAGTTCAAGGAGCAGAGACAGAGGAAAGAGTAAGGTTTAAGTCAGATAAAGGGATTGTGAAGGAGTGGACAAGCTATTTAGAGAGTGGAAGATGAGAGCGAGAGGGGCAGAGGAGTATGCTACTCTGAGGTTTAACCAGTTCAACTGAACCTGAGGGCCTCACTGATATCTCATAATGTGCTGGACACAAACAATGATGGCTCAAAATTTGAAATGCCACCACAGAAATCTGTGGAATACGAAGACACACATGCATTTTGTCTGAGAGGCTAGGCTACAGTGTATCTGCAGCTAAAACCTAGATTATGGCACCACAAGCTTTCTGACACAAACAGACATGTGCTGGGATGACAATTTGCATCATAGAAGAAAGCTATTAAAAAGATAATGGAGAATTTTTCAGTGGTCAACTCTCTGCTTTGCTAATAAGCAGCAAATTCACAACATAAAATTAAGTAGTTCATAGTTTAATTGATTTGGAGCGTAACAGTGCTAAAATGTTCTGTTTTTCCAATGTGAGATTTTGTTTTCTTTGTTTGGAATTGTTAATCCTCTGGACTAACATGCTTTTTTTTTATATAATCAATTCTCTTTTGGCAAGTTGTAAGACTTAACAATAATGAAAATAACCATTAATTGCAGACCTACAGCTGTAAGATACAGTGTAACGGGTCTGGGATTCGAAAGGGCAAACAACGAAAACTCATTTTTTTTTAACATGCACTTCATTTCATGGAAGGATTAGCTTCAGAAATTGTCTTAAACATGCTACGCCGAATACTGTAACAAATCCTGCTGCTGTACATGCACGGTAAGAAAAAAAGCAAAACCTGTGTTTCGTATTGGCACAAAAGCTCATCAATGGGCCTTCACTTTCTCTCCCACTCCCTTTTCCAGGCATGAACTGCCTCGCTCCTCATTTCTTTGAGTGTCCCCTTGCCCTTGGTTATTTTTCCCCATATTTACTGTCCCTATATTCCTCTGTCTTAGCATATTTCGGCTGTGCTCCATCACTCTTCCTCTCTCTCCGCTCTGTCTCCTGCTACAGTAGCACCTAACCTTGCGGCCCAGTCCCTGTTAGATGAACAGACTGTCTTCTTCGATATTAGCATACATCTGATCCCCTGCTAAAAGGCTCGTCAGCTCCGGCAGCAGTGTATACACACATTCAGACATCCAATGCAGTTGTCCTGTACTCCCAGCCATACTCGATGTTACAGCACAAACAAACGGCAACACAGACAGATATAGACTTGATGCGAATACGTCCAATACGCTCAACAGGAGACCGGAGATGCTTACATAATGTGTACATAAACATATAGACCAGTTTGGACGTTTAATGTGACAGAGGAAGGACGGGATCTTTCACCTGAATAAGCCTCCAATTTGACGTTGACAGAAATCTTGTGTCCGTTTGTCTCATTTCAGACCTAGGAATGCCCTCCATCTCTCCATACCCAAGTTGGGCTATCATTTAAAGAATGCTGTCATAACTGTGTGAGTTTTTCAAACAAGACAATAAATGTCTCCCAGTAGATAACGTACATTCAAGTCTGGGCACTTTAGCTTAAACTGAAAATTGCTCCGAGCTCAACCTCCCTGTTTACAAATAAAATTAGACTGGGCATAATAGATTTCCTCAATAAAAGGGCCCATAAAGCAGAAAAAAGAATTTGTGTTCTTATACAGCTTTAGGATCATCGCAACTGAATAGTTGCCAATTGTCTCCCCTTTTATTGTCCGAGTAACTACATTAGATGATTCTTGCACACTGACTTCCAGTTTTATGATTTTAGATCATATCTGAATAAAACAAATATTGGTTTTTAATATTTCTTAGATTTTCAGTAAATCAACTCATTGACTCAACACTTCCAAATTCTGGCAAAGAAAACCTGTCCACATAAAATAACATCTGTGAGTGTCAGCAATCAACGGCTGACATTACCTTTAATTTATTTGTCATTATTAACCCATTTTCAGTGGAGCGCTCATCCTTAGCTGGAGTGTGTGCCTAATAGATGGGCTGGCTCTGTTTTCCAGATGGTGACCGAGACAGAAAATCTGTGCACACTCAGAGTGCTGCTGCTGCTGCCACTGAGTTTAATTTTATCACTTCATCTTCCGCTGCAAAGACAGAATGTGTAAACTCCCGGCACAAGCCTTGACTGTGATAATTTCTTAATTGCAGACATGTTGTTAGCTTACTTCATTATGACAGAACCTTTCAATTGTGCAGCATGGACTGCATTCACTTGGGTCTTATGCATCCCCCTGTATGCTGCTGAGAGATCTGACTGGGGGCATAATTCCCTTGCATTTATTTAAAAGCGGTAAGTGCCTTTAAGCATTCACTTACTCACTATATACCTAAAATAAACAAATATATACTAGATATCCATTAATATACTGCAAGGCCTGTTGAAATTCATCGGCCCAGATATATTAGACTGAATACACAGCATTAAGAAATTTATAGCTGCATTTAAACTTGATCGTCATAATAATTTACCTTCTGATCGGCACTCAAGCACTCAGAATAGGATATAAGGATAATGTTGGTAAAGCCTTTCCATCTGGACTTGTAACCTGAGGGCTTTGTATATAATCAGATCTTATGATCCCTACGGGGAGATCTTACATCATCCAGAGATCACCCAAACTGTTACTAGGTGACAGATGGTCATCACACACAAACAGCAATCCAACACCTACACCATATGCTCCAATGTAGATACGGCAGGTTCTCCCTGTCTCACATACAAATGCCCTTTAACTTACCCATCTCTCTTTAAATGCACATTGTTTGTTATAAACTGTGTTTTAAAATAATTCTTCTCCTCTCAACTGACAGAAATGTTCAGGCGCTGCAGAATCGTGAGACCAATTAAATCTAAAAAGAAAGAACAAGGATGGGCCAAGAGGGAAATAAAAGGAGATACAAACCAATTTTTTTCACTTCCCTGGGAAGCTCAAAAAACAGTACTGGCTATGAAAATTCTCTATACACCAGTAGCTACGGTGCATCACTGCAGACGTGGCTGTGAATGTCACAGCCTATGCGGTCTGTTCATGTTCTCATGTGTGGAGCCTGTGTGCTAATGGGCCGGCATGAACAGCAGTGTCCTTACAGCAACATCACAGCCTGCAAGTAGCACAAGACAAACTAGTCAATATAGGTGCCACTTCCACTTGCATCGCCAGTCAATCCCTTCAATCTCTCTTCTCTGTAGAAGGCTAATAAAGCAGGCAACATTAATAAAATCTACAGTCGCTCCACTGCCAACTAGTTTCAACAAGCTTAATGCTGAAAACACTCATTCAGACAATGGCTGTACACAGAACATTCCAATACTGGATTTGTTTGTGTTATTAATTTTTCATCAAATTGGTGGCACAGTGGTGCAGTGGTTAATGCTGTCACCTCACAGCAAGAAGGTCCTGGGTTCGATTCCGCTTTTCTGTGTGGAGTTTACATGTTCTCCCTGTGCCTGCGTGGGTTCTCTCCGGGTACTCCGGCTTCCTCCCGCAGTCCAAAAACATGCAAACTGGGGGTTAATTGGTCACTCTAAATTGCCCGTAGGTGTGAATGTGAGTGTGGATGGTTGTTTGTCTCTATGTCAGGCCTGCAATGAACTGGCGACTTGTCCAGGGTGACCCCGCCTTCGCTCAAAGATGCTGAGATAGGCTCCAGCCCCCCGTAACCCCTAACAGGATAAGCGGTAGAAAATGGATGGATGGATGGACACCGTTTCTACCCACAAACTAATCGACCGGCAGGGAGTGGCACATTATTATAAGAAAATGGATTTGAAAACTACAAGTGTAGTGTTTGTGTCCAAAGGAGAAAAATTGTGTTTTTTACTTATTATTAAATTATTGCAATTTGAAAAACCTGTGTCCCACAGTGTGAAATATAAAACCATGAAAATTTTTCTTGCATAGTGGATGTGTTGTGAGCAGAAGGGAGGAGTTGAGTAATGTGAAATCATAAATGAGGCCATGAAAAATATTATGAGAGAACAAGAGGAGTTTTCTGCATACTGAGGTAAGGAGGGGAGAGGAAGGGAGTTGGTGCTTGGGGGGGCGGGAGGTTAACACAAGAAGCTTATAGTAAGTGCTTAGCATTTGCGGTTGGCTAATGGTACACAGACAGCGCTACATTATGAACGCTCATCTGCACTTTGTGCTACCACCGCCATGACAAGCTTCAACATGAAACACATAAGCCCCTGTCAAGAGAGATAGACCACCACTTTCTCTACTTCTTTGTCATCCACAGTCCCCACGGTTGCTTCCGCTGCCATTTAATTCTGATGCTCCCATCGCTTTTACTCTTCAAAACCTCTTGTCTCTTTTATGCCATCCATCAACACTCCTCACCCTTTAAAAGCGCTGTGGCATCATGCTGCATGCCATAGGAATGAATAATCTTACAAAGGGAGGCAAGTGTTACACACACACACACACACACACACACACACACACACACACACAATGAGGCAGCTGGGAGAAAGGTACACAGCCCACTAAGACACGGGGGAGAAAAAGCGAAGAGCCACAGAATGAGGTGGAGGACAGCTGCCAAAGATGTGTGAGTCACCACAGAGAACAAAAAAGGAAGCTAATGACACAATTGAAAACACCTGAACTTGTCACGGTGTAAATGAAAGATAATGACTTTTTAGTGGTTGCCACAGTAACCTACTGTTGGCACAAAGGCAGATGGCTACAGACGCTTTTTTTCCCTTAATGTTCCTCCTGTCCCTTCTCCTCTTCCTCTATCCCTTCCACTTGTTTCCCAATGAGTTTCACTGTCTTTCTGCCCTACCATGAACCCTGCCAATGGGCAATTTATGCCCGTGGAATGCCAAGCCAAATAAACAATTCATTTTCATGCTTTAATAGCTCCTAACTGTAAAACAGCCCCTGCTTTGTCTTTTCCCTGACAAAAAATAACCAGATTCAGGTGCAGAGACTAATGAGCGAGATGAGGAAAGTTGGCTTGAAAACACTGTATTCCCAAAATCTAATGTAGCTTCTCAGTGCTACCAGGGCATGCATATATAAACACATTACCTTTTAGTACTTGAACAATGCATGTAGAGCGTCACCATGAGCTTCTACTGCAGTCTGAGCTGAGAAAGCTAACAGATTCTGGGGCAGCCCATTCAGAGGTTACAAGGGTTATGCTTGGCCATCCATTTTAAATTGGCCTGCAGACAGCTAAAAAACTTTGCTGCTCTGCACCAGTTGGCCTGCGGCTACAGAGGCCTTATAGACCAAAACTGAGCTTTGCTAGCTGAGGCTCTTTTAGCGGTGTTCGCTGCCAATTTGGTCCCATATATCACAGTCAGAAGAAGACAAATTTTAGGAGTCAGAATCAGTCTCACCACAGTTTGATTTAGACACTTGGAGGGCGCAGGACATTTTATAATTATGTCCTCGTGCATGCAACCACATAAAGAGCAATTCTGAAGTAAGCTAGGTAGCAGACTGATGACATCTTGTGTATACTTATACATACAGTATATATTTGTGGCAGTTATGTTGACGTTGATGTTCTTAAAGAAAAAAAAAGTGATAGCACAAGTAAAACGGATTTATGTTTTAAAGATAATCTGAGCCAAGCACACTGGAACGGCGTTCAAAGAGGCCCATTCTCAGTTCATTAAATATCGACCATATGGGTTTCCCAGGTCATCAAATTCTGATGCTTTGGATAGGCGGCCAGTCAGACCAATCATCGGCAGGTCTACTAATGTTGTTTGTGCTAATGGACATACTTAAGACTAATTATAAAAAATAACTTTTAACTTACCTGTTAAATATACATATATAGCATTAATACATTTAAAGAGAAATGGTAATTCAGAAATACACAGTCATGAATGAGTGATCACATCTCACCGTTGGCTAACACTACAGTAACTTACAGGATATCCATAATCAGTGGTGGGTAGAGTAACTAAAAATTGTACTCAAGAAAAATTGGGAAAAAAACCTGGTTCCAAATTAGTCCTAGTTTTAAGGTTTCAAATCTTCTGAATCATTAACTTTTTATTTCAGTTCCCCAAATCGATTCCTAAATAAACTTTGCACACGATACAAGTCTGGGTAACGTTTGAGCTGTACAATGTCATGACCATAACGCTCAAAAGCGTGACTTCATTTTGTTAAAGAGATGCCGAGTCGAACTTGTCACGGTGCAACGCTTGTCACAAATGTATTTCTTCAAAGGGAGGCTTCACTACAAATGTGGCAAAATACCTTTGCAAGGTGCGTAGTATAACAATCAATGAGTGCGCCATGTTTGATGTGTTGTACCAGCTGCTCTCCTCCTCCGTTGTCTTCCTAGCTCAGCTAATAGCCAGCATTTCATGTCGGTTACGATACGAGACAAAAATGTTAGTGGTGGATGAACAGACATTCTGAGTGATGATCTCTTCCCCGTCTACTCTGTCTGTCAGAATGTGGCGATGAGTTCAGACTGAATGTCAGTGTTAGCGTTTTCTTGCTTTGTGTCTGTGTGGGAACAGGGGAAATGTATTTCAGGATTAACCCCTTCACTTTCAGCAGCACCAGTGAAACAGCAGACTCCACCTCGATCTGGAGAGCTCAATTTAGTGACAACTTAGCTTTTTAAATAACATTTAAAACACTGTTGGACTGCTAACTATTTGCTGACTGCTGCTGCTTCGTCACTTTGTCTCGCTCACTTTATTTCATCACACGAGTTGTACTACCAGCTTGCTGTTGAAGGAGACTCGCGGTATTATTGTATTCCTGAAGAGAGATTATATTATTATTGAAACATAAAATGTAATAACAGCAACCAAATTAAGATGTATCTGTAAATTTTGTAAAGGTAGTGAAAAGTGAAAGGCAATTAAAATAGGAAGAGGAGGGAAGAGATGGTGATGAAGGAGCTCAAGGGAATTTATCGTTCTTATAATTGTGCAGCCTTGGATTTATCAAGGAGTATTTGCTGAATTCAGACTCATGCAGTACAAGAAAATACTATAAAACCACCTTTCCCTTCAAGTCAACAGCACTCAGCATTCACCTGCACCATCAGTACTACTAAGTCATTACAGTCATCATTCACAGTGGCTATGTTAGCATAAAACTCTGTCTTGAGTGTAGGCTAGACAAACAAGATGCAGTATGTTAATTACTAATAAGTTTCTACAACTTTTTCTTTAACTTTGAATAGTGTAACTCTAGTTATTTATAGTTAGAGAGAAGTTTTAAGCTATATCCCGAAATACTGTACAATTGTACAAATATTATGAATATAATGGCAGACCACAATCACAGTTGCAGCCCTATAAGGGAAAAAAAAGTAAATCTTGACTTGTGTTGACCTCATCCTCCTCCTCATTTCTAAAAGTTACATATATATATTATTTTTCATATATAATTTTCTTTGCACTGTCATGTTCCCTTTCCCGGCCCAGAGGAAAAAATGTCTCAGAAAAAGGCAGTTGATGAGAATGAGAACATTCTCCCTGCTGAAACAGGAAGGGAAACAGGTTGGATTTTAAAGCAGTTCTCTTGGCTCTGACCCAAGTGTTAACTTCCCTCAACCTCATGCACACACATACACACACACACACACACACAGACACACACACACACACACAGACAATTATATTCCTCTACTTAGCAATGATGCCAGGACTCCTTTTCCCTTCCTGTCCACACATCCCTCGCTTCCCCCCTAACTGGCACTGGTGCTCTGAACTACCTCATATCCCAGGGTTGTCATGTGAGCCCAGATCACAGTAGCTGATATAGTTTCAAAAAAGGTGCAATTTTTTATGCGGCTACCCTTTTTTTCTTTGTTTAAAAAAATACATAGATAAACTATACATGAACCGTCTTGTAATATTTTTTTTTTTTTTTAAACTTACATTTATTCCTACATATCATAAACCATGATTTAGCCAACACACTGGGACACACTTTTTTGCAGAAAGAAAGAAATAACTTAATATATAACACACGTTACAGGCCCAAATACTTAATAATAAAATATCTCCTAAAAAACAACAGTTTTTAAGGGAGTCTGGGGACTTTCAACCCATTAATAAAAAGGTGATATTGGTTACTATTCACTGTATTAGTACAATCTTAACGAGTTACCTCTATAAAACATTGCCTTCTTTCATAAAAATTGCTCCCAATGGTAAATTTATTTGCAACAGGGATTTCACGCCTTAGTGTTGGCAGATGCATTTTAAACATAAGGTAGCCAACAGGCTACAGCAATACTGCAGCAACCTGGCACAATGTTGTGTGAGAAAGAAAGACAATTTTGGATAACTGCATTTAAGTCAAATATACTGGAAGGTATTGATGATCAACAATTTGCTGAAGCTGTCTCTCAAAAATTCATGAAATTGTATAACTTTTGTAAGGGAGTCTGAGGATATTTCTGTTAGAACTTCAGTGTGACTGATTTGCTGCTTATCTTGGCAGGTAAGACAGCCCGATAGCTGCAGTATGTTTTGTGGCTCAGGGCACGTTTGCATACAGACTATTAAAATAAGTAAATATACGCGTTGCAGATTACCCCTGAGTGTGGTGTGAGGCACCAGACCTCAAGCTCACAGGTTAATGCAAGGTACGAATGGGGCTTTAAGTTAACAATTAATCGTGTAGTCATATACTGCTCATAAATGAGGTAAACTGGAGAAACATGGGCACAAAAAGAATCCAGGTTTACATTTTTTCTGATGCCCATGACACTATCATGATTAGCAGAAATGAAATGAATAGGTTTCTGTTTTTAAACCCTCCCATTCACAGCCTGTGCCAACACCACTGCAGCGTCTGTTCTCCAGTGAGCTTCAAATGCAGCACCCATCTTGTTCAAGTGCAGATATCATCCCAGATAAGGATAACCTCACAAAGACACACAAATGTGCACAACCAGCAAAGCGTACCATCTTTAAGCCTTTCTAATCCTCGAACTCAGACAAAAGAGGGAGCCACTCTCACAGACAAACACTGCCAGGCTCACCCCACCTGTCCACGTATTGATGAGCGCAGGCTAAGGTCATTGCTTTGATTGTCATGTGAAGGTAAAGAGGGATTATTTTGTCAGTGTCCTCTCAACACACTTCAGGGGACTCAAGGTTTGTTCTTTGTCTTTCCATCTCTTCCTCTTTCACTTTCTCTGAACATCTCCCTGACTCACTTTGCTTTGTTTTTCTTTCTCTCCTGTCTCCATGAGGATTTTAGCAGAGAGAGAGAGACAAGGGGGCTGAGAGATTGAGGGAGGGGGAGGAAGTGTGAGCCAGCCAACATGTTTTTTGGGGTTTTTTTTGTTTTTTTTTACATTTGATGACAAGAGATATAAAAACTGTGTATGATCTGCGTCTGCAAAGCCTCGACAGGCACAGTGATCAAATGACCTTGAGGGCTCGTTTCAGAAAGCCAAACGACGTAGCAGGGGGCATGGACATAACATCCAAACATGATAAAATGTGCTCGGGAAGGGAGTGTGGGAAGAAAAAAAAAAAAGGAAGAAGCGAATTATGCCAGATAAAGCCTGGAGCTCTGGAGACTTTCTGCCATGGTAGTAGAAAAGGGAGAGAGGAGGGAAGAGATTTAAAAGGTCCTTGGAGGTGAAAGACAGGGAAAGTGGAGAGCCAAGTCATACTCTGTAACACGATGCTACGACTGTTCACAACTTTATTACAGCAAGGAGATTCATTTACAACAACCAGAAACAATCCACCAACTTTTAATTTAATAAACAATATTAATTTAAGCAATTTACTTCATATCAGGAATTCAGGAAAGCACCACTCCAAATGTGGCTATAGCGCATGGCAGCAGCAGCAACCGAAGTGGGCTTCTCCTTGGCTCCTATCCCACAATCCATTCTGATGTTTAGGTTTTCAAGTGAGGCTCTTGCCTCAGTAGAAACAACTCATGCTAGAGGCTAAATCAGACTCTTGGCACAATCAGGGGATAATGAATGAGCAGAATTAAGTAAGACAAATTTAAAGACAAACGACACTGCATGGAAGAGGGAGGCCAATTTCAACACAGTCCAACACTGACCAGACTGGTAAATATTGTCTTGTTTAAATAAATGTGAGATTTTTTCACCCCTGCCTATTAAATCCTATCCCATCAACTAACCATTAACTGGCCTGTCAGGCTATCTGTTTGCTGGGCTGCTCAACACAATGACATGTTTGCCTCCAGTCAGATTCCTATTTAGATCTCTGAAGAAGCAGAGAGGGGTGAGAGCATGTCTGTGTTACTGTGTATCCAACAGTAACATGAAGTTTAGCTATGATTTTGTTATTGTCACCTGTGTCACAAAGATGCAAAATAAGAAGTACAATGAGTTAGTTTGGTCAGAGTACAGTAAAACAACAACTTGGGATTGTAATGTGTGACACAGAATTTATTCAAACCAATTATCAAATCTATGTAAGACATGCAAATTAATTGCA
>KV751316.1:6200475-6220605 GCA_001698575.1 Mola mola
AATAACTTTCTATATATTATGTACAATCAAGGTCCAGAAAATTCTCCAGGCAGCCCTAACTGCTTTGTTTCACAAAATATTACACTTTCCAGGCCCACACTGCTCACTTACTGTCCATCACAGCAAGATAGACAGTGAATGCTTTGCACTGCAGAAAAGAGCTGGCACACTCTGTAAGGCTGCCACTGCTGCAAGAAAAGAAGTTTCAATGGACTTGAAAGCAAGCGAAGCCTCCTAGACCATAAAACCCATCCATTTATGCACAGTCATGCTAGATACTCAATAGTGCTTTGACAAAACCAGAACATATTACCGGAAAAATGTAGGCTTCACTAAAGCATCATTGGAAATTCTGTCAGTCTACTTAGACTTCTGTATTTATTTCTTTCTAGATGCAGAATGAAAAAGCTTCAACCATGTCACATTACTGCTGAGATAGAAAAAACATAAGCCAGGACGCTGCAGTCCCAGATCTGACTGGCAAACATGTAGTGATCTATCAGTCAAATCTAGCACAACATGAATTTATGGGTGAAACAGTTTGCACTCTAAAAAATGCTGACAACCAAAAACTGAGTTGAGAGGATGTTTTTTTTTTTTTAAGAAAATTAAAATCAATAAAAATCATTCAAAAAAAAAAAAAAAAAAAAAAAAAAAACTCTCTCACACACACAAACAGACTCTCTTTTAAAGTCAGACATCTCATTGTCACACCACAGTATTACATAGTCAAGGAGTCAAATTTACATTTAGCCCCAATAGTAGGACTGTGCAGTATGACATTTTCTATTGTTTGATGATGAAAAATCTAATTTAAATAATACTCTATTGTTTCATTCTGCTGGGAATTAAACTCTTTGCAGAAACAGTCTTGTAAGTATCAAAGAAAGAAAAACAGGAAGCAGCCCTTAACATTGTCAAAATTTAGTGACATTCAAGACAAAACCAGACAAGTACGGTGATTGTAATGCAACCTTTTGTTGTTTAACATGGACCTAGTTATGCTGTTGTTTTGAAAATTATGTAAGCACACCCAATGTCAATCGGCTACATGACACAGAACGACCATCCTCTACAAGCAGCTCACCTGTTACTGTGAACAGAATCACAAACAGGGAAAAGTAAGTTGGGAGTTTTTGGTAAATTCATACAAACATTTAACTGTTGAAAAAAGTCGAGAGGGACCAAAGGTTTTAGTGTGTGGGGTACTGTGCAGCTATACTGTCAGGAAACAGAAAAAACAAATACTATTTAGATTATATACCACTGAGAATCATGTCAAACAGTATTGACCATTTCTTTAGCATTACATTTCTTGAGTAAAAAATTCAAAATGCAATAATAAAAATGCTTTATCATGTTTACATTCATTAAATTTACAGAAAATGTGCTATATTTTAAATTTTATCATTAACTAGACATGAAAGAACCCATACTGTTTGAGACTAGCTTTAATATTTGAGTTTAACTGGGCACAATGAATGGTTATAGTTATTAAACACACACTTAATATCACAAGTGTAATGTAGTGTAGCCAGACAATGCTCTATATTAACTATTCTTCCAATAACTTACAGCTTCTACAGCCGCTGAACGCAAATCACAACCTGATGTGTTCATCAAGCATAAAGGCATTTATTGTCGATAACTCCCCACACAATTAAAAGTCAGTGTAGAGTGAATGTATTCTCATCTTCAACAAGAATTCCCTGCAGGACTGGTGCCCATGCAGTTAACAGTGGAGAAAAGACATTCAACTGTGGGGTTTTCTAATATTGTAAAATCACACAGTCTACGGGGAGGCAAATTTATTTACTTCCTGCCCTGATGACATTTTCTCAGTCCACTGCTCACACCCTGACATATCTACATGATGGCTTTTACTGTGGACAAGCACACAAACATAATTTCCAAAAAAAGAGAACAGCTTTTTTACCTGAAGCAACGTGTGTATGTATAGTGCAAAGTACAAATAAATGTATTCATATAGCGCTTCTCTAGTCACAAAGCACTGTCACGCTACAAGGTTTTGCATTCACCCATTCACACACTGGTGGCAGTGACTACCTCGCAGGGTACCACCTGAGATTCATTAAGCATTGATCATTCACACACACATCAGGAGCAATTTGGGTTAAGGAAGCCTCGAATCCTGGGATCGAACCAGGAACCTTCCGATCATTGAACGACTGCACTACCATCTGAGCCACAGCCGCATGCTCACACAGCTTATAAACATCACTCAGCTGTCCTATACCTTGATCATACACGCATGCATGATGCCAACAACTTAACACCCTTTCACACAAGAATAGCTCCATTCAAGCCACATCAACACACAAGCCACCCACACTTGCTTGTGCAACATTCAGTCTCACCAAACATGCAGTGATTGCGGTGTTGTAAGAGAACATGCAGAATAAAGACAGCAAAAAACGCAGCTGGACCTGACTTGTGACAACACTCCCATTCATCACCCTACCCTATAGTCTACATCCCTCCACAGTGACAGCAGTCAGCACACACACACATGCTGTAGTGTTGCAGAGTGCAATCGCACAGCATACAGCAGCCCATGTCAGCATCACCACCAATCACTTGTGTGTGTGTGTGTGTGGTATGTGTGGTGTGTGTGTGTGTGTGTATACGCGCTTGTGTCCACATGTATTATTCATCTACATGTGAGCACATGAACAAAGTGTCTCTGGTAGGAGAGATAGGGGGCTTCTTTATTTCAGCCTTTGAATGAATGTGTGCAAGTGTGTGTTCTTCCAACTGTCTATAAAACAGACAATTTGTTACAGGGGGAGGATTGGGAACATGTAGAGTTACCAATAAAAGAGGCTTTCTAAGACAAGGAAAAATAAGTGGAGGTAAAAGAGAAGTCCTTTATTGGAATAAGAGAAAGTGCAAAGTGAAAGGCAATGAAACTAGGAAGAGGAGGGAAGAGATGGTGATGAAGGAGCTCAAGGGAATTTATCGTTCTTATAATTGTGCAACCTTGGATTTATCAAGGAATATTTGCTGAATTCAGACTCATGCAGTACAAGAAAATACTATAAATCCACCTTTCCCTTCAAGTCAACAGCACTCAGCATTCACCTACCCCATCAGTACTACTAAGTCATCATTCACAGTAGCTATGTTTACATGCGCAAAATTACTTAATCAGATAAAACATTTGAGGGATTGGAAATTCCGAATCCCCTGTTTATATGGACGCTAAATCAAATAATCCGATCATGACGTGCATATACATGCACCTGGCTGTAATCAGGAGAGCAGCATTTTGACATGTGCAGATTTGTCTAAGTTCCCTAATAAAACCGCAGAAGAAGTTGTACTTCTGCCTGTGCTGTAAACAACACGTTGCACTTTTGCGCTTTTGCCTGCAATCTGAACTCAGCACTCTTAAAGAATGGACCTGCGCCAGGTTCTGAAAGCCCTACTTTTGTTTCTATTGTTGTTCGTGATCAAGCTACGGACTCAGCAATGCTTAATGCTCCTGCGTTACAGGAGGAGAGAGCAGGAGGACATGAGCGGCACACATGCGCAGTGAGGGTAATTTTACCCAAACAGGAAGTCGCAATTGGAATAAGTGTGTAAATGGACGCGGTTCTGAATAAGGATCAGCATAAACCACCCCTCTCGATCGGAATATAATTTCTTTGCGAATGAGCCGAATTGGATCAGAATCTTCCAATTGACGTGTTTACATGAAGCATTTTTACTTTGATCAGCCCTTTATTCTGAACGTTTGTGTCCATGTAAACATAGCTAGTGTCTACTCCGTCGGTACACTCTGTTATCAATAAACACAACACACAAAATTACATAGGTACACGATTCCACGCTGACTTAGACTTAAAAATGTCTCTGAAGTTAATGCATAAATGGCCATTCTTCGTCACACCAAATAATTTGAAAAATAACCCGCATTTTCCTGACACTCACTCTCATCACCCGCCCTCCACCTATACCCAGACAAACACAATGACTCATCATCGAACGGCAGCAAACACAGGCTGGGATGAGATGTGTTTGTCAGGGATTTTTTTGTTTAAAACAGCAGCTACTGTAGGTGCAGATGATTTTCTAAGGAGCAGCCCTGACACTTGAATAATACATACGATGAATGATGCACACTGTCACCACTAAGTTTCTTCATCTGCAGCTAGGAAATGTTAAGTGTCTGTGTTAATGAAACCAAACAACCAATCATATTGCAGGCCAAGATTTAGACTTAGCCAGAGTCAGAGGAGTCATGTTCTAAAATGTTGATGTTTTAAAAAGTAAGTCTTTTTGGGGCTATCTATAAAAAGCAAACAGAGTAGCAATCTTTTAATAAATGATATTGCTGTTTGATGCTAATTGTAGACAAGTGGGCAGTGAGAAACATGCTTGTAGTTTGCCCCAGAGCTGCCAAGAGTAAAGATAGTCAGAATCTACCCATTACACGTGTTAGGAACGTCACATCTATTCACCTTTAAAGCTATAAAGCAGTTAATCTTGTCAATACACTATTGATGTTATGCTGCAAAGATGCTAACAGTAACATTAAATGTAGCGTAATCAAATGTAGACACAACTAGAATGTCACTCATAAAAGCATCAAAACTCCACCAAGGCCCACCAGTCCCCTTTAATTAGAATTCCTGGATCTTTGGCCGATTCCCCATCTTCCAGGCAAATTTCACGGAAATCCACCCATTAGTTTTTGCATAATCCTGTAGAACAAACAACTAACCAACCAACCTGGGCCTGACATTTAATAATAATAATGAAATAATCAGATTTTTTTGAAAAAATATTGTTCATGTATCTCACAATTTAATATAATTGTAATATCTGTTGGCCATTCAATATGTTAACTGCTGTTTGTTCTATCCATCAGCAACCCCGCCCATGAGTAAGACGAGTGTGACTGTCGCATGATTGTCGCTGACTGACAGTATGGGCTTACAGATAATTTGGTGTACAGTACTGATGCTATATTTTTGTGCAGACGCTGAGGAAGGAAGTCGCTGCCCAGATCTCCTTCGACGTTTAACAACAAAAGCTATTAAAACGTGCATGAATTAAAGTGGTGCAGTGCAGGGATTCAGGGATTTGTTGTGTTTGAGTATTAACATGTTTCAGCACAAAATCACAGGCTGCTGTAGACTGAAACAAAAATGATATGAATAATAATGTTTATGCAGATACACATAGGCAGGAGACATGCATATAAGCACACAAAATGCCCATAATAGAAAGTCGGTCAATGAATAGGAGGGGGCAGGTGGACTAGCAGGTGCTGTGTTGGTGGAAGATATGGCTTCTGTCCACCTCAGCATTTCTAAACACTCACAGTTATCTTCCCTCTCCAAGGAAAGAGAGGTCACTCGTTTTTTCTTTTTCTCATCGCCATCCTCTCTCCCTCTCCTGCCCCCCCCCATTCTGCTCCAGCCTTTCCTCCAGTCTCCTTTATCTACTCCCCTCCTCTCCTTTCATATACTTCCCTCTTTTATCTTTTTTTCCAGCATTCTCCTGTTTTTTTACCCTCACTCCACCCTTCTCCTCAATATCGACAGCCCATTCAGCAACAAAACAAAGCTGCCTTCAGCATCACACACTGGATAATCAAGCAACGCCAGAATTCAACAGTGCTCAGATCCACGCAGCAACAACATGATACTGGGCTGCATTAGGGAGGAGAGGTTTTTACATGAGAAGGACCAGGGCGGGAGGGACACGGTTGAGGAGAATAAATATACACAGGACAATACCGCCCGGTGAGGTCTTGCAGCTCATAGCCACTAAAGGTTATAACAGCAGCGGTCTGATGTGTGTTTAAATCCAACTCATTTAAATCGATGCAATTACACTCGCGCACATACACTAACAATGGGAAAGGCCACAAGCACCATAAGTGAAGGGAAGGAGGGCAGGAAGGAGGGGCAGAAAGAAAATGGAGTGAGGAAAATTGTCTGAGAGGCCATCGCCAGTGAGGCAACACATTCATGACGATGATGAAACCCAACCATGGTCAGCTGCAATCTCCTCCTGGACAGAGGATGAGTGTTTACAAGTTAGCGTGCAAGACGCTCCTCTGGAGGGAATGGAAAAGAAAAAATGCCCTTCAGCTTCAGGGAAAACTCAAAACACAACAAAGAAGCTGGTCCTGCAAGATGCAGCGATAGGAGGGATATGTAAACATGTTAGAGCAACAACAGCAGGGCCACATCAGGAGCAAAGCACATCATGACATGGGGTTAAAAGCTGAACAGGAATCACACTACAGTACCTCAACCACAGGTCTATTACATTAGGGAAGCATGTTACCGATGTAAAAATAAAAAAACCTCTTTAACTGCAAGAGGAAGAGGGAAAGCTGGGCCAAGTGTAGAAGCAGAACTGCTGCAGAGATGGAAACCAGAAGAGGCTCTGCCAAGTAACTTGTTATAACACTCACCACTGCTCCCTGCCAGGTTGTCAGTCTAAACTTTATCAATTCTCAACACAACAACCATTAGTTTTCACCTCAGAAAACCCTCATTCAAGGAACTTTATTAAAGAATCTGTAAGCTTACATCTGCACGATTCCTTATCTGTCGGGCATAAGACTGGATTTAATACCACATTTACTGTCTTTGACATGTTGCAATTATTACTGGTATTACATTAATACTGCTGTTTGAGTATTTTACAAGAATCCACAGTGGCCTCCTGTAATCTTAGGTCAAAGTGAGCTGCCAGGCAACTAGCAGGGAGTCCTGGAAGTCACAATTCCTGGTCACGCCAGGCTACCCGGCTTCTGTGCTAAAACTATTCAGAGGTTGATGGATGTTGTATCATGTTGAAAAGACAAATGTAAGCACATTTCCAAACTGTAGTCATCCCTCTCTTAGGACAAAATGACCCTAATTGTATGTATTTATGGGTACAGTATAAAAGTAAATGCTTAGTTCAACATGAAGCATGTTCACAAAAATATGTTGTTGTTGCTGGAGCATTTTACTACTCCCAAGAAACAAAGAAATTGTCTTTTCAGTTGTGGCTGCTTTAATAGCTCATGATACACTATTTCTGGCTGGTTATGGGAATGGAATCAAGGTTGTAATATGGGTACTGATTGTCTGGGTTAATGGTGTTAAAAGAAAAGATTAGGATGGTAAGCAGGAACAGAGGGCACAGAATTGTGATGGTAGGTAGGAGAGGGTAGAGCGCAGTGAAGAAACTGAGAAGGGCAAGTGATGGTGGAGTAAAGGAGAGTGTGATGGTAGGATGGGATTTGAGTATTTTAACTTCATTAGTTCCGCCTAAGTCTGGGGTCTGTAGATTATGTCTAATTAAGCAGCTTAGCATGGCTTAAAAAGCACCACACAGAAAGCACAAGAGCCTTATCTGTCAACCTGCTCAAACGATTCCGCGCTTTGCCTTTTCTTCCTGTGGCAGGCTAACATAAATTCCCTTTGCATGGCCTTTATGCTAGAGAGATTAGAGGCTCTGACAGTGGCATGAGCTGGATAGCTAGAAGCCATAGTGATAGCGGTGTGGGCTGCGGAGGGAGAGAAGGCGAGAGCGCATGTGTTGCGAGCAGTGGGAGGCAGACGCTTCCTTGGCTGCAAGCGGAGTGACTCTATAAAGAAGGGTGGGGCTCACCTAACACGATTCCCCCTGCCATTGCCATCAGAAGTGGTACACTAGCCAGAACCAGGCTCTACAGTCTGCTCATTACCACAGAGTGCATTTATGTTACTGATAATGTAACAGCAAAATTACACAGACAGAAGCAATGTGGTACAGTACCAGTTTTATATTACAGTTTGCTGAGTAGCTGTATAAAATATCATAATATTTTTGACCCGTTATACTGCAACAATATTTTGGAGATGACATTGGTACTTTCACCAAATATAAACATAATTAGATTTTTGTCTGAAGCAGACGATGGCAGATATCAAAAGAGGTAGAAAAAGATAACACTTACACAATATAACTATAAAATATCCCAAATTTCAGACAGTACATATTCTGATACCACAATAACATATATTTAGTATTTATATAAGCCAAAATACTGAGTGAGCTAATTTGCACACTAACATTACATTTGTTATAGGGATTTGAAAGATTTGTGATTGACTGCTGTGCAACAGTTTATCCTGGTTTTATAAACCTAGACAAAACCCATGTTTTTAAAGAAAAAAAAAAACAAACACAAAAAAAAAAAAAACAGTACTCAAGCTGCAGAACTCCAGACGAGGTTACTACCATACAGAGTTCCTGATTGATGCTCTGTTCGGGTGTTACTGAGTCACCTAAGCAAAGATAAATTACAGAATAAAATAAAATACTTTAATGTGCGTTACACAAGAATTTTATCAATTTAGAGAAACATCACCCAAGCAGCAGAATAACAATAAATACTTTCAATGAAATATCATTACATTTTCCTCTTCCTGTTTGCCACCTGTTAAAAATACTCAATCATCATCGCAGCAACAATAGCATTGTGTTATAGTGTATGTCAGCATAGGGCTGGGTGATATGGCCTATAAATAATATTGCAATATTTTTATGCTATATCGCGATATTTCAAAATCTCCTCTGAAGCACTGAATAAATGTGCAATACAACATTTTTATGCATGAGATGACCCCAATGTGAGGATTTTACTAGACCCAGCGACATTTGACTGCATTATTTACTATTCATTCATTAGAGGTTTCTTTTGTTTTGTTTTTTTTATTTTGCATACAAAAAGGGGGGAAAACACAATCAAGTTAAATTCATCGTTAATTTTAACTCTTTATTTCAAACAAGGTAATTGCACAAATAAGATTTTAACAAATAGAAATAAATAATGGCATTACGTAAACCCACATACTAATCCAAATCCAAACCACTAACACATGATAGTCAGCACAGGTCCAGGTATGAACACTCCCAGAAAATAGCACGCACGCACGCACGCACACACACACACACACACACACACACACCTAAAGCTAAGAACCAGAACCGACCAGTTATCTGCAATAATCTCTGTACCTACCCAGTCCTGTGACCGAACCCATGGGCAATGATTAAACACACAGCCTACGAGAGTTGTGTTACTGGGTTGTCACAGCAGCTCCTGTGCCTTTGCAGGTTTCAATGTTTCCTCAGGGAATATGTGCCTATCTTGCAGCTATAAAATGCTAACACTTTTTGACACTGTTTATAAAGACACTGACAACATTATTCTCACAGCCTGTTATCACTAATAACTTGTCCCAAATGTCCGACTTGATGACGTGTTGTCGACCTGGTGCAAAACTCATTGCCGATTACTGAAAACTTGTACTGGCTCCTCCCTTCACTCCTCCTGACACAAAAACACGCATGATCCCAGGAGAGCTTTCTGGATGGGCGGGGGAGCGAGCTGTCGGCTGAGACAGCGCATCAGGAGAGAACGAAAGAACAAAACTACAAAGTGAATTTCATGCTGACAACTTAAAACATTCACGTCACAATTTGTACTCGATAGTCGCCATATAATCATTTACTGAATCTCGCATGAAACTAGCTGCGGTACATTGAGTATACTCGATATATTGCCCACCCCTAAGTCAGCATAGGGCAATAATGTGGTTTTTTCGTGATTGATGGTTGTAGCTAACGTAAACGTAGGAGGTCAATGGGAGGCTTGGCTTTCAATGCTGGCCAACAATCCCCACCACAAGAATGCAGAGTTGCAGGTAGGGAAAAATACTCTCTCTTCAATAAAGCGTCCCACTCCCTAATCTTCTTTTTTCCTGCCGTGGTTACAACTCCCTCTAATCCAGAAAACACCATCTTCCAGGTACCTTGTCACACTACACAGTATTATCTCCTGTGTGCTTTCAGTCTGGGCCAGGAAAGATGGCTGCCCTCAAAACTGGTCCACCTTGTTAACATGCACAAACACACCCGGGCATAGAAGGAGCTGGTCACAAACAGACTGTAATGTGTTGAAGTAGCCCGAGAGCAAAAGACACAGAGTGTCTCTTTCTGACACTAACTCATCTCATTCACTCCAGGTGCAAAGGCCTGAGGCAGAGAGAATCAGGTCTACTGCACACACAGAAATAGGTGCACAACATGAGGTATTTAAATTACAAAGTAAGAAAGAGAGAACAAAGTACAAGAAAGACACTGAGAGGCAAAAACCAGTAGATACAGAGAAGAGGAGAGCAAGGAACGACCAAAGAGATAAAGTCAAAGCCTGACTGATCTAGTGGTGAGAAAGAGTGCAGGTCTTGGGTTGGAGGGAGAGATGAAGTGAGAGCTGAGATCTGATAGAAGGGATTTGCCCTTCCCTGGAACAGTAATTTACTAAAGCCATTCTACAGAGGCCCATCAATGGCGATCTGCTGGCAGATTAGAAGACAAAACCTCATCCCTTGCTTTCCCTCCAGCCAATCAGCACCAGGCAGCGACCATAGGGCAGAGAATGAAGGGAGGACAGAGGAGGGGAGGGGCAAATTTCCTGTCTCTGTCTGCTGAATTTCGGGAGGCCGCATATACAAACATAGTCACACACAAGTACGCAGAGTACGTACATACAGGAGATTGGACTGGAGTCAGAGCTATTATTGTTGCATTTTCCCACCCTCTAGATACGGCAGATAACACTGTTTGCAAAAGATGGGGGTTTTTCATTCAGAATGAATTTTCTGCTCTTGTTTCCCCTGCACTCGCCTGTCCCTTTTTTGTTTTTTGCAGTGTGTATCCTGCCCCAAAGGCCCTCGCAGCATTCCTCTATTGTGTCGTCCCAGCCTCTCTCCGTGCCTCCTCCCCATCCCCTCTTTTGATGTGCTACAGAGCCCCGTCAAGTGTGCCCCAGCTGTGCAAGCAGTGGGAACTGTTTACCGTGGCGCATCATCGTGGAGCCCCAGGAGCATCGCCCCATCATGCTCACAAAGCTTTTGCAACCTTTGCACAAGTGTTTCACACATGATGTCGGACATTACAGACTCTCAGAACAGCGACTTGTCATGCACAAAAATGGCAGAGACTGAAACACAAATCTCAACTTATTAATCATGTGGCATAACAGTGAATCTCTCAAGAAGAAAGATACAAAATACTGCTAAATCACTCCAAATCTCCTAAACTTCTGGTACACCAGTAGCTTACAGATACCTACATTTCACACTGTTCTTGGGGGCAGAGCATGAACCCTCAACATCCTGCTTCATTTTGGCACTGACATGTGAGAAAACAAACAGGGAGCTGTTCCTTCCCTCTCTTTCTCCCATCGCTGCTTCCTGTATTCCCTTTTAGTGCTGCTGCCTGACCTCATACAAGAACCCTAAGGACCTCCGGATCCCCTAAGGACAGGGCATACACCACCCACCCATGTCTCCTGTCGACCCTGACCTCTGGAGAGAGCAGAGAAGGGAAAAGAGGAAACGACAAGGCTCTGGATGCAAGCTCCGCTCTGTGGTCTCAAAGCTGCACGTGGAAACTCTCCGGGTTGCACAATTTCCTAGAATCTGATCCAGTGAGACCAAACAGTGAGAGACTAGGGGCAGACAAAGAATATATTTACATACTTGTGAGGCAAAATGTGAAATAATTGTGGATGGAGGGGCTCTGTATACTATAATGAACGAGAAGAGAGTTTGCTTAAGATCTCACGAGTGTGCTCATGTGTAATACCTTGAGCTGTGGTTCCAAGGCAGGTTAAAGTAGTCTTAGGGACTCGATGGTTTAGTTTACCAATTAGCATACAAAAACTAAATGTACTGCAATCAAACCAGCAACACTCAAACATCTGACATGTTTACATCAACACCACAGTCTTGCTTTACAGAATCACTTTTTGACTCTTGAGCTCTCTGACACACACTCACACACGCACACATATTTAACAATACACACACAGCGGGGGGTAGAAATAATGGAAGCATCAACACTTCGTCAATGGCAGTTTTTCTGTGTCATTTCTGGCAGAAACTCCAAGTGGCAAGGTAATTGCCAATTACTGCTATAAGAGTGACTTTTCTTCATGTTCACCTCCAAGATCAGAAGACCGCAAACACCATTTCAAACAGATGTTCCTGACATGACCAGAGTCATACCTGGCTTTGTTTACAGTCATTATATTCAAAGCTTCTATATGTTACTTCTTTTTTTTTTTCACTAAATGACCCTTGTTTCTACCCTCTACAAAGAGGGTGTTTCTGACATTTCATCATCATGTGTGCTTGTAGTTTATTGCAATATAAAGAATAAAATCAATGTAAGGACAGCAATGTAAGAAATGAGACTTGATTAGTGAATTAGCGGTCTGAAAACCTAATGTCCTTTTAAAAAATGTAGGCATTTACAGCAGAACTGAAGTTGTGAATCATTTAGGATTCAAACACACTTCTTGTCTGTTCTTGTGCTGTAAAATGTTCTTTATTTCAATGAATCATGCACATTATCCACATGGAACAATGCAACAGCTGCTACTACTCTTGTGTGTGTTTACAGCTGTCACGCCTGAAAATTGATGTAGACAACACAACACTGTATATAGTTAAAATAAAGCATTTCCATTAGAACTCCAAGACAACACTTCGGAGAATTGATTTCCACTTCATCAATTTATTCTTCTCAAGCAAATTTATTGGATTAAAAATGTGTTGACTTGGCTGTAGGATGGAAATGCCTGAAAAAGCCTGAGTCAACATGTTCTAAAATTAAGGCAACATATTGGAAGAACTAAGGGGTAAAGGGTTAGGGTGTCTGAGAGCAGAAGGCACTGTTAATCAGCATTCCCACAGTCATTGCAGAATGAATCCACCATTAGTCTTTCAGGGCCATTAGTGATTAACTAACTTTGCCATTTCCGGCAAAACTGTATGATTAAAAACACAACAGCATGTATTAGCAGATACTGACAGAGCGTCAGTATGTTAAAGAATCTGTAAGCTTACACGTCAGTACTCACTTCAGATGGTCATTTTTGAGTATTACTCACAACAATAATCAATAAAGTACAACATCCTATAATGCATGGTAACTGTACACTTTGTTAATTTATAATAACAAATTTGAAGTTTTAAAGTTTAACATGCAACAATGGTTAAATTAGTTCATTGTGATCACAGCTAATTTAAAATTGAATTTAATAGTCAACAGGAGAACTACACAACCTGTAAAAACAGTAATGACTTCTGTCGCTTTTGAGACCATATTTCATGTGGGTCTGGAAAAGACTGAGTAGCATTGTGGGAACTGCAAAATCTACTGCTATTGGGGGTTGACCTTAAAAAGAACAAACCTGTGAGAATTTAACTAAATAATTAAAGTTTTTGGAAATCAGTTATTAAAGAGCTTCACTAAAAAAATTATTAGTTCCTCAGTGCTTGGAAAGATAAATTTGACATGTGACATTTCCTTCAAGATCACGTCCACCTAAATAAATGGCAAAATCATAAGTAAGTCAAAATGTAAAGAAGGAAATGCTGCCTCCCCTGTGCTCCTCAAAGTGATAACCAAAGTAATCCCAATTCTGCAGTGGAAACATGACACACAGTAGAACTATAAATAAAATAAAGATTAACCTGCAATAATTCATTGACAACAACAAGTAAATACACAAAGAGCAGACAGGAATGGTGTGCCAGTGCTGTGATATTCATGTCCCGCTCAAGTTTACCTTCCTCCACCTCATTTTCTTTATGGCAGTCACGTGGATTTGCGCCACAACAGGATTGGCTCGTCCTGACCTGACAAACTGCATTCCCAACGACCTTTTCCCTCATTGGGCAAAAAGATCTGCATTCTCTCCTCTCCGACGACTGTGACTAATATGAGCCGTGGTGTGGTGAGGCAGTCTGCTCTCTGAACAACCCTCAAACCAAAAACAACTCCTACAAATGTTTACATTCCTCACCCATGTTTCCCTTACTTTTATCTTAACAACTTATTACATACATAGGATTCAGCAAAGCAACAAAACGATGAGGCAAAATTGAGTTTACAACTCGAGGCTATTTACAACCAACAATGGTGTGTTAGAAGTATTTTGACAAGTAAAAACATTAACAACCTTAATTTCATAACTTCACCCTTACGGTTTCTTCACTATAATACTGAATTTTTGATAAGTTCTCTACAACTTTCTTCTTTCTGTGCAACACTGGTTCAGTCACCTAATCCTAAAATACTGCAAACAAAGTTAAAAGCCACGCATGGCTAGTGTGAATCGAGACACATATCTCCAGTCTAGGAATGCTGCAAAATGGTGGATCCTCAAGAGCTGAGCACTGCAACAGGAAATGAACTCTGACTTAAGAGCCACGGACCTCGGGGCCCCTACTGCATCTTGGGAAATTATTGCAGTGAGAAGAGAAATGACTAATGTCACTCCCAAGAATACCCAACTCAGAGCTATATCCATTTACAATCCTCTAAAGTGGCACGGGAAGACATATACAGTATATTTACATCACTTATACCAATTGCTTCTAGATACAATTTAGTGTCAGTTTGAATTTATTTAGTACAACAGACAACAATAACAGCATAAAGCGGTTAAAACCAGGCCAACACAGAGAAAGTCTAATGTCCAAAATAATGGCCTGCTTTCTGTCATAAAGATGGACAAACCACAATTAAGATAGCCAGCAACGGGCAGGAAAGAGGAAAAAGCATGTGCATGCAGTAATAACACGAATGACTACCATTCTAAAATGGCAAAGCACAGCACCAACTGGCAAGGTAAGATGCATCTATTCTTCCGATTCCACCATTGGTCAGTGCTCTCTGTTTTATGGCAGTTTTCCCAGCCGAGAGACAACAACATGGACATCATTAGCAAAGTGGTGGTTGGATGACAGGCAGTAGCACTGCAATCGATAACTGTGGGCCAAGTTGTCCGCAGGCTGAGCAAGGCTTACTCATCACCCATGGGCTTGCATGGGTCATAGCTTGGGCCTGGAAACCAGGACGAGGCCAGATAAGGGATGCACAGGTGACGGGGACTTGCTGTCAGTGATAAGAAATGGCTATGAAGAGACGCCTTATCTTCTCACCTTAAAAAGGATATGATGTCAACTGTCACACACCACCTAACAGCCAGTGCGGAACTGACAGTTATGAGGGTGAGGAGAGGTCAGCTGCTGTTAGTCATGTTGTTCAGTTTGTTTGGAGTGTGTCTGTTTGACTGGAAAAAAAAAACAAAAAAAAAAACATTTTTCAAACTTAAACTTTGAGTTGCATGAGCAAGGAATATTAAGCAAAACCAGCCCAGTAATGATTTACAAACGTTGAAATGCCTGGAGCAAGTACCAAGTTAAGCATACCTAATCGCAACATTGTAAAAGAAATAAACATCCATTGTCAAAAACCTGTGTGTCCTTGTATGAGCAGGACAGACACAGTTTTGACACGTGTTCACTGGGGAGAGGCCAAAGGCCATCACAGTGGTGGCCAGATCCCCCCTGAAGTGGCATCTGAAACAAACATCTAGTGACAAGGTGGTGCCCTTCCTGTGTCCTTAACCACAGCTGAGAATAACACTGCACCTTGCTCCAAGGGCAGAAAAACTGAGGGACGGTGGCAGCCATGGGAACAGAAATTAACCGAAGCAGAAATATTCTGTGACAATGTGAAATAGGCAAGATGGGAAACCAGAGCGACTGGGAGAGCCCTGGAGAAAACAGCCTGGTCAGAAGTACTTTCATAGGCCTTTGGTTGTCTGGGTCTGCAGGCTCTCTTCACTTCCATTCTTGTCTTTCCATTATGATGCTTATCAGTGTGTGATTAAACTTGCCCTCTTTAATTACAATGCATTAGAAGTAGAACACTTCTACACCTACCCTCTTTTCTGTCGCCGGTGTAAAAAGACTGATAAGTCATCAGAACGCTGGGCGGAAGCAGCATGTAAGAAACATCATGACAGCTGGAAAACTCACTGACAATAACAAACAAACTTACACACTGGTTGCTATTATTGGAGTCTCATTTCCCCTTTTTCCAATTGAAATTAATCTGATTGATGATGTCCAAGGCATTATAAATAACATGTTTACACAAGGCATCCTGTTGACATGTTCCAAAGTGGTCAATCAAAAGAAATATTCCTTCATATGCAGTATACTAAATCAGTAGTCTACCTATCTTTGCTTTTGAAACGGGTGGACAAGGATAGGCATGCATTAAGCTTCTACTGAACCAACAAGTTGGATCAGGCTCTAACGAACTACCCGAGCAGCTATTAAATAGAAGGTGTGCCACCAATAGGCCTTACCATTGGAAACAGTCCTAAAAATAGATAGTAGGACAGTGTATTATATGACAAACTATCAGCTTCCTAAAACGTTCCTAAGTGTTTCAAACAAAACATGGCTAGTTTATTATAAATTACAGATTATGGTTCACCCTCTGAGGACATTCAGGGGAATGAGGCCATCAGTGAAAGGATCTTAAAACATAGTGTGACAAAAGTTGCTAAAAGAAATATTTCCAGTGGGATTGATTTGTTCATTCTCATCAATGTGAGAAGCTGCACACTTTCTGATTTAAAAAATACATAAGAAATAAAACCCTCTCCTCACCTTTAACCCTCAGCTCTCCTCTTCACCTCCACACACACACCCAGGCAACAAAAGTGGACTTCCTCCAGGAAACTCAGGGGCACCGCAAGGGAGATTCTCCAGAGACAAACAATGTCAATCAGGGACTTCTTCTCCTGATTCACGCCCAATTTAGGTAAGGAAGCATGGAAATTCTCGGATGAGATGATGGTAGGTCAGCACGACAGGTTTGGACAAAATTAAATGTCATGTTAAGGTGGGAAACGGATGAGTGTATGTGTTATCCACAGACTACATACATGCTGAACGTTATCCTTTAATATGTGTGTGGGTGGATTTCAGAGCAGTCTGTCTGTGTTTCGGAGGGTTTTCAGTGTCTAGAGCCTTTCTAAATCCAAAGTACAGTCAGCATAAACACTGACTCACTGAAAAACAGTCAGAGCCTGTTATACCCGCAACAAGTTAATGTAATGGGGTACGGCAACCCTCTCTGTTCAGCTTGTTCGCCTCCAAAACCCACCAAACTTTAGCATTAAAGCAAGCATTGACACTGTTTGTAGGTGGTGCAGACTCTCTGTGTGCGATTCCGGCAACACAAGTCCAACCTACTGAACTCCAGGCAGTGGCCTCATTTCATTGGCAGTGACTCAATCATAACATCTTATCTGCGGACATGCTGAGTCATGGAATTCAGCTGTGGCCAATAGCCAAGCAGTAGGGTTACTTATGGCTGTCATTGATTGGTCGATCCCCGAGCACAAAGCCGAAAGGGCACATACCAGGAACACAGCCTGGAGCAAAAACCGGCAGCAGTTAGTTCGTGCTTTGCTTCTTACTCTCCCCTTCTTGTTTTTGCTGCAACTGACTATCAACTTTGTTGTGTCACTCCCTCACCGCTTCTCTCCTCATGCTCCCTCTCTACAGCTCTAAATTACCATAGCCCCCATGACCCTTGTCCCTCTGTTGTGTAATTGCATCTGAAACAGCAAAGCAAGGCCAGTCACATCCAGAGGTCACCATTCTTCTGTTGCTTACACCCTGGTCATTCATCCCTATGGCCACCGTTCTTCCAAACAGTACCACAATTCTTTTTTTTTTTTAATATCAACTTCTACAGTATGTACAACTATCTCAACATTCAAACCATTAATTATATCTAAAACCGATATTTTCCACAAGTATTACCCATTAATAATGCATTTATATCAGAAAACCAATACCATAACAACATAGGCTTGGGATATAGAGCTAATGCAATCATGCCTATGGATAGTGATTGATTTTATTAAATATTATTTAGAGCTCTTGGGTGAACCAGTTGTTATAAAATGCCAGGAATACTACTGGTATTTTTCATCCATTTGTTCATTCAAGTCAGAACTAGGCACCACCACCGCCACTTCCGATTTGATGTCAGTTCCTTCATACATAATTTGCCCATTTAGGATATGGAGTGAAAATGGCTTTAAAACAGAATGGGGGCACAGTACAGAGCCTTTTATATCAAGCTATCCCCCATCTGCGAAATACGTAATGAGCATGGGAGCTGGAACCGTGGGGAGAGAAGAGACCCTCAGTTCAACTGAGGCAGGCACACTTTCTAATGGAAATTCAGATACAATCATCCCAGAATGCACTTCTCTCTGCCTAATAATCGGCCACTAGAACAAGGCAGCCATTGAGAGGAGGGTGACTGTAATCTGGTACACCAAACTCCAAAGCTGACCGCTATAATTAGCTCCTTTCTCAATCAAACACAGACTTACACTGGCTCACAAGCAGACCTCTCCTCTAACATAAGAGAGGGGAATAGATTTTAGCGAACAGCATATTTTTCAGCCAAGCAAGGGGGAAATTTACCATCCTTCGTGTACGAGTTGACCCTGCGCTGATAGGTACGCCAGCTGGGGAAATCAGCAAAGGAGCAGGTGAGACACTGCTGTTTCATTCAGCAGTACTGTGAAAGTAAAAGTCTGGGTTGAAATGTAAATAATAT
Source organism: Mola mola (assembly GCA_001698575.1). NCBI lineage: Eukaryota > Metazoa > Chordata > Actinopteri > Tetraodontiformes > Molidae > Mola > Mola mola. The sequence continues at coordinate 6,219,013 of KV751316.1, forward strand.
GATACGGGTGCATGTTTTCAGACAGAGTAATGTTATAGGTCAGAACAAACTGGACCACAGCGGAGTTTACCCATGTTTCACACTGAAAGGGCTCCAGTACTTTCCAATTAGATTTAGTATTTGATTACTATTCCCAAGTCCAGAAGACAAGCGGGGACTATCAGAAGTTAGTTTTGAAATTACAAAAAGAATCAGTTTTCCACTCCCTTCAACAAAGGATGAATCTGCATTTCTGGCCTACATCCTTACAAACAAAGACTGCCCTCCTCTAATCCCAGGAACATGTTCTAGGCCAGGGACTCACAACATGATCGGCAGCCCGGAGGCAGACAGACAAGGGGTGAATGAGTATGTTGGTAGCTAGACTGCTGCCAGGGCAAATGGCACAGCTATTAAGGGGAGGGGAGCTTCCTGGCGAGGTGTGACTACACTGCAAAGGGCCCAATCAAGCAGAGAACAGAAGTGCTGACAGCTGCTAATGCATTTACCTGAGCGCAGAGAGGCTGTCGTACTAAGGAAAGTGTGTGTATGTATGTTTACTTCCCACAAGGAGTGCGGTCTTCCGAATGAGGCTGATAGAGAACTGATTGAAAGAGTTATGAGGTGACTCGTTTGCATGAAAAGGGTGTAGAATCTACAACAAAACAACCAAGAATCCATTACCGAAAGACAAAGTTCCTGTTTTGAATATCTGGCACTGATATTGCAGCACATGTCTCAGTGGCGAGGCTGCATCACGAACCTCTGCTGACATTCAACCATGTGGCTCGCTCTCTCAAGTGGTTCCAAAGGCAGGTGGACAAGTCACTTTCTGAATGAGAGAAGTGGATTGACTCTCTGAAGAAAAGGGAGTGGCCGGCAGAGCGACGAACACTTTGCAGTAGCAGCAAGGTTAAGCCGTGACACACCAGATCATCACACAACACAGAGGACTGCACATGTGTCATTCGGATTCAAGTTAAATACCCCCACCTGATTTAACTATGAAACCCAAAAACTCATCCTGTAAGGGCACTGAGCAGTTACCTCCTGCCATGGTGTACACATGTTAGCTGTCACCAGGGAGCCCAACACACACAGCTTTCATGTTTGCAAAAGTTAGTGACGCATTTAATGAGGGAGAAAATAATAACTCATGACAAAGGTTTCTGAAGTTTGAGGACTTCGATCTAATGGCACACTCGATACAAGGAAAGGCAGAGACACAAATCTTAAACTACCCATGACATTGCTTCATTTCTTTATCTTAACCAAGGGATGACGAACAAACAAACAAAAAAAAAAACACGTCACTAGATAAACCCCGCAGTCGAACACAAGAATTCCATTCCTGCCAATTAGAAAGTCCAGCGACTCAAAGCACAAGAGGACGGTTCTCCAGGCTTGGCAAGGCCAGTGCATTCCAGGTGTACAATTTTAATGTTTAAACAAGATCCATTTCCATGATCCCTCCTTTCTCCAGTGCAAACTCCCCATTAACATGTAACCTACATGTCAGCTGGAACCTCCATCAGCACAGGTTTCTTTTTGTTAACATGCCCACGCGTCCTCGCCAGAATAATCATTACTACTTCTACATGTAAAAGGCTTCAT
>KV751316.1:6220627-6241495 GCA_001698575.1 Mola mola
ACTCCCAGTTTTTTTGTTATTCGCAGCACTTCAGATTTACCAGCTGCGATGTGTGGAGACGTGAACGCCTTAAATCGTCTATCTTTAAAACACACGCATTAAAAAAGATCATCTGGTGTAGTCTACATACCACAGCATTCCTCCTCTCCGGCTCTCGTCCACTCCTTTCTCTCTCTGCGACTCACTGCCGGTGAAAGGCTTAAAAAAAAAAAAGAAGACAAAAACACTTCCTACAGCCACTCACATCGAGTGTATTTTTGAAGTTAACGAGCCATCGGTCCGGTGCTCCCCCACGTTAAGCGCTCGTTTCCATCACTCTGAAGTTTTCAGACACGCCATGCATATCTGTCCCTTTTTTTCTCTCTCCCTTCCTCTCCTTGGCCGAGGAGAGAAGAAGGGAAAAACAAGTAAAATCTCGTTAGGGGGGAAAAAAAAAAGAGAGAGAGAGAGAGAGAGAGAGAAGATTGCCGATCAAACTCCAGTCTCCTCGCCGCGGCTGGAAACGGAAAGTGGGTGGCGTTGGGGAGCGCTGTTTCGGCGTGTTTTCCCTCCTGGCTTCAGCCACCACGTTGTTTTCACCAATTATTATTTCCTTTGTTGTGTCAAATATAAAAGAGTCCGGGGGAAAACGCAAGGATGAGCCGCGTGTTCGCCAACAAAAGGACGCCGGTTCTTCTAGGCGACAGCTCGTCGGAAACCGCTGTGTTCCTTCCTAACGTTGAGCCCCGTACGGCCGAAATGCGTGACGGTGCGTGTAAGTCTGTTTTTTTTTTCCTGCCTCCCGATAATGGCGGCGGACCTTCTCCTAAATCCTGCATCTGCCCTCCTGCTCAGAGAGAGAGAGACAGAGAGAGAGAGGGAGAGAGGGAGAGAGAGAGAGGGAGGGAGAGGAGAGAGAAAGAGAGAGAGAGGGAGGGAGGGAGAGAGAGAGAGAGGGAGAGGGAGGGAGAGAGAAAGAGAGGGAGAGAGAGAGAGAGAGAGAGCGCCCAGCGGTTCATGGACATAATTACAACACACACACACACGCTGAGGAAGCTCGTTCATCTCTTCATCAACCTCAAAATGATTGATAAACAACCTTGCTGTATACTTTGAGCCCAGTGATAACTTTACTTTTTTGACACTTTGATTTAACTTGCAGGTTCTCGGGTCTGCGATTATCAGTTTAGTCTATACTAGAAATTAAAGGAATAGCAGTAATAATGGATAAAATAACATGATACATGTGGGTTAACTACAGTAAATTGTACCAAAATAAAGGTACTTTTATTTGCAGGTGTTCGTGTTTTTCAAAGCCAAGTTAATTATAGTTTACATTTTCTAATTTTTCAATATTTCGATGCACCAACCCATAAATTCTAGGCCAACATGATATTTAAAATAACAATATCGCAGATATCCGATGCCCAAACTGAGACCCCTTTTGTGCCCAGGAAATAAAGAATTCCTCTTGATAGAAATGAAATGACAATCAAATGATTGAAATGATAGAATGGCTTGTCCTTTATGTGCATCCTAGCAGTGTACTGGAGAGAGAGGTAAATGTGGGGGAGAAGAACCAGCTACCATTTACATTTTTCACACACACGTACCAGTTTGTGCGTCTTGTAATACCTAAGATGAGTTTACAGCCTAAGTCATTAAGGCGGATTTTATTTATCTCCTGGATGTGTGTTTTCTAAAGGACCTTTAGTCTGCTAATAAAGATGACGATGATGAATATGTACCCTACTAGTTAGTTACTGCTCTCTACTTTGCTGAAATGAAACAAGCAAGGTTTAAGCAAAGGTACTTCTCATCATGATTGTAGTTACTTCATTTCATTCCATTTGCCCACTTGGCCCAGTGCCTTACATGTCACTTCCCTTTACATCTGAGCCTCTTCCCTGTACAAAGTTAAACATTTGTCAGCCTTTAACAGATCTCAGTGCTCAGTGGCTACCTAAGAAGTGATAGATTTGTTGTGCATTCAGCCAAGAACTCCTACTTAACACATCATGCAACAACGCAGAGGGGAAATATTCAATACCTCTCCTGAGAAAATCAATTGACTCAAAGGTTAGTCCCTGTGCAAAAAAACCCCCAGCCACTAAATGATGCAAAATACAAACAACACAGTTCATTTAAAGTTGTTGTTTTTTTAAATACATCTACATCTACACTGCATGATATGGAAGGTTTCATAGGAGTGTAAAACCCATTTATTGATACATAAAGGGAAACTGAAAAACTGCACCTAAAAGACCACATACAGACATGCCAGGAGCTTAGTTAAACCAAAACATAACAAATAACCCCTTCGTAAATATAGCAGATCTACTATTCTTAGATGAGCTATAATAGTATAAACAGGGCACATGTGTTCTGTGACAGTTTGAAACGTGAGCCACAATTAAATACACAGTTAGGTTCAAGGTGCACAGGCTGGCCCTCTTTTGAGTCCACAAGCTCCTGTCCAATGACATTTTTCATTGCGTTCTTAGCAATATTTGCATAACCCTAATCACATAGAGTAAGATTATCAGGGGCCAAAGTTTCTGGTAAATAATACACCCATGTTTTACATCCCTTTGTCTGACTTCTGTTTTTTTAATGTTGGCTGGGCCCCATCAGAACATTTGTCATTTTAAATGGTTATATTATACTGAGCTTATTTGTTCTCTAAATTCTCATATAAAGATTAACACATTTGCTGTGCTTCTATTACCCCTGACACTGGTATCTAAACACAGCTGCAAGCATTGTATGGAAGAAAAAAAAAAAACTACATTCATTGCTCAGCTTCATTTGGTTCATTTTCTCCATCCCACCTCAACCCTTATTTGCAGCTGAAATATTTCTGGGTCCCAAGGGTAAGCACATTCCTCCACTCACAATTGTGCAATCCTGGACAATTGCAGTTCCCCCATCCCCCTCTGACTCCCTAAACTCCCTAAACACTCAGAGAGGCAAGCTGTCCAAGCTGTCTGGGCAATGTTCTGTGGTGAACTGGCTGCCCAGCCAGACCAGTAAACAAACTCAGAGCCCTGAGTCTGCACAAGAGAACCACAAATGATGTAACCTCAAGGAGCTGGAATATATACTGTTGCTTTTTATTCTCTACTGCGTGTACAAAGCTCAAGAATCTTCTAGCATATTCATTTCTATTTTAAATCCACAATACTATTACTATAAAAACACAATAATAATATTTAAATAGTACTCCAATTATTAAGACAAACCTTACAAAATGTCTTCAGTTGAAGCTTTTATGTCCTCAAAAGTCTAAGTAGTTTCACGTTAGAATGTGCTTTTAATGCATGTCATCATTACCTGTCTTCACGCTTTGTTCAAACTCTGTATGATTATGCAAATATTTGTTCATGTCTATTTCAGAAAAATAGCAGAAACGGCGTTTAAGATTTTCACATGACCAAAAGTACGACAACACCAGAGACGTCGCAGAGGGACGCTGGTTCTTGTAGTTCTATAGTGCCTTCTTTTAGTTGTCGATGTGATAGCAAAAACTACATTCCCCGCCATGCAACTCAGGTTGGCGTAATTTGGTCTTCTGAATTGCTCTGCTAGAGCTAGTGGGCGAGCGATTGAAGAAATTACTGATGTATCTACATTAAACCTTTTACATAATTGATTAAGAACGTGCTATTCAGGAGCGTCCAGGGTCCCCCTTTATCCGTCGACAATGGTAACTATGCGACAGATGAGCAATGTTTTATTTTTTGGTCACAGTAGTGGTGGATTGCCGTTAACCTGCTAGCACTGAAGAGTTAGCCTGATAACCTCCTCTCCATACAGTCAACAGCAACTTTAGCTAGCTAGTTGGCTAACTTATCCTAAAATGTTAAGTCCATAAATTTGAAATCACGACATTTCACCACAGACAATAGCTAGATCTTAATTCAAAAACATCGCTAGACAATAATTCCGATTTTGTCAGTAGTCTTACACGACGATTTTGTCAAAATTAATGGGAGTGGTTCCGTGAGGGGAGCTAGCGTACCCATTAGCTAAAGCTAACGCTGTCTGTATTCATCCAACTAACGTTACAGTTTAATAATGATGGAGAAACACTGTTAGGTATAAATAAGAAAAGCTGCCAGTGTACAGATTATAAAAGACTGACAGCTAATTAAAAAGTAATAAGCAGTCGTGTCTGTTTTATATATATGAAACAAGCACAATAGTCCGTGTTTTGGAGAGCTGATGTACCGATAAACTGTCATTTTTTTCCTCAATGTTTTCTACCCTTTTTTTTATCACATAGATTCGCTTCATCCTCATCCAGAACCGAGCAGGGAAGACACGACTGGCCAAATGGTACATGCAGTTTGATGATGATGAGAAACAGAAGTTGATCGAGGAAGTTCACGCTGTGGTCACTGTCAGGGATGCAAAACACACTAACTTTGTTGAGGTATGGGATTAGTGAGTGTTTTTATGTTTTCATGCATTGGTTGGATTGTTCATTTCCGGCAGCTTCTGTGCAAAGTCCAGTTGTGCAGTGTTGCTCGATCCAACCATAACTTCTTTTTCTTCTTTTCCTTGCAAAGGCTGCAGTATAATGATAAAAGCCACAATGTCCTTAAAAATGTTTCTGCTTGGACCACTTTATAATGACATAATTGTCTGATCCCTATGTGTCCTGCATCAGAAGGTACTCAAACAAACTGCACTGTTAGTTAATTTTGTAAAGCAGTGTTACAATTATGGGGCATTACAGAGAAAAGAAGAAATCCTAACTGATTTGTTTTAGTATGTGTTTGTTGAGCAATTTTCAGATAGAGAGTGCAAACCTCTATTAATGCAGGGGCCCTGTCTTACAATACTGAAAAATCCTTCAGAAAATTCCCCAAATTGAATCACTTGGTCTTTGGGCCAAGGCCTGTCCCCACAAAAATGTTCAGATAAATCTCTGCTCAACTTTTTGATTCATCCTGTCCACAGACAGACAGATGACAGAAAAAGCAAAACACAACCTCTTTGGCAGAGGTAAATAAACTGGGTGTGATTTACCTTAAAGCTGGTAATTACAGCTGCATGATATTCTAAAAGCCTGAAATTGCAATGGTTTTTTTTATGTAATGTGTATTGCGATCTAAAAAAAAAAGGCATTCCAGGAAATTTTACTCGTGTACAAATACTTGGGAAATTACAGTTTTTGTAATGTTGGACACTTTAAAAGTCTATGCTCTTCTAACTCAATAAATCCAGCCTCCTATTTCTACCAGAGTTGGCTCATTCCTCTACCACAGTTCAGTTTCTATGTATGTGACTCAACACAACTGAGTAAGGAACAGCTGGAGAGATATTTGGGACAAATAACATGTTCTTTTAATTAACAGACTTGCCTACAATTTGTGACACAATGTCAAAATGTGATTTTTATGGCGGTGGAAGATAAACAGAAATTAAACTAATTTTTTAACAAAGTCTAAATTAGTCATGGCCATTGTATCAAATGACAGAACAGTTGTAGTATGATGTGTTTAAGTAAATTTGCCATACTTGATGATGGTGCTTGACCCATAGTGTTATTATCACATGGGCAAATAGCATTGATGTTGAAACAATATATTGTGCTGTCCTCCTGGGAAACTTAAATCCTAGTAAAGCTGCTGCTGTTGTCAAAATATGAGAGACAAAACTGTAAAGAGGCTTAATCTGTGTTGATCTTACAGTTCAGGAACTTCAAGATAATTTACCGGCGTTATGCTGGCCTGTACTTCTGCATTTGTGTGGACGTGACTGATAACAATTTGGCATACCTCGAGGGAATCCACAACTTTGTAGAGGTAACCAACACACACAGCACATGACGAGCTATGATGATTTACTCATGGTTTACCATTTTCTCATGGTCCAATTTAGTTTCAGGAATGTCTGTTAATGTGTTATGTGCAGATCCTTAAACTCAAGCCTTCATTCTTAAGTATAGTATGCAGTCAGTGAATGACAGTTGTGATAAAAAATAATGGTTTAGTATATAGGTTTTTGGAGGATGCACCCTACATTAAGAGACATATAAGAGAGCCAAACACGTTGCCGTTGGTTTGGATGTTCTTTACAGTTTCAAAAGAAGGCCACATATTCGGCAATATTTAGAGAGGAGGGAAATAGTTTTTATACAAAAAACCTTATAAGAGCTATCGGACAATAACTATCCATCACTTTTCCTATGTCATCAATCTTTCCTATCCTCATATTTATGCATAAACTGCACAAATCAGTTATCTTAGTGGTCATGAGGAGCGGTTAAATGTTGTTGGTCTTATTTAAAAAAAAAAAAACAAACAAATTTTGCGTGCCTAAAGGCTTGTATTCTGCGGAATATGGATGATCAGATGACTGCATGGACAACAAATGAAAAATTTTTATAAGCACTACTAGTTCCCAAATTAATTTTACATTTGTTTTTCACGGTGTGTCATTATTGACTTTGACCAGTGTTGGATCATACCAGTGAAGTTACTCTGGAAACGAGCCTTCAGCCATAAAATAAAAAATTGATCACTAATTACAAACTGGGTTTGGTGACAGCTGACTGCACAGACAGTGCAAAAACAAAAATAAAGACAGTGGAAAATAAAAGCCTGCCCAGAACGACAGTTGCTGCCAAAAGCCATAGAATAGTGATTTCAGAATTTGTGCTTTAATAATCAGTAAGCATTCTGCTTAAAAAGAAAAAAGAGGAAGGAAAAAAAAAAGTTTCCTAATAATGTCTGTACCAACTTCTACAGACCTCTTTCTGCACAGTTGCCTCTTGCTCATGCGGGCCTTTAGAATGCCACTGCAGCAATATTTTTGTCTCTGCATCGTTTCAGATGTTCGTTTGACTCATATCTGACAACGATCTAATCTGACTGTTTTCCCAAGAAGGTACTGCACAATAAAAATGGGTTTCGAAATCTATTCACTTATGTATTACAGTAGACAAAAGATTATTTGTGCTGTGTTTAATTGTGAAAACATGGTTTCTTGTTTGTAATATGTTGAAGTAGGCATTTAAAACAAGCAAGTCCATCTGTTAGATGACAGAGGTCTCGGCTCTTATTTTGACCCGGGACATTTTTTCACGTGAACTCTCTGTGAACTTAGTCTCAAGGTGAAATACTTCCAGAAAGATTTAGAGGGGACATCAGTGCTAAACACCCATCACAGTGTGAGAAATGAGACTTCCAGGCCTCCACTCAGGAGCTGTAGGACCTGTGAGACCAGAGACATCACCCTGTATTGATCACTGTGTCTGTCACATTTTGTCCTTGTATGTTACCTCAGAAGTATATCAGCACATGCCACCAGGCTATTCTGTTTTGCTCCGTGTGGCAAGTGGTATCATCATGCTGGTGTTGTAGCGTTTGTCAACACCATAACACCATGATAGAAGTGGCACGACTTACAAAACCGGTTCTTCCTCTGGGTCAGCTAATGTAAATAATGCTCAACTTGCTTGCTGTATAATATTTCTGCTCCACGTTGTAAGCAGTCCAGAATAATAGCGAGATTTTTCAAAATTAAATAGATATCTAGTTTGAAATAGCACTCCTTAATTAACAAATTGTTGCAGTGTTTGACACAATCAATGGCTTAATCTGCATTCTAGTTATGTTTACTATAAATCTTTGTGATTATAAGTAGGCGTTCCCCAGCTCAAGTGCTTCTTACTCCTTCACTTTGTCTATTTTCAGTGTAATAGCTTTTACATTTTTCTATTCTCATTGTGTTTCATTAATCAAACAGTACTCGGTGAGACTGTGAGCTTAAGGCACAATCTACTGTTTTGTTTTTGGTAAAGGCAAACGGAGCGTTCTCTATCACGAACCTCAGGAGTGAAGGTCATTTGATGTAATGTTTGACTATGAAGGAATGCACATAATTGTATTCGGAATTCATAGTTCTAACTTTTGACTGATATGGCCACATGTTTAAAGAGAAACTTAATTTAAGATCAATACAGTGTTTTTTTTTTTTTGTCACTTCACTTGTAGAATACTTTGAGCAGGACTTCATGTTGCTTGTTTTAACACTGACCCCGGCGAATCGTTAACGAATGTTTTGTAATTCTGCCTTTGCAAATGACACTATATCGCTCCTTAAACAGGAGCTTATGTGGATGGATGCCACTTTTGTAAGTGTTGGCCTATGATAAAGGAATAAATTTGGATCTGTGGTATATTATTCTCATTCTCCATGTCCCTAACCTGTCACCACTCCACTTCACATAGGAGGTCAAGGTTCTCTTATATCATGCTGCTGTTACGGCGTCACTTTATTTCTATTTATGTCTCATCAAAGTTGACTATTTGTTTTTTCCCTGACTTTTCTCTGATGAACTGAAATCTTTTTTTCTAACTATTCTTCCCTTTAATTTAAGGTGCTGAATGAGTATTTTCACAACGTGTGTGAATTGGACCTTGTTTTCAACTTCTACAAGGTACGGATGTCACAAGGTTATTTTTGCCATGTTAAGACTTTAAAAATGATTTATAAGAAGTGCTCCCCAAATGTGCTACTTGTGTTTTTACTAATTGAGGTGTTTGAAGGGATCGCTTAGGTTTGTTAAATGAGGTTGCATGAGGTGCTCAATCGACAGTACAGTAGATGACAATCCGTTTGCCCCCAGTTTGAAGAAGCAGCAGTACCTAACCAATGTATCTCTGGATGTGAGCAGAAAAACACATTTCAAGCCCACATCAAAACAATCTGTCTTTTTTTTTTAAAGTGCACGCTGCATCTATAATATTTTCCCTACTTCACCTTGCTGTCAGTCAGCCTTTCTGACAAAAAACTTGAAGTTGGTATATAGCATGCTCCAAAATCCACCAGTAACTGTGTATTTTGATCTGATGGTGCCTTGATTGGTTACCCTGTTTTTTTTAATGTTTTATGACTTCAGTGAATCCAAACTTTTTCTTTTTCTTCCAAACACTTCTAAAAAGTTTTAAATACAAAGTAACGTCTTAACTTGTCACCCTCTTGTTTGCCTGACCCCTTCAAAATCTCGGACACCTTTGTGTTCCACATCTAAGCAGCGCTCCATCCCTACTGTTTCTTGATTGTAACATTTTTGGATGATTTAAGAAGTCCATTTTCGTTAGCCCCTCTGTACCCTTAGTAACTAGTAACACACCAGCCTTTTCTCTCAGGTGTGTAGCAGAGACTGAACTCAGCACATATAGTCAGCCAGTGGTTATTTTTAAATGCCCCAGACGTCGGGGTGGCTACTGGTGACCACAAGCTAGATGATGACTTATTGATGACAAGGGTATTTAGTTGTAATTTTCCAGGAAATCCAACCCTCTCAGTCGTGTGTCGGGGAGAAAACAACACTAAATGTGGGTCCATGTGAGGGTCTGTGCCCCATTTCAATCCTGAATTGCTTTAATCTTGTTTTTTTGTGCACTTTAAGGTGTACACGGTGGTGGACGAGATGTTCCTGGCGGGGGAGATCAGGGAGACCAGTCAGACCAAGGTCCTCAAGCAACTCCTCATGCTCCAGTCACTGGAGTAGAGCGCAGCCATCCTTCCCATCTGCCCACTGATCTGCTGTCCTGGAACAGACCCTGGCATTTTCTGCTTGTCCAGAGCAGACTCCTCACACAACTTCAGGAGTGTTGTAGAAATATAAAAAAACATATTGTTTACAGTACATAGTAAGTTTAACTTGTTTGTCATAGCAGCTGATGAAGTCACAGAGTACATTTCAACATGGAAATGGCCAAAATTCATATTCTGTTTGCTTTTCTTAGTCAGTGGCTGCAGAAAATTAATTATTTCGCGTAATCATCATGTAGTCTTTGTATTCTATCTCTGTGAAGTGTGGTAATTCTGAAGTGGATCTCAGGCCCTCCTCTTCCTCCCTCCATTCATTTCCCTCAACATTCATTTAATGGCACTACAGTAACTAACAAGCACCACGTATAAAGAGAGCGTGCCTGTAATGAGAATTGAGCACTTACAACAGGCTTGCAGCCAGTTCTATAAATCCACCTAAAGAGCTCGACTGTGACGTGGCTACATACTACTCGCGCCTTGTACGAGCAAGCTACAACTAGAAAGCCCTTCAGAGCAATTGACCCACCACTGCAGGTTCATAATTGAATGAATTGAATGTGCTCAGGACGAGTGCAGTTATGACGTGTCGTGTTATTGCAACCTTTGCTCTGTCAGACGTCCTCCTGGCCGGATATGATATATGCGTGAGTTATGTTGGCTCAGACGGCCGCTCTCTGGATGTCATACTTCAGAAAATATAGAACGTGTCATCCAACATTATACATAGATGAAAAGGTGCTTGTTGGTCACACAAACAAAAAGTCTTGGATGCACAACATGTGTTTTAGGTAAAGCAGTACTGTGAGCTTTTCTTCATATGGTGTGTACATACATTGTATCTTGTGAAATTGTTTAACATTCATTCCAGTAAGAATGGTTCTTGCTTACTGATCGGTCTGAACAGTGTTTGCTTGTGAAAGATCCATGCTTCCTTTTGCCACTGCATTCAAAATAACTGTCTTTTTAATTCCTCCCACCATCTTCATGAACTTACAAGGGGGAAAAAAAGTCAGCTTGGAGGATTTTAAAGATGCTATAATATCAGCATACCATTTTAAACATATGCACTCACAAAGGTGGTTGATAGAGTTTCTGTTGCTGACCTTTTTTATTTTTGTAACAAGGCAATAGAGAAATATGTATAACTTCCCTTATTGGTCACCTTTGAGTCTGATTTTGTGTGTATGTATAATTGTCTCAAACCACCCACATTGAAAAAAGAAAAATCTGCTTTATGTAAATAAACAGATGAAGTGAGGATCAACTGTTTCTACTTCATTAATCCTCTATAATTTATTTTTTTTGTCAATTACATCTTTATTCTCAGACATTTCCTAATACATATTATGGCATATCAAAATAGAATATTGCATTTTTTTCATAATTCAAAAGTCAATCTTCAATATATTAATTTTGGTAATTGTGGTTTACAATCTGCATTTAAAGTGATATTAATATTATTGAGCTACGGGCCACAATTATCAAAATTAAAGTGCTTGAATATATGAAATTTTCACCTTAAATAACTCACAAATGACAGCGTTCCAATATTTCGGTGCACTAATAAATTCGTGGACAAAAACAAGCAGTATTTTACCACCATCTAGTGGTAAAACATCAGCATTTCCACCTTACATTATGAGGTCATTTGTGACAGACTGTCCAGGATCAATAAATCAGTCGATATATCCACTTCAGCAATATTAAAGCACTCTAGCAGTCACTCCATCGAGCAGAAAACATTAATCCAGACAACTGGACACAGAGGGGAATTGCTCTTCATCGTGAGCCTGCTGATATCCTAACCTCACCGACTGCCTCTTAGACAAACTGTTCGGCTGAAAGATGGATACAGCAGCAAATAAATCACACACAGGGGTTCTTTGTTTGATTCCAGGGTCTGTTAAGTTAGCATCCTATAACCCTGATGTGTTAGGACGTGGTGCTCAGGAGAAAAAGTAGGATGCCTATGAATAAATTTAGGATCTGATGTGTTTGCGCAAAATGACAATAGACGCCGATATAAAAATCCAGGAGCCAAGTGGAAACTAAAAAAGAAAAACAAGCAGTTTACTGGGAATTGCATAATTATTACATTCAATGAGCAACAGTCACTCTTACCTGACAACAGACAAATCTTATTTACAGCAAAGGTTACTTGAGACCTACAGTAGAATTTAGGTTGATTATAGAACATTAGTTACTAAGCAACAACTGAGTTGGATTGTATTCAGCACATGATTGAATCCGAAGAAGTGTCATCTTGAGGCTGCTTTAATGGACTGTAAGAGAAACACGCTGAGCATTTTGACGATTTGACAGCTTGTTAACAGGAGCGATCAGAGCTGCTGCTGAAAGCATCCTAAAGCTCAGGAAGTAAACATCCTTTCAGGATGACCTCAGCAGTGGGCAACAAACAGGAAATTGAGTTAAGAACCTCAGTTGTTCTTTAGCAAGAAATGATAACATCTACAATTAAATCTTTAATACAGCATAAAGCTAAAGTAAAACAGAATGTACAATGTGTATTTGCAGCATATCAACAAAAACATGAAAACTCAAAAGTAAAAGTGCACTTGCAGAAGAAGACAAACTGTCACCTGATGCTGTTTTATGAAAATGACATTTAAAAAAAAAAACCCAAAAACAAATCTCTTCTCTCTTTTGATGCCCTCTTTTCCCCCTTAAGTGTGCTGGAAACATGCTTGTTTGAGCAAACTTGAGAAACAAGTTGTGCAGGCAGTTTGTTTTGATCTCCTCCTGGTGCGGGTCAGCACAACCCGCTCTCAGTGGTTCAGACGCAAAACAGTGGCTTTGACTCAAGAGCAGGGCACAGGTTTGAGACATTTTTAGGGCATTAACTCACAACCTCGCTCTCCTCCGCTGCCAGGCAGTGTTACACGCAGAGAGGAAACAGTGTTTCAGTGGAAATTCCCCACATCTCTCTGGGCCAACACATAATCTACTCTGAGTAGAAAATATCTGGGCCGGCTCGGCTAAGCCGATGACGTTTTGTAGCCGAGGATAGATGCTTCTGTGCCCAATAAAGACAACTGAAGACTATTTGGAAGAACAGAATGACGACTTTTAGCGAGACACGCTTGTGCGATGAGACGTGTCGAGCATCAGTGAGGGAACTGGGTGGGCTGCATGAAAGCTTCCGAGACACCCAAAAACCAACTGTGGTTTCCTGTGACGTCCTGCGTGTGTGGCTCAAATTAAGGGGAGGTCAACAAGATGGAGGAAAGCCCGGCAGGAGTCAAAGACATTGTTAATTTTGCAAAGCCTGACACCCTTTCTTGACTTGACATTACAACAAGACCAGAGACACTGGGGCTACATCTGATGATGCAAATCTACAGACTTTGGAAACTTTTCAAGATAAGAAATCTTTTTTTTTGTGCTTTAAGCTGACCCACAGGCTCGTCTATGGGAAGCAGAGTGGTGAAAATGTTCTGCTGACAGTTTAGGGACATGGTGAATGGGAATAATATACTGCAAATCCAAATTTATTCCTTTATCATAGGCCAACACTTACAGAAGTGGCACCCAAAGTGTCTGCTCAATATGACACACAATCGGAGTGAAAACAAGAAGTGGGCTCCATATTTCCATTTCGGTCTGACTGACACTTAAACTACACGTTAAATAACTTTAGCTTTCATTTGGATGTGCAGGAACCATTTCAAAGACTTGCATTATAATTGGTTTTTAATATATTTACAGGTACTCTAATCTGTGCATTTTCACTTCAGCAGACTGAAAGGACACACTCAAACTGTTTATTACTATCAGTGACAGGCTGAATTTGTGGACAATTCACTTAGTCAAATAATGGCTTAAAAAAATATCAGCAGGTGCCTTTATGAATATTCAAAGTCAAAAGCGCTAAACCAAACTAACGATTTGACACTACCAGGTTGAAAGTATGCGTAAAACAGCATACCAATAATAATAATTTAGAAACAAATTATGTGCAAACGGAGAAAGCAATGTGTTACTAAAACCCGAATGAAAAAAAACAAAAAAACACAGAGATAAAACAACCACAGGGCAGCCCATAAACACAACTTTCAACCTGTCTTTGTCTGGTGAGAGACCACTGTTATAATGAAGAAGAGGATTCCTCTTCTCTGTGATCCCAGTACAGTGACTACGCTGAGGGGTTTCCGTGCCCAGAGGCTGCGGTCATCTGCGCGACCACTTGTCCAGGTGATCCAAGGTGTGTGAGACAGCAGGGAGAGGGGTCCCACACACCGAAAAACACCTGAAGCTGAAAGACGGCAGACAAGAGGGACGACCGCTGACACAGAGGCAGACAGGTTTCAGGTGAACACTGATATGCCACTGACCTGTAGGGGGCGTCTTGTCTGTGTGGGCTTGTGGGCTGACATGAGGGGTAGGTCCCTCCATCCCTAGCAATTACACTGCTGTTTATTCTGTGTGGCCGTGCCTTTCGGCTGTCGCAGTTGTCTCAACGAAGCATCTCCGTACTGGATACCTGAGCCCATCCTCTCTGGGTCCAACTCTCCTGTGGAAACGAACACAAAATCAGAAATCAGGCAGGACCAGGCAGGCTTCATACGCTCACGCACGCAGGCTGGATGTAAAGACAAACTAACGTACATACTCTTACATGAATGAGACAGAATGACATATGTACCTGAGTCTATCTTGTTAAGGATGGTGCGAGCGCACTTCAGGAAGCCCTCCTCGACATTCTCCCCCGTCAGAGCACTGGTCTCAAGGAACATCAGCTCTATGTGGGCACACAAAAAAAGCACACATTCAAGGTGGAAGCAAACAAATAGTGAAAAAGACAGTATAAGGAGTCATAAATCATGAAAAGCGAGCGAGTGGAAGAAATAGAGAAAATGAAAGCGGGACAACGCAGATTAAACATGAGTCACCGTTCTCCTGAGCGAAGCGCGACGCCTCCAGGAAGGTCACCTCTCTGTCTGCATCCAGGTCCTTCTTGTTACCACACAGAATAATGACAATGTTGGGGCTGGCGAGAGTCCGCGCATCTGTCAGCCAGTTGGTCAGGGCATTATATGTCTCCCGACTGGAAGACAGGACACAGAAGTCACAGGCACTTAGAGGGGGCGCAGAACATGTGCACCTACGCAGACGCCCTTCAATGCACACTTACCTTTAAAAAAAACATTGCAATTTATCCATTTAAGTTTTACATAAGGATATTGATGTTTTTACTATTATTTTAACATCCCTTGGTCAAATAGTGACTCCTTCCATAGATTATAGTCTAAAAAAACTTTAAAAGAACTTGGAAAGCGGAAGATTTGCACTCAAGGACAGAATATGATGAATACTGTAGATTTCCTGTATATAAGCTGTAAACTTTCAGTTGTTGCAACTATTCCCCATACAAGCCTGCTTCTAATAAAGTTGGAAGAGAAGAGCATATTAGTGCACAAGCTAATGAACTTTGCAAACCAGTTGACAGTAAACACGGTTTGTTTTCAACTGACAGAATGTCGTTTTTGTTTAGACTTAGCTGGAATTGGTTACAAAAAGGTATGACAAACAGAAGGAAGGAGATATGTGTAGACTTCACTCTCTATCATAACACTTACATTAATGTAGAAGGGAAATCTGCCAGAGATTGCTCCAAAATTACAGCAACAAAAGTATAAAAAAAAACCCACAATAAAGTATAAAAGTCACTATAACAGTATTAACAACAAGGAGCTAATCTGCAGTGCTGCTGCCCAGGCTGAACATTCTGTGGAAGCTTTTAAAACATTCCTGGATCCAGATGACGATCCAAATATCTAATCAATGGTTCCTTAGACCATTTCCCATCTCTCGAGAAATGTTGCTACATAAAAGTCATACAAGACATCATACACAAAAGGTCACAGCAACACCATAGGCGATTAAAAATCCTCTTTGCAAATGCCTGCAGAAACATAACCTCCCTGCTAGATTTAGTAAAAACAACATCACAATAATCCTTATCTGAAACTTTAAACAAAACACTTTCACTTCTCAGTCACTATAGATTGGTCTTCTGCGCAGTGAAGAACCTCCTTCGATTCAAGTTACGAAAAACTGCCATAAGACATTTCCTGCACTTGCAGGTCAGAGTGTGCTTGTGTTTATATGCCACAACATGAAGAACCTCTTGTACACGCTGATTGGGTGGCATAAATAGTGTAATTTGGAGATAGCTGCCATCGTTTTACCTGGTAATATCATAGACCAGGAGCGCTCCAGCTGCTCCTCTGTAGTAGCTCCGTGTAACAGAACTGTGAAGACAGGGAAGAAATCAGAGTTTGAGATAAAGCAGTGTAATAAACAATAAGAATATCTGCTGTGTCAGCGGATGCGCCAGTACTCCAGAGGAGCATCTAAGACATGCAACTGAGCGTTTGCACGTAAGTGTCTCACTGTTTGGAGGCCAAGACAGGACATGTGGTCAAAAGTACTGAGAAGTTTACCAAACCCTTGGCAGGGAATACTGCAAGCTGTTACCGGAATCGCTCCTGCCCAGCAGTGTCCCAGATCTGCAGTTTAACCGTCTTTCCACCAACATTGACCACTCGGGAACCGAACTCCACGCCGATGGTGTGGTTGGAGTCCTGTTTAACTGCAGCATGGTGGCAGAGCGATGAGAGAGGCCTCGTTAGAGACCAGTCTTACACATCCTCCACTGACAGCACATGGACTTAACACCTCTTGAATCACATAACACAGGGATGTGTGCGTTAAGTGCAGATTTTCATGTCTTTACATGGCTCATAAAAATCAAAATTTGATAATATTTTTTTCCCCAGCATCTGTCATCTGAAAGAAATTCTGCTTTAGATGTTCATGTATCATTTAATTATGCAGGAAAAACATTTTTTCAGGATACGAGAAACGTCAACAAAATTAACAACACGATTGGATGAACTAAGTTTGGACATTGGGAATATTTAGTGGATATTTTCCTACAGAATAAGTCTGAGAGCAGTGGTGTTGTGTTCTGCTAGCTCAATGATTACACACTGTCAATTCTGGAATCTTGACAGACACAGAGTTTGTCTCAATTTATCGGTTTGATTCCATGTGGAACTCGATGAATTCCTGAGACCTCGCAGCAGCAGAATGAAAGGGTTTAACTCAATCGAGTTGGTTTCAAAGTGTTTATTCAATAACACAATTCATGTTTTCAGTCTTATGCAAACTGATGTAACTAAATGGCTTTAATGGGAGAAAACTTACACTTGTTTTCAATAAACTGGTGGAGGAGGCAGGACTTCCCCGTCCCAGCACTGCCAATCACCAGAAACTTAAACAGGAAGTCTGAAAGCAGAGGAGAGGATGCAGAGATAAATGCAACACCAATGCAAGGGCAGAATCCCCCGAGACATTCCTCAGATTTCCTCTTAATCCTATTTAGCTCCACTTTCACATTACCCCAGAACCCTGAATTAGCCTTGCTAATCACCAAACCTTGCATGTTACTGGCATAACCTGCTCCTTATTATTCTTGTTTGTCTGACATGTAAAACGTCACCAGCAGTTATTAACATATGCTGTTTAAGCAACGCCATAGCTGTAGAGTCATTGAACACAGCTTAGTTTAAATTACTTTTAACTTACTTTGTGTTGCTCTAAAAAGTACAACCCAGCCCACGAAGATGATCAGGACCCCCTGAAATGCAAGGCCATCCGTCGGTGCAAAGGTTTGGGCTGCAGTCCTGAGTGAATTCATGAACTATCTGCTGATTGAGCAGCGTTTGTGTGTGTGTGTGTGTGTGTGTGTGTGTGCGTGCGTGCGTGCGTGTGCGTGTGTGAGAATCAAAAGTGAGTTTGTTTGTGGGCAATGCACAGGGGGAGTTAAAAAACAGGATGTGATGATGTTGGTTCCTATGACTAAAAGAGAAAGCAATGATTGCAAACAGCAGTGTTTCTCTCGTTAAGCCTGCTTTGGTTGGAATTTTAAGACACTGTGCAATTTTAGTTCAAGTACATAATCTGCTGGCCTGGCAAATGATTGGTGACATCTGTTGAGATTAACAGACAGGTGAACACGCTGTGTTTATTCAGCTCCACGCAAGGCTGACGCAAACAGTAGTTTACAGGCACGGATTGATCTTTGGTTACTGTGTCGTGACATTTAAACGTATTATAATAGCAGTGGCACACTTTGAGCCACCTTCATCTGCTGTCAGGAACCAACACCGACTCAGTTTATGGCGCGCCTTTGTTTGTTGCGGTGGGTGTTTTCCCAAGCAACGCAAGATAACAGAGCGGCTAAACCAAGCAAAGAGGAGACCGCAAGCGCTTAAAAAATCTTCTCCTGGAACAGCAGCCAGTAGCTTGACCAAATGCTGTCAATGGCCGTGACAGCAGAACTGACAGGATCAAAGGCTTGCTGGTTCTGCTTTAAAAGCCTGCTAGGCCTTTCAAACAGCTTCCCGGACATCACGTATTCCCATGCTAGATCTGCATGCAACAATCAAGCTGTCAATATGTCAAAGTAATGGGGAAGCAGGATGGCGGCGCTGCCCTCTTGACTGCAGCTTTCTTCACAGATTAATATTAAATAACCTGAGGGGACAGACTTGCACTCTTATCTGCACTCACTTAGACTGTCACAAGACTGACGGCCCGGGCCACCTACGGTTAACATCTGATGAGTCTTCTAATGTACTTTAAAAGTGCGCAAGGTGTTTGCACTTGAAGCTGCAAGAGCTGCCTCGCTTTCTCGCATATGAATATGCAAAAAAACAAAACAAAAAAACCCCACAGAAACTGGAGAAATTGGATCAGTTTCACAGGTAGTAAAATATGATACAAAGTCAAATGAGTCATGTGGTAAATTTTCCTCTATTTAAGCTTATTTTGTAAACAGGTAATATAAAAATATAGATTGTTTAAGCGCTAATTGCAAAAAAAATAAAGTAGTTCAATGAAATAAAAAGCAACATATAAAATAAAATAGTTTTCATCATAATGGCTTATAATTGCTATGGACATCAAAGAAACCTAACACCAACAAAGAAGTAATATCAGTCTAATTATAACATTGTTTACAGGACAACTGTATTTATCACCCACCATTTTCAATTTATTGCCTGGTCCTCTTTTACATATACCAAATTCTGTAACTATGCAAGATCAACTGATAAAAGAGTGCAATATCTGGACCAAAATGTATGAAACACCTTCACAAATTCCATCTGAGACAATTGAAGCCGCCTGTGTAGGTTCTGTGTTCATAATGCTTTCTGCCGGTTGCCCTGCTGTCTGTGCAGCACAGGAGACTGAGACAGAAATCAATAAAAGGTTATTACAGCCACCATTACCTGCAACTTGTACATCAAAAGTGCCCACTGGGATAAGGTTTCATACATGGTTTGAGGGAGATGGGGTACACACAGAACCAGATGCAGAGCAGAAGAAGAGCCTGATGGCGTTCCATGTCAAAACAACTTGGTCTAAGATGTCAGGCCCATTGTACTGCTGATAGAATCAAGCAGAGTCATGTGGAAGGAACTCACGCAGCATAGCCTGGCTCTGTCTGTACACACAGTGTTGATGCACTAATTTATGATTAAACCTGGTTGAAAGCAGAAGTGAAACACGTGTCAAAGATAAGCAAAAGTATTAGATAAGCCACAGGTATCCAACTTCCCGATTCGAGGCCCGGTGCTTCGCAGCTGCCTCCGGAGCATGCGAGAATCAAAAGTGAGTTTGTTTGTGGGCAATGCACAGGGGGAGTTAAAAAACAGGATGTGATGATGTTGGTTCCTATGACTAAAAGAGAAAGCAATGATTGCAAACAGCAGTGTTTCTCTCGTTAAGCCTGCTTTGGTTGGAATTTTAAGACACTGTGCAATTTTAGTTCAAGTACATAATCTGCTGGCCTGGCAAATGATTGGTGACATCTGTTGAGATTAACAGACAGGTGAACACGCTGTGTTTATTCAGCTCCACGCAAGGCTGACGCAAACAGTAGTTTACAGGCACGGATTGATCTTTGGTTACTGTGTCGTGACATTTAAACGTATTATAATAGCAGTGGCACACTTTGAGCCACCTTCATCTGCTGTCAGGAACCAACACCGACTCAGTTTATGGCGCGCCTTTGTTTGTTGCGGTGGGTGTTTTCCCAAGCAACGCAAGATAACAGAGCGGCTAAACCAAGCAAAGAGGAGACCGCAAGCGCTTAAAAAATCTTCTCCTGGAACAGCAGCCAGTAGCTTGACCAAATGCTGTCAATGGCCGTGACAGCAGAACTGACAGGATCAAAGGCTTGCTGGTTCTGCTTTAAAAGCCTTTAAAAGTGCGCAAGGTGTTTGCACTTGAAGCTGCAAGAGCTGCCTCGCTTTCTCGCATATGAATATGCAAAAAAACAAAACAAAAAAACCCCACAGAAACTGGAGAAATTGGATCAGTTTCACAGGTAGTAAAATATGATACAAAGTCAAATGAGTCATGTGGTAAATTTTCCTCTATTTAAGCTTATTTTGTAAACAGGTAATATAAAAATATAGATTGTTTAAGCGCTAATTGCAAAAAAAATAAAGTAGTTCAATGAAATAAAAAGCAACATATAAAATAAAATAGTTTTCATCATAATGGCTTATAATTGCTATGGACATCAAAGAAACCTAACACCAACAAAGAAGTAATATCAGTCTAATTATAACATTGTTTACAGGACAACTGTATTTATCACCCACCATTTTCAATTTATTGCCTGGTCCTCTTTTACATATACCAAATTCTGTAACTATGCAAGATCAACTGATAAAAGAGTGCAATATCTGGACCAAAATGTATGAAACACCTTCACAAATTCCATCTGAGACAATTGAAGCCGCCTGTGTAGGTTCTGTGTTCATAATGCTTTCTGCCGGTTGCCCTGCTGTCTGTGCAGCACAGGAGACTGAGACAGAAATCAATAAAAGGTTATTACAGCCACCATTACCTGCAACTTGTACATCAAAAGTGCCCACTGGGATAAGGTTTCATACATGGTTTGAGGGAGATGGGGTACACACAGAACCAGATGCAGAGCAGAAGAAGAGCCTGATGGCGTTCCATGTCAAAACAACTTGGTCTAAGATGTCAGGCCCATTGTACTGCTGATAGAATCAAGCAGAGTCATGTGGAAGGAACTCACGCAGCATAGCCTGGCTCTGTCTGTACACACAGTGTTGATGCACTAATTTATGATTAAACCTGGTTGAAAGCAGAAGTGAAACACGTGTCAAAGATAAGCAAAAGTATTAGATAAGCCACAGGTATCCAACTTCCCGATTCGAGGCCCGGTGCTTCGCAGCTGCCTCCGGAGCA
>KV751316.1:6265324-6338149 GCA_001698575.1 Mola mola
CTTGTGATCATGAGGAATGTGGTGAATTGTGACTGATCACAGAACGGTTGTTCATGCTGCATTAAAGACGTTGTGTAAGAGTCATTAAGTGGCCCGAGGGGCTTTCTCTTGCTTTTCACTCAAGCAAGTCACAAGCAACCATTGTGTGTGACAGCAGGGGCAAACATGGATCACGCAGCCACTACCAAAATGAATATAGATGAGTGGGGGGAATGTGCGTTTGTAGGTTTTCAATTCCCAAAGTACAGAAAAACCATCGCAGACTCCATTCAAACTGAGTGGCAGATACAAACTGTTGTGGTTAGCTGTCTGATTGAGGGTCATCCGAGTCCCACCGCAGCGGTCAAATTCAGCCGCAGGCTGCACGAAGAGATTCTGTGTCAGTGCAGAAGATATAAATTACACAAATGAGCACAAGCTCCCATACATGCCCCTGTCGTGGGCACCCATGAACACACACATTCTGCTCATTCACACACACACACAGAAGCTGACAGAGAGAGCGGTTGTTCCTCCAAGTCCTTCCTCAGCTGGCAGCTCTGAGACGCCACGGGTCTGCATTTCAAAGGCCAAGGTCACAGCGGCCTGCATTCACCAGGAAGTTACACGGTAATGAGACCAATTAGGAGGCTGCCGCAAGGAGGTATTCAATCTCTCCCTCACTTACACCCACCAAGAATAAAAGCCTCACTTTGTCCTTGGAAATCATCCATGTTTTTATCAAAAACCTTGAAAACAGCCTCTCGTTGAATTATACTCCTCATTTGACTCTTTTCCCACAGCCAGGCAAAACGACAACGCTTTCGATTCCCCATTCATTTTGTCTCATATTTCATTCCCTCGCTTGTCTGCTCCATCTCTCCCTCCCCCATCTCTCATGGACCTGTATCTCATTCAGTCCTTCCCTCCGTCACGTCTTGTGTCTCTGTGGCTCACTCCAGCAGTGTCCCATCTGAGATCATAAAGCAACACACACACACACACACACACACACACACGCATACATTCCCATAGTGGCCACGTGTCCATTAACAAAAACTCTGTTCAACCTTGACTGAGAAAATCAACCACAGTAGGTCATTTCATTAGTGGTGACTAAAGTAAAATATTAGCAGCAAAGCAGCATATGTATTATAAAAAACTAAGAAATATTCAATACACAGTAGAAAAGGCCTTATTTATGTTATATATATATATTTTTATTCAAACCGGTAAAATATCAACAAACACTAAATTGCAGATATACAGTATATGATCTCAAAAAACAATTCAACAATAAAAGAAGAATTATATAAGCATTCCATGGATGAAAGGGTCCAGGCTGATTCAGAAAACAACTTATCTAGTCTTAGCAAGTTCTGCTTTATCAATTAAATCATGCGTAACAAAACAGACAAAAAAGAACAATACTGGTGATCCAAGGCACTTTGCACATCCTGTTCCAAGTCATGTTATTCCATTTCCTCCACGCCAAATCCGTTCAAAATATATTATTTTTAACGATTTGTTTGAACTTTATTTTTTACATGTCAAAATTTCCTCCGTACGACTGTTCCATAGCATTACTGGTGTGGAAAAACTGCCTATCAGAGGGCCAGCACCTCAGAGCAGACCCTAGCTTTAGGGGTCTTCTCACGCAGTCTCCACTTTTCAATTACTGTCCAGTGAGTGAGACTTTCCAATCACCCGACGGTCATTTTTTCTGATCAATACAGATCAGTGGCTGCTGCCCGGCAGTTTTCCAGCCCTCTGTATGTCTCCGCTGTCAAATGCTCCATCCCTTTACATCGATGTTATAGATGGAGTCACAATGCTAAAGTACTTGCATTTGCTTATAGAAGTAAAATATGAAATACTGATATGTAGCCACGTAGAAAGTTAAAGAGAGTAAAAGACAAGCACTTCTGCCAATCTCCTGTATGAATGAAGAATGTCCCTTGAGTAAATGTACGTTGTAATCCTCTCCTTAACTCCTCTGTTGGGTATTTAAAGTGTGAATTTGTGCAGACACATTAAGCAACGCATTCAACACAGGGGAAGTTTCACAATGAGAACTGTGGCACCAAAGTAAACCACTGAACCACTGAACCAGTAACTTTTTGTTTACCAGAACAAATCTAGGTGCTTAAACTCAAATCGTGTAGCAGGTCTTTGTTCACATTCCTCTGGTGGTGAAAGCAGCTTTGCCGCTGACACACACCAGACGTCATGTGCCCGTCCCCGACGCCTCCAATTGTCTCCCTGCTCTTAACAACTCAGCTCCTCCTGATGTTTTGCCGGGGGACACGCTAAAGACCAACGAACAAAGCAATCGGCAGAACAAAGTGAAAAAGAAATCCGACAAAAAACACCTCAACCCAAAGCATCGAAGCCATTTCTGGAATGAACAGAGACGTTTTGGTGGTGGTTTGGCTAATTTTCAGTGGTACTCGCTGAAAAAAGCCTTAGCTGAATATGTTTTACAGAGTTTACTGGCATCACGGAGTGAGTTTGTTCTTATAAACTTTTTAATGTCATGAGGAAGAGGGAGAGGCCAAGAACGGGTCAAAATGGATGCTGAAAACACTTGAGAACATAATGTAAAGGTAAACGCGAACAGTATAAAAGTTTAGGAAATATGTTTCCTAATCACTACTCACCAATAAACAGCTGAAACATGTTTGCAATATTTACAATTCAAACCACTTCCCCACATAGTGAGGACTGTTTTCAATATATTTCTCCTCCATGCAAGGAAACCATTAGTTCCCACTGATTTCAGTATATTATGGAAATCAGCTTTGAGTCACTTGAATGTCATTTGAACTGCTTGAGATCAGTAATAAATCACAATTAACATGATGTCTGTCTGTTGTCAAAGATACTATATCATTACCTGGTCTCATGCAGACCCTTCACATGCACCCCTTTCAATGATAGCAGATCAGAGCTCATTTAATCAAGCAACATACGGAATTCAATGGTAATAAATGTCTGCCAGAAAGAGGAGGAGAATATAATCTAAACACTGATTGCTCTTTTAACACTTATCTGAACCTCTTGCATCTTGTTGTCAGCTCTCGTCTTCAGTCCCAGATTGGGTTGGTCCAGACACTTAGTCTGGACAGTGTCTGGGGTCAAAGCCCTCCTACAGAGCTCCTCTCATGGGTCACAAGGTGGGAGGCTGGAGGTCAGGGGTCAGGGCTGCTTTCTCAGGTTTCAAAGCTTGCTGGAGGCTGAGGGCGCAGGGTCACAGCGGGTAGTTCAGCTCTAGTTAGGGCCGCTGCGTCTTTGTGGATCGCAGTAATGGCTTCCGCAATTAAACACTAAAAATGGAAGTGTTTATATCCTCTGGTGAAAGAGGGGGACAGCGATGATCACCAGGGCAACGGCTGTCTCAGCCAACAGTGTGATCTGTTTCTGGAAGGTTGCTACCTGTTGGGCAGTGGAGCCCACACTACAACTGTGATTTTGGTGTGTGTTGTTGGGATTACTGAGCAATCAATCATTGATGGCAGTTCCGCTTTTGACCTCAGTAGACAAACACGGCCTCAATGTGAGCTCACTTTTGGGACTGAAAGACTACTAGGTTGCGCATATTGTGTACGTGTGTGTGTTTGTGTTGTTGGCGGATGATCCTTGCAGTTCATACACCCCCAATTTGGAAAAAGATTGGGACATTTTGCAAAACATAAACAAAGCAGAGTGTGATCATTTCAATTACAATGTATACTGTCTCAAAAACAGTAGAAGCACAATGTATTTAACATTTTAATGCATCAATTTAATTGTTTTGTATAAATTGCTACCAAGGTGATCTGAAAAAGGGGACATAAAACACTGCAGACCAGTGATTTGTCAGAAAGAATCCGCATTTGCAAATAGTTGATCTGAAAATACACTACACGCCATACGTATTTAAATACATAATGTTTAATGTTAGCTACTGTTCTACATTGCCCTCAAGTTGAGGTGTCGTCGTCTGAACAATTAAGTAATGTCTCCATCCCTGTCCCGTTTGCTTCAGCAGTGCAAGATCTTGAGATTTGAAAGAAAAATTTTCTTCTCATTTTGGCAAACAGAGGCAGCAAAAGACCAGTAAAATTTGCTCAATGCTAAATTCAAACAGCTGTTTGGAACATTCAAATAGTCAGCAGGCCCATTTGCAACAGGTAACAGTATCATGACTGGCTATGGAAGAGGCATTTTCAAAAGGATCAAGTGCTCACAAAGCAAGGATGGGGAGAGGGTCACCACGTTATCAAACATGGATATTACCACATGGGCTCAGATAGCACAGTAAATCACAACTTTCAAACAAGTCCATTCTGTTTTAATTTAGGCTTTACGCATCATCCACATTTCTTTGGAGTCAAGGTTGTGGAAGAATGTGACTTGAAAGGTAGCAAAATGTTTACTAGGATGAGGAAAAAAAATGAACTCCAAACACCAAACCTGTAAGCCAAACTTGAATCCAGAGACGGAATAAAATAAAAAGCTGGATACAGGAGAAAGTAAAGGTCATTCTGCTGGCCAGGGCCTGAAGAATAAGCCATTGTTTTCTGTATTTGATAGTGGAAGTGAATGCAGACATTCAGAGGTAGGAGGGTGTAGGAATTGGAGTGAGCGTGGGTGTGGTGGAGGAAAAGATGAAGATTTGAGGAGATACAGAGTGTGGGCGAGAACACAGAGGTGTGCAAATCAAAGAACCTGCACCAAAATAAACAAAAGCCAAAGTGGATATGAACTAAAAGTACATCAGAAGCACAGGTTAAGCCCAGATGTTTGCCCTCGTTCTGCTTTGCACTGACAGAGAAGCGCTTGGAATGCTTCTGCAGGTGTTATCTCAGTTACCGATAAGGAGCTTTATGCACAGTGTGGCGTGAGGCGAGGAACCGGGCTTCTCAGGAAAGAGGGACACGTTACATAACTGGCGCCATAACTGTCAGCAGCTGGCTTGGTCTAGGCTTGCAGCGCTAAAGCCTCTGAGAGTCCAGATGCAGATTTCATGTGCAGTGTGTCATCTATTAGTAAGAACTTTAGAGCAGAGAGGCGAACGGAGAGTCCCTGGCCACGAGAGGTTCTCTTTCCTGTCAAGATGTATCTTTTCAGTGCGAGCAGGAGAACACGTGTTGTTCAAATGTCAAGAGCTGGGAGAAGCGAAAGACAGCAGTCACTTTCGTCCAATGATCCACTTCCTCATTTCAAACAGTCTGAAAGAACTGATGAGGCGGTGTCACGCAATCCCAGCCTGAGGTACTGACCGCTTATTTAAAATGTAGCAACAGGAGATAAACTGTGTATCTTTGATGCGTTGTTGCACGCTGACGAAATTCGAATGTGAGGAAAACAGCACAAGTGAGTCCATTAAACCTTCAATATTCATTATTAAGTGTTTCCGCAAGATACACAGTTTCTACTTTAATTTTGAAAAATCCCCCAAATGTAATAACAAAATGTGAAATTTATAGTTTTGTTCAAGAACACAGAGTTTTCTGCGCTGACCTTTCTGATCATTCAGCTTCCAAAGGACCAAATTCACTGCTGAACAAAAGCTCTTTTTCATCCATTGACATTTTTTGGGTTTAGAGGATGATTTAGTTACGGAAAGTTCACCATATGACATTGGTTAAATATAAGGTTAAATTAAGTTATTCTTAGTTAAAAGGACCCTTATCATGATGGTTAAAACAGCAGTCTTGGCCATGGCAGAGGCTCTGTGAGGCTGTCTTTTGGGCTAAATGTATAGACTGGCTCACAATATTAACATGCTGATGTTGACCAATAATGTTTATCCTTCTCATTACCTTATTCTAGCATTAGCAGGGTGATAATATATTAATCAGAAACCTCATAAAACACCTAAAAACCCACCTGTGGGCTAGTGGATCTACTCATTAACTCATATTCAGATAGTATTGTGTTAAATGCTATTGAAAGTTTTCAAGAGACAATACCACGCCTGTTCTTCAAACGAGTCAATAACAGCCTTTACTATTACTATGGGTAAGTTTTAATTGTAAAGAAACTGGAAATTGTAAACACTGTACAGCTGAAGCTCAATGACATTCATTTGTATCTAAACCACCTGGACAAAATACCATTTTGAGCAAAGGCTACTGCAAGATCAGAGTATTTAAAATTAATTCCGAGGGAGACTTAAATATCGGTGCCAAATGTTATGATGATCATCCAATAGCATTTGAGATATTAATTCAAAACGATGGCACTATTGGAATTCAATGGCATACATTCCCTAATGTCCACGCCAAATGTCATGACAATCCATTAGTTATAGATATTTCAGTCTAGACCAAAGACAGACCATCACAGCTAACTCATACCTACAGCCACGAGCAGCTATAATTTCGTTCTACAATGACGATAAAAAGGATTTCTATTCTGATTCTGAGGCTTGCTCTCCAATCTCAAATAAGGATAATTTACTGTCTACTCCATTGTAACCCCCTCCCTCGGCAGACTTTGTATGCCTGACTCCTTGAGCTGCTGGTTGGCCAACTGATGCTTTCTTCTTTGAAGAGCAGTCTTAACATCTCTCATCATAAGTGATGACTACACACTTAGTCAATCTTGCATGCAAAATAATCTCTGTTTACTCTTGCAAAAAGAAACACTCTGGTCCATGGGTCCTGCTGAGCTGGTCAGGCCACTAATGAGTCACAGGGTCGGGTAAATAATCAGCTCCCACCTCTGACATTATCAGTTACCACTAAACCTGTGGACTGGCATTATTGGAAATCTGTTCACTCTGGGAATAAAACTGCTCTCTTGTTGATAATGTCAATTGTGCATTAGTGTTTGGAAACCATGTGGCAGGGTGTGTGATCAATATTAAAACCAGTGAGTCACTCATGTTATCTGAGGTGTATTTGTCCTGTGTCAATCAATCACACTGAAGGCTATTGAATCCGCAGTCCAAACAGTGGTAAACCACAGGATGACATCAAGGCCGGGGAAAGCTGCTATAGGCATGAACGTGTGTGTACATACAAGAACACACACACTCTGTACCCTTATCTGTCCGGAGAGATCAAAGCAACACAGGCTGTGAGGAATCATAGAATGACGGAGCTGATAAAAAGAGAGCTGGTGATAGAGGCTACAAAGAGAACGAAGAAGCAAAGGGTGAAGGGATCTAAAAGAGAACAAGAGGAGAGTTCGACAACAGAGAAAAGACAAGACAATATTCACTTATGACCCAGAATGAAAGTAGGCCACTACGCCCATGATGCATACACAACAAAATATGTCTCCGGAGAGGAGTGAGATAACATGGGGCTGCTGCTGTGAGCCAATCACAGTCTCTTCTGGTGACATCAGATGTACAGCTGGATTCAAACCAGGAAATATGATCTGCAGAGAGAAGAAAAAACTTTACAAAAACGGGTTCCTCCTTTAAATCAAAACCTTACTGAGTTCAGCCCAGAAATCATTACTCTTGAGCTCCAGTTTCTTCAGCAATATTTCAGGAGTCAGGTAAGGTCTACTTTTCCTGTCCCAGAAATCAGGCACTAAACAGTGAAACGAAGTACAGTGCAGGCAACTTGATATCCTCTGCACACAGCAGATGCTTGCCTCATTATGAGGCACATAACATCTGTTGGGTGTCTAAACTCCCAGGAAAATGGATCCAAAATGTTTACATCTGAAGCTGAGAGACAATATGAGGAATTCTGACATAGGTTAGATCAATTATTAACTAGTCCTCAGTGGAGGGGAGAGTACATTGTATATATGAGCTGCAGATAAGAAACAGATATGGAAACACTGACTGTATCATAATTATGTTTTCAGCTGTGCTCAACCATGAAGTGAAATTACTCAACCTTCACAACATTCCTATAAAAACAAGGTATTCGTAAGGCAAAGACACGTGATGAACACATTCACATGTGTGCATGTTTGTCAACAGAGCACCACACTGCATGAACCAATGGCGAATGGTGGTTTGTTTAACAATACACTTTCTTTACCTATTTGTTCAACTACATTCACAACTGACATGAATACGATAGGAGACAGAAAATTGGAAACATATTACTTAAGTTTTTCATCAGCCAGTCAAATCTAAAGTTGAAAGAAATAAGGGGACTGAAGCGTTTACGTTAAATGGTTTTCAGATGATACTGTCACACCGCACAACATAACATATGCGATGAACTACTGGGAGTATACTCTAAATAGGACTACCGTCCTTTTTTGGTTCGAAGTAAAATATAATCAAAAACATTTAGAAAGTTTATGGGTTAGCATGTGTAGGAATTTATTTGCACTTAACAGCTAGGAATAAGGATAAAGTGGGGGAAGTATAAAAGCTCTTCATGTGGCCTTTCCAATGATCCACAGCTCACAGGCCTGGAGAGGCAACACCAGACACAACTGAAAAACAAGAGTCTACAACCCATAGTAATATCTGTGTGAGGCTGTGCTTTGAGTTAAATGCTAACAAGTTTACAGTGATAATGCTTAAACAGTCATATTTAGCAGCTATGACTATGTTCACCATTGTAGACAAACCGTTGCCTCACTAACATTGACTAACTGGTAGTGAACATTGTATAGTTGATGGTAATGTTTTATAGGCATCTGGTTAGTAAAGTAGCAGAAATTTTGACCATATGTTGGAAATGGAAATGTTATACATGACATATTTACAAAATACATTTGTAATCATATTTGTTAATTATATATGTTCATTTATTTTCAATTCATACATGTAAGTTATTTTATTAAAAACAACATAATACACTTATTATATGTGTGCACGTATATTTTTCCTATTAATTTTAAACATACATGTATAGCTTTTATATTTACATTTATAATTATTACATACATTGATGGGCATATACTGTATATATTTGTGTATCATCACAGAAGCAATGCTATGTTAACTACTTATGTACTTTACATATATTTGAAAATACAGTATATGCAATAGATGTACATATTTATAAGGCATTGACTTTAATGTCAAAATATGATTTTTTTTCAATTTCTTCAATGTTTCACATATATTTATACTACTTTGATAGCTCACGTGTACATATATTTCATATATCGTACTCAATGCACGTACATATACTGTAGTATGATTGCATATGGGTACAATTCATACTGAGAGGAACATGAATGTCACATCCAGTTGTCATGGCATCCAATTGCTGAGGAGAAATTTCACTAAAACTGAATATTAGTCTCATAATGGGAAATGAAAATGTGAATGAAATTGGAGTCAGTGGTCGAAGCACCTTTACACAAGTACATGTGTATGTGCATGTGTGTATATGTGCATGTCCAAACAAAGTGTTAAGAAAATACAGATGTCCCAAAAGTCATGGACAGATGTTGTGCAGGCAGAGAAACGGGCCTCTTTATAGCAAAGCACTGAGTTGCTCAAAGAGACCCCGATGACCCCAGGACAGAGCGACTCAATTAGCTTCCCATAATTAGAGCACACTGCAGGGGGTGTTTATATAAGCTTATTAAACATAATCCTGCTAGCTACGCCATACTGTAGAATGCCAGACAGGCCACATAGCCACAGTGTTCGCTAACAGCAGGTTGGTGGCTGCAGGCTCAGATCTCAGACAAAATGCCCTACTCTATGAAAATTTCATCAGATTCAGCATTTTTGGGATAAAATCCAACGTCTCCAGTTATCTATGTTAAATTTGTACTACTGTTTAACCGTTGTATTTGCTGCATGTACCTTTTACTGCTCGCATTCGTTGGTCAACACTGTTATTCCTCACAGCTGTGACAGTATAATACAGGTGGTGAGGATAGTAATTCAGCTCTACAGTAAATACCTTTCTCACTCTGCTGCCACAAGATCACCAAAGACCCATTTACATGCTTTAAGACTTAAAACATGATTTATGTTATGAGTGAAGATTCTCTTACCTAAACTAAGTACTAAGCAAAACTAAGATTTACAGTCCTCATTTTGTTTATTGATTCAGTGTCTTTTCACAAGGCACTGAATTTTCACAAAGGATAACTTTTATTATGGGGCTACTTCAGCCCCAAGCCAAAATCAATTTGACGCAAATACTAACGTCACAGACAGCTTAAAAGACAAGTGTGTTTTCTAAATGAATAAATGAAAAAAAAAACAGAAACTGAAAAACTGGATTTGTTTAGAATTATTGTTTTATTTTGCACTGAACGATGGTAACCAGTGTCTAATCTTGTTTGTTTTATGTTCACAGAATTTATTAATGAATTATAACTGTCACTGTTTGTAATATGCTGCTCATTCTCATTGAAATATTTCAGTTTTTTTGGACTTGGTGCATTTAATGTGTACATTTATGTAGGACTCTACATAAACTCAATACTGCTCAATACTGTGCTGTAAACACAACACTGACTCACTGGCAAGTCAGGCAAATGTCTTAACAAACAGTCGCCTATTTGTAAATCAAATAGGGAAAAAGTTTCTTATTCAGCTTCCTTTGAGCTCATTTATAAGGCCCTCTGACAATGACTGTTCAACGAGCGCCTGTTGGACCTCTGTTGCATCTCACCAGTCGACATCAATACAGACTTTTACTGGGGGTCACTGTTGATCCACCTCTGAGCTGACAGTTAAGCAACAGAGTCGATTCAACGTCTGCATCAGCAGAGTTAATGAGAGTTGTGATGACTTGTGACTCATGACAGGAGATTAAAGAGCAGCTTTTAAAATTAGCAGCTAACTCAAAGAAAAAAATAGGGACTCATTTTGCGTTTAAAACATCATACAAGATGCCAACATGAACACAACAATGTTGTGTTACTCACATCCTTACTTTAAAATGTGGCATGATAGCTTGCTGTCAGTCATGTAGTGAGGATATGTTAAGCCGCCTCACTTTGTGAGGTCGTTGGCTTTTAGGTTGTTGTTTCCTTCTCTCTGTTAACCAGCTAATTACTAACTTCAAGTACACTGGGTTTGTCAGAGATTCACTGACCTGCTGCTGGAAAGCAGCTAATAGAGCAGTAAAACACCTATGGGCTCCACAACTCAAACAAAGCCAAATCTAACCTGTGCTCTGCAGACTCTGAAGTCGTGAGTCCAACTCAGCCCATTCACCTTACCCACAGTCACATGATTTTCTCTGCGTCAGCCAGCGAAACCATGCATATTTAGGCTTTCTTACCTTAAAAAAAATGTCCTCCCCGCCTTAAAATGGTTAGGATGTAATTCAATGCATTTACTTCATCTAAGATTTGAGGTACTACTGTAGTCCTGCCCCGTCTCTTCTCACCACTCTGCCCCTTACCTACCTGCAGCCGCGGCGAGCCAAAGTGAGATGGATTGAGCTGGAGCTTACCTGCTTTGTTATCTTCCGACTTTTAAACTAATCTACTATACGCTACGCACTCGTAAGTTCTAACATTGGTGTAATTCATCTACACATTTGATCGAGACATAGATTTCCAGGGAGAAGCAGAAGAGCTACCTTTACAAGCTCCCTGCCAATGTTAACCCCACCCCCACAATTCATCAGGATTGGTTCCTTGGATTTTCTACATAGAAGACCTGGGCTGTCAGAATTCGTTATTTGGAGACT
The DNA here is from genome assembly GCA_001698575.1 of Mola mola. Classification (NCBI taxonomy): domain Eukaryota; kingdom Metazoa; phylum Chordata; class Actinopteri; order Tetraodontiformes; family Molidae; genus Mola; species Mola mola. Next base: position 6,276,886 of record KV751316.1, read on the forward strand.
GTCGAAAAATGGTAGAACGATAACAGAAATCCTCAGCTATGACGGTGACTGCTTATTTTTGTCACGATGTGTGTCGTAGTACGTAAAAAAACAATTTAAGGATGTGTTACAAGGTGTAAAACATGATTGTAAATGTAAACCACCCGACCCAGCAGAAAGGGTTGTTTTCTGGGTCTGATTTACGTATAGTAGGCAAATAAAAATGTATTAACTGCTACCAGCTTCAGTATATGTAGCACCTGACTGTGTGAGCAGCAAAGTTTGCATGACAACTGACAAAACATGGTAGGTGTCTATCTGACAGATAATAAAAAGTCTAGATCATGGGTGTGACCCCCATGGGTCCCAGTCAAACAGAGTCAAGGCAACAGTGATTTCTTCACTCTAAATGAGGCACTTGCGTTGGAAGACCATTGTTTTGCATGCTTAGGCTTGAAGTCGTGGCATTAAACTCGCTCTGGCGCCGTCAAGTGGTTCATGACTCATCTGGTCTCATCTATCCAATGGTAGAGTTGCACACCTTCATTTTCAGCCTATCATCTCGCTGCTGTGCTTTTTTGAACATGTCTCTCCTCCCCGCCACCCCATCACCACTTAGTCTTTACAGATTCATTGGCGTCAGCAGTCTCTGAGTCATCACCTGTCACCACCACGACCAGGATGGACAAAATCTTATCAATTTTAAAGGCTTTTTACAAGTTTTAAGTTTCAGATATGCTATAATAACCATTATATTTACTGAATTCACCTGTTTCACCTAACTGAACTATTATTCTTTGACGATAACAGGTTGGAAAGCACATCCCTGAAAGGTTAGTTGTTCACAAGTAAGGATGGAGTAAAGTTCGCCACTTTGTAAAATGTGTATAAAACATATGGGATGACCTCTGCTGTTAAGATTGTTTGCAGATGATTGCATACTATTTTTAAGGTTGAAAACAGTGTCCCAACATTTTTGAGATTTTATTTGTGCTTTGAAAGCAGACTTCTGTCAAGAATTATGAATTGTACTTGATCGTTGGGTAAGCCCATGTGTGGGTGTCTTATAATCAGGGCCCAGACATATTGCATCGCATTACAAGAGCTTGGGAAACCGTTAATCCCAAAGACAATGTACAAAGTGGACCACAGTCTACTGGCTGGATCCTTTCCCGTCCCACGGACCTGATCGACCTTGTTAATGTCACCCAGTAGTCCCGCCGTTTGGGCTGTGCTCCAGCCATTACACTGGCAATTATCTGAGGGGTGTAGCAGAAAGCCCTTGCCAACTTGAAGACATCAAAACTGATTAGAGAGCTGCTCTTTTCATGTGGAGTCAGAGTTCAGTTGTTACCTAAAGGATTCTCAGAAGTTATGTAAGAAAGTGGACTGAAACCCAGGACTGAAAAGTTCAATGACCCCCAGAGTTGTTACAGCTGAAGTAGGCTACAGCTGACAGGGCCACCCATTTCACACCATTAAGGCTTCAGGACCATTTCAGGGAATTAGCGAGGTTTGATGACACGCAGAGGGATTTCTACGTCACACATACACATGTTTTATTTTAGTCTGGAGGCTAGATTTGTAATATTTAGGCCTGACTGTTCTTTCATTTTTACTTTTAATACTCTGAATCAGTATGAACAGGCAGTGCTCGAACCTTGTCTCTTTAACAAGTCTTATCGCAACACAAAGTTATTAGCTTGAAACTCTGTATGTAATAAGAGTTACATAAATAAACCCGAGGGACTCCTCTTGTGTCTATTAGACAATAGTGACCACATTTACATGCACACAATATTTCGGTTATTGATTAGGGTCTTTAGATATTCCAGTGATGTTATGACTTCAACACCTTACCCCTGTCAGCAATTCCCCTTTTAAGCCCTTATTCCAGTAATGACAAACCCGAATAAGAAAGCTGGTTTATGCCTGTAATAACCGGAACATTCAGACAGGCGTACGTCTTACCCCGGTAACTACTGGGGCATTGTCTGGTGCACGTGTGCACACGGAAAGGTAGAATGTCATCATTCCTTGGAGGAACATGGCACATAGCTCCAATTTGTGGAAGGATGAGGAATTTTTCCTGTGCTGTATGAAAGAGATGGACACAACTTTGATGGAAAGAAACATCGAAATAGTGATTAACTTAAAGCCGAAGCGGATGAATTGTTGGACGTTGGCTTTATTAGGACGGTTTAACAGGTGAGGCAGCTTTGGAAAACTCTGAAAGCCTCCTACTACAAAGCAAAAAAACAGAATCACACCGGTGGTTCTGAAACCTTTCAGCTTCATGTATTTTTCACTGATTCGTCATACACGTGCTGGTGCTATGGGGTGTCAAGTATACAGGATATTGCCACTTGTTGTCATGTAAACAGGTCTGCCCCTTATCTGACTGTAACAAGGGTAAGCTCAGTAACCGGAATATTTGTGTACATGTAAACATGGGCAGTGACTCTTTGACAATGACGTGGTTCTCTGGTCCAGCTGCTGCTGCAATGCCCTCAGCTCAGGGAGCGTCCAGTTGGAACAGTTTGACAGCGGGTCCATGGAGTGGATAGATAGAATGTGATAACAATCTGATTCTCTAGAACCACTAAAGGATGAACTACAGATTTTTCAGCTTGTTTTTTATAGTGTTGGCAAGCTAATTACTGATCACATCGCATCAAGTTCAACGTCTTAAGAAATACACTTTTTAAATGAGGGAGTAGTCGATGTAAAGCTGAGCTGGGTTTTTGCTTGGTTAGCAAAACTGGAAACAAACAGTTGCCTGGATGTGGAGAAATTGCCTGTAGGTATTTCTAATGCTCACTTATCATATCTGGCTTGTTTAGTTCATACAAGAAACAAAAAGGATGATGACAACTTGTGGTGTATGTGCTGGACAAATCTGTGCTAGCTGCTGCACTTTTAAATTTATGCTAACCTAACTGGCTGCTGATACCAGATTCACACTGGTCATGAGACTCTCTGCGTTTGAGTATTGTGTTAACAGTGCAATCCTGGCTGTCTTTAATGTAACAACAGTTACGTCAGGCTATAGGCTATAGGTTACTTGTCTAGACAAGTGGCTCAACACAAGTCTCGTTGTCTTAATGTTGACATGGATGGCCTTATTGGTGTGTTTTAACGTACGTATGTTGATGTGTACATACTATATGAATAAATGCCTCTATGTGTTCTCCATGTGACAGCATCAACAATTGACATGCAGCTGCAGATTTGTACCAGACAAAAACCTTAACTTCTAGCAGACAGTAGGAATAAGTCAAACAGACAGGCCACAATGCCTAATCACAAGACTTTTCACAAGATTGTTGCTTTGCAAAGACACAACAATAACTTTTCCTGCAAATATACTAGTGTAAAGTGGAACCATCCAGACTATCATAATTAGAGCTACACTCATACCTTAGTTTCACCCAGTCTGAGGCTGGACAACACAGTCTACTCAGTGCTCTGCAGTCTGCCAGACAGCACAAGCTCTCCTCCAGCTCTCTTAACCTATCATTAGTGCTTCTAAACCAGCTAATTGTCATTCTCTGCCTATTGTTGTATACTGTGGCGTAGACGTGCAGCTATGAATACGGGTAAAAGCCTATTTCAGGAAATTATAATCATTTGATCCAGCATAGTTAGAGGTCCTGGTGCCGTCAAAAGGCTGAGTCACATTTAACTCCTTCCCAACAAAAATAGCCTCCTAGTTATATTTTGAGATTGGCAGGATGGACTCACTTATTTATTATGGGACATTGTGTACGTAGAAGGTCTAATGCAGTTAATGAACCTTTTTTCTCTTATGATGGTAGTTTAGGGGGCATAGTTGTATACTACTTTATATGTTTATGGAATCATTTGAATCAACTACATAGGGTATAATATTTCATAATTCATACTCAGACAACAAAAATTGCTTTAAAAATGGATTTGTATTGTGTCTGCTTTTATAATTTCTTGAGAGAGAGCAACAAAGTAAGTCCAATAACACCACAAAACAACTAAAACAATAATGTCTAAAGCATTGGTGGTTATTTACGATGAATAACAATCTACTTACATATTTTCTTTATATTATAAAAGATCTTTCATTAACTTTGCCAAATGACTTACTTAAGGGCATGCAAAATAACAAGACCTGTCAAGACGTGTTAATAACATCTGATTTCCCTGCAGCAAGTTTTTAACAAGCCCTCCCCCCCATCATCATGTAATTTCCTCTTCAGCATGACAGTTGAGATTACATAATCCCACAGAAGAGTCCACAGTGGAAAACAGGTTAAATATTTCACATTTTATTTTTGTTCCACTCATACAGGTCAACAAACTGCTCTCGGACACCATCTGAAACCGAGCCGGGCAGCACCACCAATGACATGAGTCGCTCATACTGTATGTATGTGCACCACAGCTTTATCCTGATGACATTACAGACATCATAAATGGTTACTATGTAACATACATAATCACAGACAACTCTTTGTACATGCGCTCCGTGTTGCTGTTGATTAGTTATTGGCCCCGAAGGAACAGATAAATAGGATGAAAGACAGGCTTCTGAAAAATGAGAAGCAAACATTGAATCAGTCTCTGATGATTTATATCATTTCAGAAGAGGAGAGAGCTCCAATAAACTGACTGAAAAATGGACAATTCTGTGTTTAAGGCCCTGACTAGAATGACAGAAAAAAAACTGTGGGTAGTGCGGCAACAATGACGCTTCAGTGACACTAAATCTCCATTTCAAGCACCAGGGACACATTTACCTGCTCTGACTGTAATACCTGTCAACGGTCCAAAGGCCATTGCATGGCACGATTTCACTGATGTGATTAGTGTTTGTGATAAGTGCAATGTACAGTGGCACCACCCAACCTTATGCTGAAATCTTGTAACAGTAAAAACAAACTTACAGACTACTACAACTTTTTTTTTTTTTAAAAAAAGCTTTACACTCAACTGAATCTTCCAAAAGCTACAGTGGGCATCCAGTCCAGGTTGGGTAATCGGCATCGGTAGGCCTCGGCCGCACTGTGCTACTGTATCGCGGCATCAGTGTGTTCTCTTAACACTGAGATAGCTGGATCAGTGCTTAACAAAGGCACAGACACAAGCTGCTCACAAACTCGATGTGGCACAGAACCCAAACTCAGCTTCTCGCCCTGACGAACTTAAGAGATTTTAACATGAATTTATGCTGATTTACATGTGATCGTTGTCCAAATAAAAGAATTTCATCCGCAACACACCCGGTACACTGTGTTGGTTGTGATTCAGGAAAAAAGGTGCACGACTGATTTTGATTTTCAACAGAAGAATGCCTGCGTGATTTCAGCTGAGCAGCTCTGCATTTCAGTGAAACTTAAAACGATTTTTTTTTTAATTCTAGACGTGGTGCGGGCTAAATTACGGTGTACAACACATAAAATCATGAGATCAGATCATGAGAGGAGTATACTTTTAGTATATAAAGTCGCCGTCTTAACACCTTCCTTCCAACTTAGCTCACATTTCCATTGGACACGTCCAAGTATGATATGCTGTCCATACGCCATAAAACTTAGTAGCTCCATAAATTTTTGGTTAAATGCTGATCCCTGTCAGATCTCACAGTTCTCACAGAGGAGCAGGCAGCGGTTACACCCCGATGCTCTCGTTTAGGCATCAACAAAGGGGTGTTGTCCGGTCAAATGGAAAACCTGTTAAGCTACTGCCCCACTAAATCAAAGTCATTCTGGCTGCTGCATCTTGAGATCATCCAGGGGAACGTTAGAAAAGTCCTCACATCCAACTCTGCCAACATGTCAGCGGTTCCAGTTTGATCATCAGTCACAGGATGGTCGTCCCCGTCCTCCCTACTGGACGCACACGTACTTCTTCCACCAGGACTTTGAGAGCATCTTCATCTTATCCGCTGTGCTGCGCACCTTCCTCTCCCGCCTCGCTCTCCTGTCAGAGTGCCGCAGCCCCACGGCGATGGCCGCGTCAAACACCTCCTTCAGGTTCTTCTGCGTCAGCGCCGAGCACTCAATGTACGTCACCGCGCCGACTTTTTCCGACAGCGCCCTGGCATCCTCCTCTGGCACGGGCCTCTCCCGCCGCCTGGCGAGCTCGATCAGCACCTTGACGTCCTGCCGCAGGTCGCACTGCGTGCCCACCAGGAGGAACGGGGTGAGGGGGCAGCGACGGCGGATCTCGGGGACCCACTTCTCCCAGACGTTCTGGAAGGAGGCGGGGCTGACCACGCTGAAGCAGAGCAGCAACGCGTCGGCCCGGCTGTAGCAGAAGTGGCGCAGCTTGTCAAACTCGTCCTGAGAAAGGCAGAAGCAGACGGCACCGTTACAGTTCCTGAGCCACAAACACGCCGTTCTTTCATTCTGGGAATCTACTCCATGTTTCCAGACACTTGCAATAACATTTTGAGCACAGTTGGTGGTGAACAGAAACGATTCATTTCAGACATTTTGACTTGGCATATGCCATCATATTGTATAGTCTTGTCGAGCTAAACAGTCCTAGCGATTGAAACTGCGTACTGGAGTTTTTTTTTTTTTAAAAAAAGGTGTATTTAGCCCAGGTCAAAAGACTGGGAAATCGAATGAACTTCTAAACTACCAGAGTTCTTCTTTAATAGTGTTGTATTTGCCTTCTCTTCTTCCCCCCCCCGCCCGGCTGAGCGCACACTTTTAGTAATCGCATCACTGGTCAACACACACACACAGGAAAGAACTGTGCCATTAAACATTCAACATAAATAAAGCAGTGTAAATGATGTTTAGGTTGTGTTAATATACAGTATACACCAGCCCTGCTCTCTCATTTATATAATCTACAGTGAATCTGTGAAATTAACACACAGTTTTGACTAACAGGGGCCTCCCACAGCTTTGAGTACACAGATTAGGGTCGGCAGAAACCTGACACAAGCCTCGCCTTCTTTCTCTTAACCGTTTCCTTTCTCCTAATCCCACCCCCCCAAACAATGCTTTCCATCTGCTTTAAAAAAAACACAACCAGACCCTCAGACACAATCGTTCGCTTTAGCATATGGAACTGTGATGCTGAAGGAGCAATCTGCATGTTATCATTTTTCTCCAGACTGTTTCTGTCTCTCTGGCACACGCCAACCCGTTTCTGGCACAGGTCCCCCTCTTATGAAATTGCATAAGAGCAGTGAGTCAGTGTGCCGACTTTCATCTGCCCGTGTGCATCCCTGTGCCCAGCTTGCAACACACAGTGAGATTTTACACGCATTAAGGGGTTTGCTGAAAATGCCTCGCTCCACTTCGCAGCCAAGTTGCCTTTAATTGTGTGAAGAACTAGCAGTGCCCTCCCAGCGCGCGTGGATGTCATACACGCTGATCTCAGAGCAGAGTTTTATTGAACCCGATTACAAAACAAGCACACTGGCTTCAGGGAAAAATTAAATTAAAATAAAAAAAACAAAAGAGAACCAAAAAAAAAAAACCCCATGCAGTCTTTCGCAACCTTCCAACATTGCCCTTAAGTAACAACAGAATAATGAGTCAATGACTTTAGCAACCTCTATTAAGCACCCATGTGCTTCACAGCCCAAAGACAAATATTTTTCAGGGGCTTTGTGTGTGTGTTTAACCTACACGCCCTTTCCTCTCCCTCAACACCCTGTCACTGCATGCTATCCTACATGGAGCCATTTCATTATCATTTATGATTCAGACTGACAGGCAGTGGAGTCCAGGAATTTTGTAATTTCTATACAGACGAGCAGGCAAGAGGCCTATATGAAGAATGACAAGCAGACGGCAACGTGGCCATGCAACAAAAAGCCTCATCGAGACCATTCGAAAATTAATGGGTTTTTTTCCCATTAATTAGTCCTTTCCAAAGCATAGTGGAAATGAACCTTTACAAGATTATGCAACTCAACATGTAAGGCTCAAATGGGTCATTTAGTCAAACTAACAGCTAACAGGCCCATATTTAAGCTGTTAAGCAACAAATTCTCACATGTGAGAAGCTTGAAGGAGTGCATGTTTGGTACTTTCACTTAAAAACGAAAAACAGCTGCACCAGGAATTTTTATCATCGATTATTCTGCCCATTATTTTCCCAATTAATCATTTCCAGTAAATAGTGTCAAAAAAAAAAAAATCCCCACTATTGGTACCTAATGTCTTAACTATTCACTCAGTAGACATGGAGATATTTCACCAAAACCTCCAAACTTGAGACCCTGAATGAAATGTGAGGGGACCTCCAAAGTGACAGTTTTATCCTCTGGGGATCACGAATATCAGCCACTGACTGAAAACACTATCATGGCTAAAATATGCTGATTATATGTATGTTGGTCACGCCAAATGGTTGTTAGTGAGCGACTCACCTGTCCTGCTGTGTCGCACAGCTGCAATCTCACTGGGCTCCCATCCACCTGAACCACAGCTGTGGACACACAAACAGACACAACATTACTGTAAGCCTGCACACACACAGAGGTACAAACCACAATAAGGTGAGGAATAAACAAAAACGCAAAGACCCCCTGCACTGCTCTTACTGCCGCCCACCCACTCGGGGCCCGTAACCCTCCGCCGGCTTTGTTCTTGAGCTGTTTTGACAGAGGCCATTCCAACGCTGACTGTCTAATGATGGCAGGCGCTTTAAGGCACAGTTTGTTTGTTCGGCGACACCTCGTCCAAAAGGCCTCACTTCCAGATTGAAAAGGTTGAGTGAGTCATTTCACAGTGGGTTTCATTATAGGCCCGTTTTCAGAAGAGTGAGCAGCACATGGAAACGTTTACAACACGCCTGGAGTGTGTGGTGGGTCATACCTCCTGATCAAAGAGGCTGCTGGGGCTATTCAAGCAGCAGGACGGGCATCATAGCTCCCCGCTTCAACAACAGCAAGGAGCAGAAAAGAGCGGGAGAGAATAAAAGGAGGGCAAGAGAGCGCTGCCATCGTGTACTTATTTCCTAATCCCTGACATATGATACTCCTTTGATTTTTTTTTTCTTTTGTTTTTTACTAGAAACTCTCTCTGATCGTCCCCTCGGCCTCATGCTCCCCTGTGTCCCTGCCACCTGTGGCGTTGCGTAACTGCTCAGAAGTCAGCGTTCAAGAGAACTCTCTCGATTCCCGGGCATCCGAGAAATGACATCACCATTAAGGGCCCCCCTCCTCCTCCCCTCAACCAACTGCACAATCACTCTCTGTCAGGCCGGAGCTGAAAGACAATCTCTGCCTGTGAGCGGCTGCAACAGATGTGGCCATTCCAGGGTGGAGGAGAGGGCTCGTGGGTCAAGGCTGACAACAATAGGCAGAGTTGTGCAAACCAAAATGGCCTGAACCAGAGAGCTGCTGAGGCTGGTGTGCCCCCCCCCCACACACACACACACAGCCGGTGCAACATGGGATTTGAGCTTTGTTGCCCATTAGTCATATAATTAAATGGAGATTGAAATGATTCATCTTAAATTGCCACGGTATATCATCATGTTCCTTCACTCTGAATTGTTAGTTATTGTGCATGTGTTTACACCGTTGTGTCCAGAATCACACCCATAAATACACTTTCTAAAGAGACTTTACAATGTGTCTGTCTGACGAAGTTTGAATGTGCCACAGGTGTGTTTCAGTCCAACACTTTAAAGCAGCCCCTCGACGGATTTCTGGTTCTCTGTGCTTATTTTGCGGTAAACACTGCTTGCTGGGACTCGATGGGACCGTTCGGAAAGTGGAACTGTGCCAAATGCAAACCAGGCATGTGCGTCAGCGCGTTGAAAGGCAGAAAGGAGGAGAAAACGCGCACGTCAATAAGAACAACGGGACAACAGGTCAAGACACGCAGAGAGCCGGAGCTGAGAGGAAATGGGTGAGATAGAGTGGGAAAAATGTTAAGCCGTCACTCATTTTGCCCGCACTGAGCAACCGTGATCCACTATCAAAACACTAATTTAAGATGCATTTGCTCGGTTATGAGGCATCGTCTTTGCAAGAGGGTGAAATGAGCTGATCCGGGAACTGACTTTGGGACTACTAATGCAAAGAACCCGTTTTTGCCTACCTGAGAAGTCGTCAAACGCAGTCGGGACGTATTTGGTGGGATAACCATTGGTCGTGTAGCTGACCACCAGACTGGTTTTGCCCACCGCTCCGTCTCCGAGCAGGATGCACTTGAGCAGCCGCTCCTGCGCCTGTCCCGGCCGGCCGGCTGCGGGGTTGTGCGGCGGCACCGGAGGAGCTGCGGTCCGTGCGTAATCCATGGCGTGCGGAGGGGACATTCAATCGGCCAGAGGTTCACGGCAGCTCTCCCGGACGGCCGGACGGAGGAGCCACCATGAGAAGCGGCTTCACTTACTGCGCGACTGCGAGCGTGTGGTCAAACCACCAACTCCACAGTGTCGGACTGTCTGCAGACCTCCAGACTGCCGGACTTCAGGCTGCGACCCCGCAGAACACAAGGCGGGGCGGCTCCAGGACGGATTTATATCCTCAGATTGATTTGACTAATCCCGCCCACTTCAGCTCCCGGCAGCAGAGGACCGACCGCAGGTGGGACGAGTGTGGCAACAAGTCATCCATAGAACTGAGGGTATCCAGCAGAGTAGTCTGTTGGGCGTCTTCAGGGGGCTCATATTTTTAAACATTCAACATCAATAGTTGATCTATACAGAACTGTACAGAGTTCTTCTATGCCCAAATGGGTGTGAAATAGGAGCTCGTCGAGGCAGGTCCAGGCTTCTCCCGACCGATGATGGGAGGATAACCTTGATACCCATTTGGAACACGTAATTTCTGACATTTCAAACCCACTCGGACCCCCTGAGCGACTGTAATATGCAGCCAAACAGCACAAACATGGATCCAACAGGGGATATCTCTCTGTATGTAAAAAAAAAAGTTCCCTCTTGGCTGCTCTCAACCTGCTCCGGGGCGGAGGTGATTTTCTATCGTGGACGCGCCTGGGAAACGTGAGGGCAGCAACATGCAGACTTTGTCGCCTCCTGCTGGCTGACATCGACCCTTGCCACTGCAGCAGGAACATACTGAACACTGAACGGCTGGAGAAAGTAGCCATTACTACAGGTACTAATACTCACTGTAAAAATACTTCACACGAGTGAAAGTCCTGTCAAAAGAACAAAAATGTCCCTTTGTAGATATAATGATAAATAGTTACTGTATTATTACTCATGCATATAAGCAAAAAGCAGGATTTCGTCGCATTTTGTTGAGGTGGAGGTGATCATTTTTCAAATAAATTAGTTTTCTGTTCAGTTTTCGCACGTTACCAATTCCAGTCACTGTTTGATTTGTAAAACCATTTCCTAGTCTGTTGTACTCCAAATGCCAGTATATATGTATTAACATAGTACAAAAAAATCAAATTATTAAATGATTAGAACCATGAAAAGTTTGACCTTTTACATGCTGGCAGATGAGCTGCTACTATATAATTGTTTCACCTGTACTGTTATGTTAAAGTAGCGTACAGTCCTAATTTAGAAGGAATTCTTAAATTTTATTAGAAGAATGTTATCTAATACACAAAATACACAAGGAGAATATACCAGTAGTTAATTGATTTCTGTTACGTTAAATAGAGGAACTAGACAGGGCTGCTGTCCCATTTTGTTAGCTCTCTATATTGAGCCATTGGCCCAAATGATCAAGCCGCCTTAATGAATGTAGAAATGAATAAACAAAAGCATGTAACATATCTGTTTGTGGATGATAATATGATCAACCTCAGACAAACAAACAAACAAACCAAACCAAACATATCAGGAATGAAAAATAAATTAGGAAGCACAATCACTAAGATAACCAAAGATTTGTCCCATACTAAGAAATTACTGAGTAACTTAAGGACAGATACGTGGCTCTCCAACCACTGGCATTAAATGTCAGTACAAGTGTGGTAAAGATGAACCTCTTGCCATGTTGTTATATCTGTTCTTGTCTCTGCCATTAAACATATCACCTAACCCTAACCCTCATATCAAGACTCATATAGGGAGATAAACAACCCAGAATATGTTACACGGACTACGACTTCACGATCTAAAAGAATATCTCAATGCTGCACAAGTGCGTCAGCTGTGAGTATTGGACATGATGGAAAGATATTTAAAACAATGCATGAATTAAAGAAAGCAATGACTTCTAAAGTTGTCTGGAATCAAGGTAGACCCCTCACATAAATTAGTCTCTGTTCATGTATTGAGGTTGCTGTAACCCCCCCCCCAACACAAACACACATTTATTTATTGTTTTTCCTTATAATTTATTGTAATTTATGTTTATTTTTATTTATTAATGAAAAAATAAAAATAAAAATTGACCAAAAAAACCCAACAAAAACCAGATGTGCTTGTGATGGCAGTAAGATAAAAATTAGAGACTTGACCGGAGACATACAGGGAAGCAAGTTACACATATAGCCTTCAAAACAAGCTAACTGTTGGTATAATAACACTGATGTATGCATACATGAAACCGTACAGGCATCTCTGGACCCCAAGCTGAAAATATCACACTATACACTAGATGTATCTTTTCAGCATATTTATTTTCCCAAGATTAAAACTCTAGTTTTAATACAAAATTATTATTCTACTAACTATAAACCATGTAATTAACTGTACTAATAATTACTTTCGTGACGAGATTTCCTTTTTCTTTCATTCACACAGCAAATTTGAAACCCTCAGCGTGTGGGGGTGTTAGTGACGATTAACAGCAGTTTTGTTTAAATCCAGCATGACAAGACAGTGAATTGACCATTTTGTACATGCCAAACCACATGTAACGGTAATGAGATTAGTATTCCACTGTTGTTATCCCTCGCATTGCTCTTGGTTTCTCTTGGAAGAAACCCTAGAAAAAAAAATGGCAATAAAGCAAAAAATTGATTTGGGGGACCAATTTGTCGGTGCAACAACATACAGGTCCAGCACTAAGCAGAACACGATCATGTCGCTAAGGCTAACAGGCCGTCATGGAAGTCCGTTAAAGGTTCCTTGTGTAGGATTTAGCGGCATCTAGTGGTGAGGTTGCAAATTGCAACCAAATAAATGGACCTCGCTCAATCTGTTTCAGGCATTATACACTGAAAACATAATTATTAGCTTGTTTTTTTGCCTTTAGATCCTTGTAAATCCCACACACAAGACTTTAACAAAACTTTCACTGCAGCACACGGTCAAAACACACAGCAGTAAGGCGTAGAACAGTCACATTGTGGTGAAAGCGTTAAAAGTAAACCATAAAGGGAAATGTCTTCTTGAGCTGCAGAGTATCCTGAATGATTTTATTACTGATAGAGTCTACATACAGGTTTGTATAAGATACCTGCGCACACGTACCATCACACAAGCATTCTACATGTACTGGACACCAACCTACAGAATGGTCAGGTGACGAGAAGGGCTCCGTCGTTGTGGATCAGATCGTGCACTGTAACCTGCAGCTAGAAAGGCACCTGCTTAGTGTTTCACTCCCACATTCCCTTACATCACATTAAGAGCTCCGAGAGGAGAGAGAACGTCCTCTGTCAACTCACATTATAAGAATCCATCTCCGTCTGTCAGAATATGATGTTCCCACTGCCCGTTTACATCAGTGAATGAGGGAAAAGCAGCAGCCAGCAGTGTGAGCAATGGAACAGAGTTTTTAAATGAATGCACTGTGTGAATGAAAGCGAGCACCGGCGTGGACGAAAAGTAACAGAACACCTTAGAAAATAAAGGAGAAACATGACTTTAATTGCTTCTAGATTTTCAGCGAGCTGTATGTCAGTAATTACACACGCGCACGAACACACTCGCACCTGCCTACACACAGATAAACACATGCATCCTTAATTGCCAGTGTAATGCTGCCATGAATAATAATGATGCCCCCCACACCCTTTGTCCCTTCACTTATGTCTCCTGAACTACTCAGCTGCCTTTCCTCAGGTGAGTAGCTGCTGGTGTGGGAACTTCCTGTTCCTGGTCTTAGTACCTCATTTGGACTGCAGCTCTAACCCATCAGAGACACTTGTTGAGTCATTCTTTTTACATGAAAAACGGTGCCGATTTCCAACGACGGTCTCATACAACAAGCTGATGGTTCTTTCAGCCTCTGACGCCAGCAGTGGGAGTCTCTTCCAGGATTCATACACCACATTTTCACCCAAACCCCAACCTCTAATCTCATAATTTAGACACAGAGTATAAAGTACCATGCGTGATCCTCATCATTGTCCGTTTAAGTAGCCTCCCTTCCCTTCCCCAGTCTCTGGAGCACAGACTGCAGGGTAAGACATCTGAGTGTCAGGCTGTAACTCTGGGAGCCTTGCTTTAAGTTTCTGTCCATCAGTGTTTACTGGTTTTTGGGTTTGGCGCCACCGGGGGTTGGGTCTGGAGGAGGGCCACCACCATGTACAAGTCTTTGAAAGCTGTGAAAAAGAAGATCGTGATTTGGCATTTTATTGAATTATTTCCTGTGTCATGTTTTACTTCATGCCTCGCCTTCAAGTCTATGTGTTCTCCTCTGTCTTTGCCAGTTCCTTGTGTGTGTTCCCTGCAGTGCCCTCTGTCTTTGGACTCTACTTGGATTTTTGGTTTTGACTGCGTTGCTAAATTGGACTGATGGCCAGATTTTGACCCTTGTCTTTCTTCTGCATCCAGTAACCCTTTTAGATTTGTTGTGCTAAATAAATATAACTGAACTGAACGTGCTCTGCTTTGACCATCTGCAGCTGGAAGTGTTTCTGGCACACAGACCCTGCCAGAAAAGGTGATCAGTGCTTGTGTAATCCCACTATCCACAGTGTGATTTTGGGCATTTACGAGCACATGGAACACACAGCCCCATATGCTAACACATATAGGGCTGGGTACTGAAATTCAGTGCTTCGAAGGTATTGACCGAACTTCCACGATACCATGGAACATCGGAAAATGTCTTTTATAAGAAATGTTGATACTTAAAGGATTAATCAAATCAATCATCAGTGAGCCAATAAGAATTCAAGATACCTGATATGCCACCATCTAACGGTGCTGTTGATTGGCCGTGTCAAGGCATCCGGGAAGCCCACTAAGCTGTCATTTGAGAGGCTTATTTTTTCTCTTCACATTAGCCTCTTCTCCTGACGACCAAGAGTAAATCTGTTCACACCGGCAGAAAAAGTAAAAATGTCGGGGAAAAAGCAAGAGTAATGCCATAAGGCCGCCACTTATTTTACCATCGCCTTTTCTTCAGTGGAGGTAAGTGGAAACATGTCAAGGTGGTAAAACATAAAACTAAAGAACTGAAAATAGACAAGATAAATCACACACTTTGTAAAGTGAGTTTATATTTTTCCTTTGAGTGCGTAAAATGTCAAGGAGCAGGAAAATAAAACTGTCATGTGTAATGTAATCTTGTTAAAAATGATTTCACAAAATAAGTATTAAAAAATGTATCATACAGGAAACCGCATGGAAGTCTATGTATTGGTATCGGTACCGGTATTGAAATATTTTGAACGATACCCAGCCGTAAGCATGTCGTAGACAAGTCCCATACCTGAAGTCCAGCCCCAGTCGATTTTATGACACTAATCATCAAACATGACTAAGTTCTTGACGTGCTAGAATCAATCTTGCTTTTGATACACGCACACATTTCGTCCAAAATTCAATTTAAGTTCACAAAATATTAAGTAGACCTGAGGCTGAAAGCATCATTGTGCCAGAAGATGGCGCCACACTCACATGTCTTTAATGTTATCAACTTTGGCCTGGATTTTTCCAAAAAAGCTGTCCACCTGCTCCTGTGAAATAAAAGAAATACAGAAAAATATATGTTTAAGCACATGAAAACCTCCTAAAGTCACAGCATAAAGAATTGCAAAAGCGAGCTATTACCTGGTGTTGTCTGTAGAAAAGTGGCAGAGAAAAGAGGGCAATCACGCCTGCAGACGAAAGCACCAAATGGACTTAAAGTGACTGTCACACAGTGTGTTAAGAGGTTAAGAGGTGCCATATGAGCAGCAGGTGATATCTGTTCCTTACTGATTATGAGCAGAGTAAGGCCATTGCACAGGTCTCCCAGGTATGTCACAAGGTACATCAGAACCAGCAGCTGCGACCAAGAGAAAGACGGGAGAGTCAACCACCATCAAAATTGTGTGCTCACCAATAGTATAATCCTAATCACGAGTCATCAGAATTCAATGCATTTCTGCTATTTCTCTCATGAGACTCCATATAGGCATTATTTTCTCTTAAACGTAGAGAGAGCGAGACTCCCGGTATGGGTTTCGGCGTTTCCGTCTATATCTTATTGGGCGCAGTGGGGCGCTGACATGGGACACCCCTGTCGCAGAAGGAAAGGAATCCGGGTGTCTCTGCTCACCTCCTCCTGTGGGTCATGTCACATACCGGCCAGGTCAGAGTTGAGATTGTGAGGTCTTTGGGGCTCAGGGGCTCAGTCAGCTCCCACGACTCACTTTTTAAATGTTAATGTGCCGCGTCTGCGTGGTCACCAGCAGCTGTTTATCACTGATATGTCATCATTTTGTGGGATGAAACTGCTGATATTTGATGTGCACTGACATTTAATACTGATACCAATAATGATAAACCAGTGGTATTACCATTTTTTTTTTTTTTTTAGAATCAGAACACCTTTCAACAGACCACACATTTTAGAAATATTCTAAACAGTTAAATGAACTTTATCCAACACAAAACTGCCAAAGCAATTATCACGTTTAATGGGAGCTTACTGTTAAATTCCTGACAAGTTATAATTATGAATTAAAAAACAATGACGACACCTTTAATACATCCTGACTTTTACTGTAAATAGACATAGTTTCTAATAATGGTATACTATGTAAACTTTTACATAATTTCATGAGGTTTATGCATGTGATTGCATTTTACTCCTCGTATAAGTATTGTTTTATTTTTTTTCACTATACTGACACTCATGTACTATAGTATGTGTTGATGTGTGATACTGACGGATTCATTAAGGTTGATTAACATTAACTGCTTTGGCATTTAAAGCTACATACGACGAATCAGGACAAAAAGTATAGGAATGCTGCCTCTTTTTCCTGCTGCTAGAACCAATTTAAATTAATATGGAAGGACTGTTTCTAAAGGTACTGATTTATTTCATACATGATTACCAAAATTATGACACTTGGACTGACAGCTGCCTTCAGCGGTAGGCCCCGATTTAGCAGCAGCAGCACCGTGAGCGTAATGAGGGGCACAGCATCCGCGGTGATGCAGGGAGGACGATGACTGATGATGGAGCAAAAATGACAGAATGTGTGTTTGTGTGTGATGACCGGAGGAGGGAAAACTCTGGGAACACAAGCAGTTTGCTCACCTTGAGGGATTCAAACAGGTTTTTGACAAAAAACAGTCCCTTCAGAGCGTCAACAGCCAACAGAAACATGGCGATGGCTTTCCGTACGCAGTGGTCGGCCTCCTCTCCACTGAAACTGATGTCTAGGTCCAAATACGACCTGAGAGAATTGTGAGAAGACAAGGACAAAGACACGAGATGCAGGAAAAAAAAGGTACAAATAAGGCAAAAATGAACAGGGTCGTCTATTCTTCATGCATTTCTGTGCATTATTTCATTCATTTTTGGATTTTCTCATATTTTCAAGCATATAAGTAAACACAATAAATAAAGAAAAAACCTGAAATACTGTTGTATTATTGCTTACTTCTAAAAAAAAGAATGTGTATCAGTGAAATCAGTAATCGAAAATGTACTTAATTTGCTATTAAGAAAAAAACTGTCAGCGTATATGTGCAGTATTTCCGTATGTCCTTTATTACTGCAAGTTTTTTTAAAATGACGTAATGGCCTCATACTCAAAATCTGGTTTTGCTCAGATAGAGAATAAAAATACCAAACAGAAACACCTCACCAATAATAATAACAATAATGAATAACTATATACTTAATTGTTGGGCGTGTGGAGAGGAACAAAAGATGAAATTTGGAGAGCAGCAAATCTCTTATCAAAGAGCCAAAACTGGAATTGATTTTGCCTGAACGAGGGCCTGTTGCTAGGATACACTATGACTGAGTGGGGTGAGTGCAACCAAGTGTTGTGTCGCTTTTCTGGAACCTGTCTTGACCGCTCTTACTTGAAGGGGTGCTCTCCGTCACCCAACTTGAGGACGAAGAGGACTTGGTAGTAAATTCGCACTGAGATGGTGAAGCACATGACAGCCAGGGAGACAGCGGAGAGCACGGTGATGATGCTGAGCTGGAAGAGGGACAGCAGGCCGACCACTAGCCCTGTCAGCACCATGCCTGTTCGCTCCGTGTCCTTCCAGTAGATCAGGTCCATCACTGAAAGACAGGGAGAGCAACGAGGCGCGAACGTCAGAAAGAGCTGGAAATGGACACATTCTACAGTTAATCAGCGGAATGTGAATAGGTGAATAAATCGTTTTGTAAATAAACAATAGCAATAAACCAGCTGGTTTATTCTTTTTCCAGCTGCAGCATTGCTTCGCTCAGCCTCCAGGCCCTCCAAAAGGTCTTTCTTTTTTTGTGGGGGGCCGATGGAGAGGAAGAGTGGCAGGAGGATAAAGTGGTTCTGACACAGTTATGCAGGAAGGGGAAGTGAGGCCAGAGGAGTTGGGGGTGGGGAGGGAGAAGAGGATATCTAGCCCCAGAACGACAGAACACCACGCAGCAGCGGCGAGGAGACGTCAGGTTCCGGCTCGGGCTAAGTTTAGCTTTCAGATGAAAGAGTGAGCTGAGCAGTGGGGCAGAATTTAAACAGCACCTGCTGACAGACGTCACGCTGTCAGAGGACCTTTTCCACACCCTGCTGGTGTCCCTCTCTGTCACCCAGCAACAGCTGCTGTGGAGACTGAAGCCTCCACAAAGGCGCGCTTTACAAGGGTGGATCGGTACATACAGACAATACGGGATTCTTTTATTTTTTTGTCAAACACCTCAGCGTAAAACCTTTATGATACGTAAAACAAAACGGTAAACAGGACGGCACACAGTTCATACACTGCGTTCAGCACTGACAGATCTGTGTGTGTGTGTGTCTCATTCAGTGCAATGATACGCCGCTGCATTAGAAAAAAGGGAAGCCTCTTTGAATAGATCGCACTGACTGCAGTCGTTTTAACATCAATGCGCAGAATTAAGTCCACCAGTCCAGCCTATTGTTTTGTGCTGTTGTCAACCTGGGACAGTGTCACTCGGCACGTGGGGTCAGAACAGCTGACTAATTCAATAAGAACAGAGAGAAACCAAAGCTAAAAGCACCTTTATCTGAATAATGTCTAAACAAAGGACGCAGGGAACACATAATTACTGTATACCTAGAGACACTGTAGGACACAGAGATTTCCCGGTGTCTTCACTGGTTGTCTGGTACTTCTTGTCATATATGATGAAGCATTATAACAGGTTGTAGGCCTGTCATGGTTGCTATTTTTGTTGGAGGATCTCTTGTCCCAGGAGTAATCCTGATAAACCATGTTACTGTCATTTCAAAGACACATTTCAATCATAACGTAAAAGCAAAGTAATTGAATCACATCATTTGAAAACAACCAACTTTTAATTCCTAAGAATATTCAGAGAAGAAAACTCTTGGAGGTCATGTTTTTGGTTGTATGTTGTTTTTTTTTGGTAATTTTTTTGTTTGTTATTTAGCAGGACTATGCAAAAGTTACTGGATGGACAACGGGTCAAAGCAGAACATGGTCAGGTGGTAAAGAATGTCCTTGTCTGTTCTCCATTCTATTTGTTGTTTTTATTTACATTAGTGATGATTAACTTCTTCCTCTCTCACTTGACCCTATTAGGTTGTAGTGAATTCAAAATGCAAATCTTTGCAAAATTATGACACATTGGTGTTTAAAAACTGATAATGTTTGTGAAACAGTCTCACAAAAGAATATATTGAAAAGCATTGCAATGTATCAACATTTTCTGACACCTGTGGCAGGTGGATTCAGGTACTTTCAGGCCTGCTGTTTCCCTTTACTTCCGGTCTTTATGCTAAGCTTAGCTAACTGGCTGCTTGCTCCAGCTTCATGCTTATTTTTCTGGAGTCATATTAATCTTCTCACCTGATGAACTCAGCAATAATGTAAATAATTAATATTTCCCAAAATGCTGAAGTGTTTTATAACATCCAACACAAGCTGTCATGTACAAATCAAAAGTTGCAGGAGAAAACATGCATTTTATTTTCTCTGACACTCTATTGTTGAGTGTAATAAATATTAACATTAATGTACTTGCAAAGAAATCAGCGAGCAGTAATTGCCTCTAATCAGGAGGCACAGCACACCACCAAAGGGACATATTTGGACACTCTCTGTGATACACATTTCAGTCCAGAAGAATTAAGCTTCCTGCTCAAATTTATTTACTCTACAAGTGAGCACTGGGGGAATTAATAATCCAATCTAGCAACCAACCAGCTAAGTAACCCAAGAACATTCTCACCCCAGGCTGTCATCATCTCATTTTAAGACCCCCATCCATTTCACTTGACCTGGGTCAGGTCAGCTTCATCACATGCCCTCAGCGACATGTCTCTGCTTGAGCCGCTCTTTGGCTCAGAGGGGGAGGTAGAAGGCCTGAAGTATGATTGAACCCAACTGTACAACAACGGGATATTTTACACTCATTTGAATGGCTGTTGCTATTTCCACTGATGCAGCTCATCAGGGAAAACACGCATCTAACTGACAGAAGCTGCTGCCTCCTTAGACTCCGCCAGTGAAAGATCATGAGAAGCAAGAAATTGTCCTAAGTCACCCCGTCAGTCCCCCAAGAGACGTTCTCACCACTACACTGCATTATAAAGCCCAATAGTCCACCACTAAACACAACAAATGGCCAACAAATGACCTCTTCACACTCAAGTGTTCCCCTGCCTGCTCTCCTCCTGCACTCACAGCCATTTCATAATCTAAAACACCGTCCAGATTATCCTCTTTTCACTCAGCCCAAATTCTCACCTTTACTGGCCATTTTGGATGCCGCTCCAGTGCTTCCCTCTTGCACCCTCTATCTCGCTGAGCTCCCCTCTTCCCTCTCAAGCTGTTTTTGGCCACCTCCTGCTCGCTCAGCAGTCCAACAGCCTGACAGCCCAAAATAATCTCGCCCGGAGCGCCGCCCACCTCTGCTAAAGACTCCCAGAGATTCACACTCAAAAAGATGGACACAATCATGTAATAGTCCACAAATCCTCCTTAAAGATAGAAAGAATTTCTGGTATTCTCAGAATACAGTTGGCTCTCATATGACAGCTGAGACAGGAGAGCTGTGTTTATTTTTCTTATGTCAACAAGCCAAATCTGTCAGTGCAAACTCCACAAATAATACATGGTTAAAGCCGCAGAAAGTAAAGCTGATCTCATCCAGTCTGTGTGTCATATTAATCAGAGATAAATACTTTTTGGCTTCATGGTTGCATCTAGTTTTATATTGCTGTAAATGATAGAGACGCTGGAAATAATTCAGACGCCTGTAAGTCAACTTTTTAATGTGCACTAGACTAACCTACCTGGGAATGTTTGTAATTTTTTTTTGATATGAAGCAAACACCTCAAGCAACAGTGACAAAACCATTCGTGCTGCTCTACAAAAGACTGTGAGCCAGAAACGGGTTCCAATCCGACCTTCAAAGCCAGCTTTTCATATCTGACGGTTCAAATCAGTTCAGCTGCAGAAATAAAAAAAAAAAGACACTAATCCCCTAAAACAAGTCAAACAAACAGAATAAATATGATGCTCCGACAGATTTGAGTTAGCCATTTATTTAGGACACCCTAAACTCTGTCATCAGCTCTTACAACACATTAGTCAGTAGTCAGAGGGTTCGTCCCATTCTCTAAAATAAGACTGAGCTCCACGCTGACCGAGGGTCCACTTAAAATGCCATGGGGTTAGCGGACAAGGTGCTATCTCTGTGTGCACCCCACAAACCTGCATATAGAAACAACACACACCTGTCCCTTGTTCTGTTTGTGTGTGACAAAGAATGAGATGCTCTGAAATCAGCTGCAACCATATCAGGAGAGTAAGTGAATGCCAGGAATGTTTTCCTAACAATGAGCCGATCCTCCCTGGAATCCCCAGGGGGGGCTGCTGTGGTCCATCATTGTCTTCAGGTTCTTGGACGTCCACCCAGAGGGTGAAATCTGATTGTTTCCGTACGTATCGACGCACAAGGTCAGAGAGGAGCTCAGTCAGCATCAACAGAACAGAGAGAGAGACAGAAAGAGAGAGAGGGGGCGCTGATTATTTAAAGATGCAGATGTGAGTCAGCTACCTGCTATGTGGGTGCACACTGTCGGGTCCTCGGAGAGGTTGAGGGATGAAAACCAGTGTTTGCTGACCAGCTGTTCCTGAGAGTTTAGACCAATGGTCGCTGTCGACAAAGACGCCGGGCCTCTGGCTTGCACGGAAGTCAGCAGTTTGACTGAAATGGTTTCCCTGGTGACAGGGGAGTCTGGCTCGGGGGTCGGCGGGGCTGCCGCTGCTGCTGCTGGAAGATAGAGGATGATGTCACGATATCGATGATATCAGCGTTGACTCAGCTTGAGCTTAGACTACTGACGTTTGGCTTCAGGGAGACATTTATTACTCTTAATATTTTGAGCGTCTCAAGACACTGAACCTTAAATACACTGATGTGTGACTGTGTATTGTTGTAAAGTGCTTTGAGGAGTCACACGGACTTGAAAGGCGATATACAAAGTCTACTCCATTAGTCTTTTTACATAGAAATAAATAAATATGGCTGAAATATTTCAAAACAATGATATGTAGGATTTGAAAAAATCCTTATTATCTAGCAGGTTTATGGTCTGTTTACCGAGGTGTAGTGTACAGTAGGTGAGCTCCAGACCTAAAAAACAAGAATATTCCTCACACAGAACTTAATAACTCTTGCGGTCATAAGAGGTCTAATCACCTGAAAAAAAGATCATTCAGATCTTCATCATTTAAACTCCAGAACCAGCGTCTGGTATATCATGGGTTGACACTCATAACTGAAGCCACAAACGGTGAGCGCTTCCATTATTCCTTGAAGTGAAAACCCGAGCCTGCAGTTTTTCTTTATGCTGTGAAAACCTGGGAGGCATTGTCTCAGGGAAATTAGCTCACTGAGGCACCTGACGGACCAATCAGCGAGCTACTGAGTCTTGACACTGCTGAACAGTGCAAACAGCCATTTCAGTTTAACGCAATCCTGCAACTTTCACTGCCTATTTTGTTCAAAAAACAATCAGGTGATAAGTTTGGGAGATATGTGAGAAGCTGTTTGACCATGTTGACAACCAGAGCTTACGGCCGGAGTCCCGTGAGAGGTTAGAAACATTGACTGTAACCTACAGCATACTTGTGCTTTGTGAATTAAATAATCAGGTTTTATTTTTATTGAAAAGCAAAAAAGGCTTGATTTTTCTCACCTAGAACAATCTGTGCGGGGTTCTGATGCTGGGAGGACGGGGGCGGAGAGGGAGGCTGGGCACTCTGAACGCTCTCAGCCTCCTCTCTTTGGATTCCTTCATCCCCCCCCTCTGTGTCTGGGCCCAGACTGTGGAGAGTGGGCTGGATTGTCATGTTATCACTTTGTGTGTGCTGCTCCGTCCTCTCTGCTGCGCTCGCCTCCTCCTGCTCATGATCCCCACTCTCTGATGCCTCCTCCTGAGCGAGGAAGGCAGGAGGGTCCCAGTCCACATCGGGAGAGTCCAACAGGGTTTCCAGTGTATCCGTGCGGACCAAAAGGGTGCGGCTCCCCCGCGTGGAAGCCCTGCTGCGTCGGTCACGGATGTGTCGTGAGGCTCCCACCGCCTCAGCGTCAGCGATGGCGATGTAAGAGAAAGTCAGCTCGAGGGAGTTCTGACGTGGTGTGCCCCAGGATGACGGGGATGAAGCCAGACCCTCGTCGTCGTCTGGGTCTCCCCCCTCCTCATCATCAGACCATTCCCTGGCTGTTTGCAGCTCGTGCGTGTCGGACTCTTCATTTCCCCCTGAATGGAGATAAAAAACAAAAAAAATGTGAAAGAGGAGCAACTGACAACACTCGGCAGTTAATTCAGTGATAGAAACTGCTGCTAACAGTGTGTGGATTAGATCATTGTCGTACGTGTCGGAACGTGATTTTGCTTTTAATAAACAGATTTGTCCCATGAAAGCAGACAGGTGTGTCATTTGACGCCTGGGAAAAGACGGTGCGAGAAAACTCCTCTTTGATAATTACACGAACGTCCCTCTCTCCAAAGGGCGGCTGTGATCAAAATGATCGCCTGTGTTTACCTGTGGATCTTCAGTGCTCGCCTCTTTGAATGCTACAATCTAAAGTAGAGGCTTTCAAAAGGCAGTGATGTCTTATTTTTCATGTGAGTTTCTCAGTAGTGTTGCTGTACCATCTGTGCAGGGAGGCGTTGAGTCTGGAGTAGATGCCACAGAGCCATATTCCTCTGGAAGAAGAAAACATCTTGTATAAATGTGCTTGCAAATATGCAGCAAAAGACTGTCAGAAATAAAAATATGTTGTTACTGCTTTTACAGTATACTGTTTGCTGCAATGTCATTTTACCATCTCTATGATCCTCTCAAAACTTCCAATACAGCGTGCACGACTGTAAAATAATTACTAGCATTACAGCCCTGGTGCACACTGCAGTACCTGGTTATGAGTCATTTTTTAAAGTTATGAGTCATTTTTTAAAGGCATTGCAGAGACTGCTGCTTCGTTGTTTACATTGAAATGCTGGTGGTTATGCTTATCAACAAACATCAACCTCCATACAAACCAACATTTGCCACTAAACATACTACCATATGGATACTGATATCAGATAAAGGACACTGTTAGCTGCATGCTGTAGGTCAGTGAAATCATTTTGTAACAGAGCTGAACTGGCAACAGCAATGGCTTTCATTACATTAACCAGCATGACACCGGCTAATAAATCAAGCTAAAAGCAAAGAATCCATGTTTTCTTCTGCGCATACATACATGGAAATCATAATAAACCACTTAATATAATTGCAGATAAAATCAGTGATATTGTGACAACGAGGTAAAATAAAAAAGACAACAGAAGATTTCATGCGGAAGTAACCGAACATGCTGCCTGCAAAGCTTCATGGCACATAACCAAATCAACACTTGCAAATCAATGGGAGGCTGCAACAGCAGCATGTCTCCTTCCCCTCTGCATCCTTCCCTTCAGCCATGTGTTTATTAGGAGCAGGGGAGAAGACTGAGGAGGGGAGAAGACTGAGGAGGAGGCAGGAAGGGGAGGGGAGTTAGCACACAAAAAAAGATGCTGAGCTGGAATATGACGATGGTACATGCAGGGAGATAAACAAATGCAGACCTCCCACACTTAAACACAGATGGAAACAGCAGAACAAAAGCAGACTCACGGCAGTGGGAGAATCCTAAAACCTGGCCCATGCTCCATCAAGGCATCGCTGGGCCCCCCCCCCTTCCCTCCTCAGCTGCCGGGACTCACGCCCTTTGGCTCTCCTCCCTCTCTTCCTCCTCCTCCTCCTGCTGCTTTTCGGTTGTGTGTCGAGCAGCTCTGTCACTTTGCAGCCCCACCCTGCCAGCTTCACTTCACCATCCTCCCTCCTCCCTTTATCTGCTTTAGCATCGTTATGGCTGCAGCGGTACTAACATACGCTCTCTGAGCCTGTGGTGGTCTCCCATTGGTGGCCAATCTGCCTCACTCTTCCCCGTCATGTGATTTCATCTCAGCATCTTATAGGGCTGTAAGAGATGGAGTAAGAGGTTATTAATAATGTATAACACTACACAAAACATGCACAGGGGAGGATGCATTAGGCCAGGTTGAAGGTCCCCTCAGGTCCATATTCTACCAGTATGTTAGGTTTGTCTTCTTTATTACAATTTTGTGATACATATGTATCTCAATTCACACAGAAGAAATGTTAGTTTTTAGCAATTGAAAGTACATAAAACTCGCACCTGAAGCAAGAAAAGCTAAAGCTCATATAATGTAAAATTTCAATTTAAGATTTACACAGTGGGAAGTGAGGCCTGTATGTGCAATAGTGACCAGTAGGGGGCAGCATCACATAGTTGTAATGGATGCTGCTACAAATTGGGCGTCTTTGCTTTAATTTAATCATATGCATCACAACTCATTTGAAATTAAGTCTTAAAGCCACTGACAACACAGAATGTATTTTTAAAATCAAGTCAATGTAACATAAGTAAATTCATTTTCTACCGCTTATCCTGTTTGGGGTTGCGCGGGGGGTGGGGGGTGCTGGAGCATATCCCAGCATCATCGGGCAATGGCTGGGTCACCCTGGACAAGTCGCCAGTTCATCGCAGGGCTGACATATAGAGACAAACCATAAATCATTAGAGATATTTTGATATTTAGAGATATTTATTATGTCTAGAGGTTGTATTCTAATAAAGGCAGTCACAGGCCTGTTTGATCAACTTCCCGTGTCACCTTGTTTGATAAATAAAGGTAAACGAATATACTTCATCTGATACACTGCCAGCAGAGACTAAATCTAGCTGATAAAAGGCTTAGTGTGGCTTATAGCTGGAAAATTAAACATAGTAAATTTCAACCAAAAGTGTTCATAGATGTAAACCAGGTCAGGAGCTTCAAATACTCAGAAGTTAATGGGATTAAGAGATACAGTTGTCATGCATGGAATGAACAAATCACACAGGACATGCTGAGTCTGAACTTTTAAAAGATTGTCATTAACTTGGAAACTCTCTGCACTGTGACCTTATGAGTTTCCATCTTCGTTTAACTTAAGCGTGTTTTTATAACCAAGTTTAACTTTCAAATTACTATCAAAAATGTACTCTAAATGTTGCCTTGTTTATCTTGAAGCCAATAAACAAATTAAGTGGATTCGAATTTGATAAGAGTGAGTACGTTGTGGACTTTGAGTGTAAACATAAGTGCAGGAATTAGAATTCTAGGTACATTTTAAAACGTCAAAGTCAAAAAAGTTAAATTTTGGTGTTTTTTTTTTCTGGTCCTATGATGGGCAAACTACTGTATTATAAACATTCATTTATTTATGATCAAACACTTACAGTAAATCTCTTCCTGCCACCAAAGCAGAGGTCAACGGGTCCAATGAAATTAAAGTCTTGTAAGGACAATTAAAGGACTAAAAAGGTGATTTTACTGCAACAGTTAACAGTGCTCATAATTAATACGTAGCTACAATCACAATTGTGATTCTACTGCTCTACACACATGGTTCTTTATTGTAATGTCAGTACTGTACCATGAGTGGGTCCTGTGGATTAGTTCATTTTCAGTGATGATGGTCCTACAAACTTCACAATATGACCAAGCTTTATGATGCTAGAAAACCTGAGTTAATATATAACAGCTTATTGACCGAATAATGTGTTCAATGTATAAGGATTACTGTCCATGTTGATTTAAAAGCTGCATTTATAATATACAACAAAATAACATTCAGTTGTATATCGTTCTTTTTCACAACTCTGCAACATAAACAAGTGTGAGGTATGTGAGGTGTGAGGTTAAATGTTCAATGACATTTATTTCATATTTTGATTGAAAATATCAGGTTTCAGACATATGCATAGAGACAGGAAATACTGTTAAGATTATGGGATCACTCCGTGTTGTGTAAAATGTCCTGCTCATAATCCACACATGTGTGCCGACACAGGCCAGGTGATTATCCTGCACTGTTACATGGACAGAGTAGAGAGGCAGTAGGTGGGGCAGAGGGATAAATAACAGAAATAGACTGGCCAGCAGACGCGCAGGACTGACAAAGCGGAGGTAAACAAGGTGAAGGAAGGAGAAGTGGAAACAGATGCAGAGAGAAAGGAAGACATATTATTGTCTTAAAAGGCCACAAGATGTATTTTTTACCCTCAGGAGATGCCATGCAAAAAATATTGTCATAATTTTTTACATTAAACTGACAAAGTTTTCCATTTGACAGGATAATTCTCATTTAAAGTTACTTTGTGTTTACCTGCTGTCGGGGCCACAGCTAAACTGCTGCACTGGACCTGCTGCGGAAGACTAAGGGCCAGAGGAGGGACGCCAGGAGGAGACGTGCTGCAGCCAAATCCAGCAGGAAGCTTGAGCACAGACTGCGCAGGGTGATGAGGACAGCCAGGCGGGCCAGCAATGTGGAGGTACCCTCTTTCCTCCGCCAGCTCGTCAAAGAGACGGAGAAGATGGTCACCTTCTTCTTCAAAGGCGGAACCAGGGAAGAGGGGCCCGGGGAGGAGGACAATTTGGATGAGGACGACTCGATGCCGAGCCCATACCTGGATCGTCCCATCTTGGAGAAGCATGTGTTGGAGGGGGGCTCTGAGTTGGGGGTGAGCTATGCGGTTGCTAGCATGCAGGGTTGGAGGGCTCAGATGGAGGACGCCCACACCTGTATGCCCCAGCTTAGAGGAGAGCTGACAGAGTGGGGGTACTACGCGGTATTTGATGGACATGCAGGCAGCACAGTGGCGCAGTACTGCTCCAGAAACCTGCTGGATCATATCCTGGCAACAGGTACAGGCTAGTTAAACCTAATGCTTGTAGCACTGAATTGGTACATGGATAATCTAAGTCACTTCTTGTTTAATGACATTGGGTTCTTGTGTATGGAATGCTCAATAATGCTCTAATGAATAACAACAACCAAATAACACAAAGAAAACCTTCGATGGTGTTGTCCAAAATGGAAACAGACTTCATACAGTGGTTCCATGGAATTTGGTTAAAGTTAATTCTCCAGTACGTTGAGGCCAATGGAGTATCTGGGTCCATGTGTGTTGACCTTCAATCAAACCAACATGGCAGTGGCAGAGTCTTTAAATTACTTCTTTGTCCAACCAACAGCCAAAAACTCAAAGACTCAATGACTTAAATGACAAAGAAAAGCAGCAAATTCTTACATTAGCAATGTTTCACATTTATGTTTTCCAAATTGACATAGATTATCAATTATCACAATAGTTGATATCTAACTATCTTTACTATGTCGGCAGTCATTGCAGCTCAAAGGTATTGGGCGAATCATTGTTAAGACCAAAATGTTTCCCCTTATTTCCAACAGGTGGAGTTAAAGCAAACGAGGACCCCGAGCAAGTTAAGGAGGGCATCCGTGAGGGTTTCCTGGACATTGATCGCCGCATGCACAAACTGGCCCGCCAGGACAACTGGGACCGCAGCGGCTCCACTGCAGCGGCTGTCATGATTTCACCACGCTGCATTTACTTCATCAACTGCGGGGACTCCCGCACCCTGCTCTGCCACAATGGCCAGGTGGTCTTCTACACCGAAGACCACAAGCCATTCAACCCCAGGGAGAAGGCGCGCATCCAGAATGCCGGAGGCTCGGTGACCCTGCAGAGAATCAATGGCTCGCTGGCTGTTTCCAGAGCGCTGGGGGACTTTGACTTCAAGGAAGTGGACTGGAGGCCGCAGACAGAGCAGCTGGTGTCACCAGAGCCGGAGGTATATGAGCTGGAGAGGACGCCTGGAGACGAGTTCCTCATTCTGGCATGTGACGGTGTGTGGGACGCCATAGGTAATGAAGAACTGTGCGCCTTTGTGCGCAGCCGTCTGCAGGTGTGCAATGACCTGAGAGATATTTGCACCCAGGTCATTGACCTCTGTCTCTATAAGGTGAGAAGTCTACGCCACAATAAGAAAGTGCAAGAAAAAAAAAAATGGAAAGCTTTTTACCCCATTCCCCATTACACCATAATACATCCACAGGTTTGTAAACATTTAGCTTGGTATCTCAGCATAAAGGCAGCTGAACAGCTTTAATTTGACCGAATCAATGGGTGCAGTTTGTAATTTCTCAATATTACCGCTTATGATACATGAGTGTCATTACCAAAAGCAGAATTATACTTTCCCAATATCAACCAAACATGACTGAAAGCTCACAATCGAGCTACTAAATGGTAAGATCAGTGGTGGTATGTTTTCTATATTCTATATTCAAAATCAAGAACGAACTTTTGAACTCAAGCCAACATCAATAAGGATTCCTTAAAGTGTTCAAAACAATGACCAGTGGAACATCACACTATAAAATGCTTCAGAACATCTATTGAATTACTAAATGGTGAGATTGTATTAGCGAATCCTCTTTCTAAATGTAATAAAAGAGTCTTCAAACTAAACCTGTTTAAAATCAGGCATTACCTAATCAAAGAGTAAATACTCAGTGTGGCACAATTTGGGCAGTAAAAGCACTGAGATTCAGTATCCTGACCTAACAGTGAGTCGGCGATGGCAGGGGGAAGTCCACTTCCACAATTTCTGTCTCTAATTTTCTTGTGAATTTCATGTTAATAGAGGAGGTTCTGAATGGAAAAACGGCTTCAGTTCTGAATGGAAATGTCCAGTTTTAAAATAGTTTCCACAATGCATCTCGTTTAGTGTCTGTCAGAGCAACAGTTTGAGACGAGATCTCAAGTATGGGTATTACCTGTCTCATGCATGTTTACTAAAAGCTTCATCACCCTGCACTCCTCCCCATATCTTCAAACTCAGCTCATTGCATTTATGAATGAATTTATGAATGGGAAGCTATACATTAAGAAAAGTGTTACACAGGTAGTACACTGTTGGCAGGCTCTTTGTGTGAAGAGGAATTACACTGATGTTGTTATGTAAGTAGAATTCTCCTGCAGGTCATCTCAGCGTCCGTTAGCACTGCCCAGTTGAACACTGACCAGCCTTTAGCCTGCCCTATAAATAGCTGCGTGCCGAGGATGTGGGATAGGAGGGAAGAAATGTTACACATGGCTCGGATTAAGACTGAATGTGACTCTGTTGACCGGAGCTCAGTGTTACAGTGCACCGGCTCAGAGGTTTTATGCTGACAGGGACGGGCTGCTATTTATTTCACCTAAAAAGGCTTACAGCACTGTACTATTAGAAGACTACATGTCCCAGGGCACACAGGCGTCACTTGTGGCAGGTCTTATGTCATAACCCGAAAACTGCAAGAAGCTAATATCGGCTAATACTTTGGCCTAGTGGATTTGTCTGCCTAGCTTAGTAACAGATGACAGTGATGTTTGTAAATTCTGCATGTTATCATCTTTTGTGACTGTGACATAGAAGGCTCATGTCTTCCTTAAACCAAAATGAATTTCCATCCGATTAACGCAAGTTTGCTTTCAAAATAAAAGATTTAAGTATTAAGATTCTCTAAAGTAAAAATACCATTGCCAGACTGTGAAAATAGTACTCTGTTAGAAGTAAAGGTACAGCATTCAGCATTTTGCAAGTGTATTATCAGTTTACTGTAAGTATCAGACACTGGTGATCATAATTAATTATTACATTAATGGATTCTAACTGCTGACTTACCATCTACACAGCATTCTGATGTCATCTTATATAGTGACAACAAGGAACAATAACTGACATACAAATGTATCGAAGTAAAACACACAATATTTTGCTCTGAGACGTAATGTAGTAAAATAAAAAAGTAGCATAGAATGGAAATACTTGATTACAGGCACACCTTCTCCTGCTTTAGTCCAGTCTCTTTGTCTCTGCAGGGCAGCCTGGATAACATCAGCATCATCATTGTTTGCTTCCCGGGCGCCCCCCAGCTGTCACAGGAGGCTCTGCAACAGGAGGCAGAGCTGGAGCAGCAGATTGATATGAAAGTAGAAGGTGAGTTGCTGCTTCAGGAGTTTAACCCCAAACCCCCACAACAAAAAAGAGGCTCTATACTTCATGCTACCACTTTGTCATTTATAACCATTTTGACTTTAACTCACCAGAAATTATCCAGATGATGAGGTCCAGAGATGAGGACCCAGACCTTCTGTATGTGATCAAATTCTTAACTGCAGAAGATATGCCAGGGCTTCCACCAGGAGGGGGCATCACCAGCAAGTGAGTCTCAGCAATAAGGGCCAACCCCACATGCCCACATCCCCCACCCTGAAAAACATGAAGCCCTAAATAACTGACTGTCATCTCTTACTCTCTTTGCAGACGAGAGAGTATAATTTCTGCATATCAGAAACATGTCATGGCCCTTAGATCTCAGGAGCCAATGGTAAGACATGTAAAGTCACATGACATTAGATTTGGATGCAAAAAAAAAAAAATCAAATCAAGATTTGGTAAACACACACACACAAAAATAAAGAGAAAAAAAATCTAATGAAGATATTCAAGAACTTCTCTTGAAACCATCTAAGCTATGGATTATGAACAATTAACTTTAAAATTACAGACAAGTGCTTGCTTGCTGTTCTTTGTAAATGCCAGCCGGTAAATTAAGTCTACAATGTGGACAATCCAATGTTGTCTATGTGTTTGGTTCTGTTTCAGGATATTGAGGGATCTGAGGAGGACTCAAGCTAAAACAGTGGCAGCAAAACCATCAACAACTTCCAACAACTCCACTGAGATCGACTTAAATGAGAAACTTGACATTTTAGATGAACATTAAACTAAATCTTATCTGCTGTCATTTTGTGGATTTTGATCTCTGGTGAATTAAAGGGAGATTTAAAAAAAAAAAACCCACTATGTTGTCTGTATACAGAGATGCACAGATATATTACCTGCACATCCTAGATCATTTTGAATGAGACCGCTGATTTTACATTACTGTGTGGCTGAAATGGTGCCCTGTAGAAGTGACCTGACACTCCTTGGTCTAAAGCACTCAATCTCCCCAAACCACAAAACACTGCCAAAACAACAACTTGAAATGAATTTCTGTACTCTACACGTGGGCCATGTGCATATCAGAGGGTCACGTGAGGAAACATTGTATCTCTCAGTAAATACTTAGTTTGCACGGTGCTGTCAGGTAGCGAAGACTTGTTACAGCAAGAACACGAACCAATGGCATGAGAGGAGAGAGCCAGAGAGACAGACGCAGATGGAGGATACGGAACATGGGAGAGAGCTGGAGGGGGGGAGGAGGCTGAGATGTTGCCAAGAATTATTATGTACCTCATCAAACGTGGACCTCTATGGCACTTTAGAGTGGATGTGTCATCAATTACGTCACCGTGTGATTTAAAAAGGAAAAAACAGACTGAGCTCAATGAGTAACTAGTTTTGTCCATTATTAGCGATCTAAAATTATACGACGGAATGATGACTTTGTTTGTTTAATCAGTGTTTTTGCTTCATTTTCCATTTTTCTATAATATCATGTATGTCACACCTGGGTATATTATATGTGTTGTTATTATCTCAATTAACAGTTTCATATTGTTTTGTTTTGTGCAATAATTCAGTTCGCAACAACGTCGATTCAATGGAGGCAAAAATTTTTTCAAATACTTTATATTAGGAAGGTAACAAAAAAAAAGTTTGGCATTTTTAACTTGAAACTACTGAAATATTGAAGTCTGTCGCTGTAATTTCCAATTACTTTTGTATAATTAGTTTCAGCTGTTATTGAGTTGATTTTTTGTTTGTCTGAACACAAACAAGAGAAAAAAAAAGGGCAGAATGGGGTTTTTAACTAAAATACTGTACGATGATACTGTAGATTCATTTCTCATTGTAAAGTGAAGTCTTCAAAATTAGATGTTAGCTTGAATCTAATAAATCCTGCATTTTACTCGAACACTGAAACCCAATTAAATATGTTCATGATTTTCAGCATACACGCTACTATGTAGGAAATAAATCCGTTAAAAAACAGTCACCATTTATCACAGTATCAATAAAAACAAAATAGTTCTAGTTAATGTATAAACTCCTGCGCGAGGGGCTTCAGGGGGCTCTCTTTGGCAGTCATGGGTTGTTCAGAATGTGTTGTGAGGGTGTGGTGAGGCTCAGCACCTCCGTATTAATTGTCTGAGCAGTGCTTTTATTGGACGGCGTCTTTCTCACCGCCTCACGCCTGATGAGTTCAGTCCCTCAAGCATTCAGCTCAGTATGGCACTGCTCAGCTGGGAACACTTGTGAACAAACGTAAAGCGGAAGGAGGAAGAGGAGAAGATCCCGAAGGCAACGAACACCAGACAGAGAAAGTGAGTAGTGATTGTGTTTGGGTGATTTTTAAATAAACAACGTGTGGAGACAGCAGTGAGTGCTGCCTCCCTCCTAAGCTGCTGTTTCCAATCTAAGGGCCACCTGGAACCCCTAAACCATCAGCTGCAGTCAAGTGCAGCCTGTTAGATTTCTACATTTTATGGAAACATTTTAATAACTGTTTTGAGGGGGAATTGTGAGCCTATTGGACTTTTAATCAATCCTGACTTTTAATGTGATAATCTCAGAGTGATAAAACAAAAACAGTTCATGCTGATGCAAGAAATAAGTATACCCATTCAATAGTGCATTCAACGAAGCAGAAAATCTGGATTTTTCATGCCTTATTTAAGAAAGTGTGTATTTAACATATTAAAATAACTAATGTTTCAAGCTTGCAACAATTTTAGTTGTTCCAGGAATGGCCTGCAAAATGGGAAAACACATCTCAAAATATCAGAAGGGTTCATTGTAACTGTGATGAATACAAAATATATGAAAATTTAAGTTTTTGAATGAAATTATCAAAAAAGAAAAAAGAACTTTTCTTAGATGTTCAAAGTTTTTTGAAATGCACTTGTAAACTCATATAAAGACTAATCATATCAATTCTTTTGATGCATGTGAGTCTTTGTAACTGGAGATAGGATTTTTTTTTCCAACACTGACAAAATATTAAATTCATGTTTAAATAATATTTTGTGGGGGGTTTTTTTGTGTGTGTGATAAGTGCATCTTCAGATGGGTTGGCTCTTGGTGTGGCAGGCTTGTAAAGTAACATGAACTTTTAAATGTATAGTTTGACATTGTGTGTGTCATATTAGCTAAGATGAAGCACTGTGAGTTTGACTAAATTAAGTTTAATGTTGTCCAGATAATATTCAGTGTCAAAATCACTCTGGTCGCTGGTCATTTGGCAACTCAAAGTCTCCTTAATTCACACCTGTCAAAGTCGAGGCTCCGATGATATCTGGCCGTGAGATAATATTTATGGTTGAAATATTGACACATTTTCATCACATTTCACATAGTTAGTTTTTATTTTTTTGGGTGGTGTCGTTAATGAAAAACAGTGCTCTTTTAGATTTTCCCTGAAATAAATGAGTTTTCTGACTGATTTTTAATTGATTCTTTTTGAATGATGCAGTGAAAAGCTGTGCTAGAGAGGATTTCCCGCCCACTATATCCTTGGTTTGTTCTGAGTACTAGAAGATATCTTGGAGGCACATGCTCACGTTTCTGTGTGCACAGTTTGTAGTACTGACTGTGGTGCAGACGGCGGGGGGCTTGATTGGGTGAGTTGAGTTGAAACACCTGTGCAGCTCAGGTCAAGTTGCAGCCCGCAGCTCCCGCCGTCAGTCTCCTCATGGAGCAAAGTGAAAGGAGGACAGAAAACACGGTATGAGAACAGGCCAACAGTGTTTGCGTCGAATGAAAGTAAACCAAATGAAGTGAAATGTGTCCATTGACTGTGCTGTGTGCGACCCCCCCCTGCAGCCGGGCGGGATGCCTCTGAACGCAGGTGACGCCCGGTACGGCGCCGCTCCGGGCGCCGGCCTGTCGCCCAGTGTGGACATCTCGGAGTCGGCCCCGCTGCTCATCTCGGAGACCGAGCCGGGCCAACGGTGGCAGCCCCTGACCATGGAGGAGCTGGAGGTCGCCGCGGGCGGTCCGGGGTGGAGGAGGGTGCGGTGCTACCTGGTGCTGCTCTTCTGGCTGGCCTGGGTGGCCATGCTTGCCACCTCCATCGCCATCGTGGTGACGAGCCCTCGGCCGGTGGTGACTCCGCTCAGCTGGTGGCAGAAGTCGCTGTTCTGCCAGCTGCAGGCCGAGGGGGGAGACGGCATCAGCGGTGAGGAAACACCGGCAGCTTTTCTTTTAATGGTATTTTACAAAGTACGTTTTGTTTCAACCCTCTCAACTGGTCATAGAGTACTTGCTGCCATCTAGTGGTCACTCGCTGAATGATGGCGTCTTCAGCCAGCAATTTCATTACATTTTGGTTTGATCCATAAATTTTAATTTCAAATTTAAAGTGATAAGAGTTTAACCGATCCTTGGTGGAGATATGCGTAAGAGCCATTCTAGTTCACACAGCATCCCTTTATTCTATGCATAATATGGATCCTTTAAGACACTTCATAAGATGATGTGAGTATTTGTCTTGGCTAATATCTACATCCCCATCCTCCCCACACTCTGCACAGTGTATATCCTACAATACAAGCATGTGACATACTGTTTTAATTTAAAGCATTAAGGGAACAATATGCAAAATATTACAAAACTGAAGTGATGGTTTTAAAAATGGATTTACAGAACCCACTTTAAGGCCATCGCAGTCAGCTGATGCTGTCGCTTTAGTTGGATTGTATGAGGACAAGTCCTCGACTGAGAAACTGAGGCTGTCATGAAGGAGTTTGACAGGGCTTCTCAAACACAGGATTTATCTTGTGACCTCTGATATGATGTACCCTTTGCACAGCAGCCATAATGACATAAAACTGCAGGTAAGCACAGGAGAAATTACTCATTTATTAACACGAGCAGCACGTTGACTCTGATCTCTATTGAGCAGAACCTTCGTCAGTGTCACTGGGAACAGATGTGTTTAACCCTGTGTGGAAAAAGGTCCATTGCAACACACAGAAGACATGGAAAAAAATGTAGAGTAACGTTAAAAAAAAAAAAAAAAAAAATCAAACTTCACTAAGAACAGTTGTCTTGCATAGATAAATAAAACGACATAAAGCATAAAAACAAAGGATATGGTTGGAATTGAATGATATTAAGTGTATTTAACATCTAATATTTAATCTCTAGTTGTGTATGAGCAGCTACCCTACCTCAAGTCCCTGGGTGTCGGGGCCCTGATCCTGCAGGGCCTGTTCGATAAAGAGCTGTCTCCTTCAAACAGCACCGCGACCAGTAAACGGTTCATGACGTTAGCTCAGATCCAGCATCTGCTCGCAGAGAGCAACAAAATCGGTGAGTGAAGGACTGCAGAGATGGACTGAGACATTTTTTTGCATGATTAGAGGACTGATGAGCTTCTTGGCACTGCAGGTCTCAAAGTGGTGTTGGACATCTGCAAACTGGACGTAGCATCAGACCGCTCGACTTCAGCACATGTAAAAACCACCTGCCTGGTTTGGCTATTGAAGTGTGTGAAATTCTCAGTCATGGCTTTTTTTTTAACATGCACATGTGTTCTCTGCAGCATGTGCTCCAGTTCTGGTTGGAGCAGGGAGCAGCAGGCTTTGCAATCTGTGACACGGATGCAGCGTATGCAGAAAAGGTGACCTGTTGCTCAATGAGCTTATTCCAGCAAGCAGATTTTTCTCAAACTCACCCCTAATATATTTTCCATGCAGACTCTGTTGGAGTGGAGAGGAGTCTTCAAGGAATTCAGCAGTCGGGGGGAGGAGAGGTATTGTCACACATGCAGAGGAGGGATGTTCGTCAAGGTGAAGCTTCAAGGTGGCTGAGCCATGTTTTCTGTCTCTTCAGGATTCTGGTAGTGAAGCAGAAGCGCAAGGTTCTGTCTCCTCTGAACGTTACACTGGTGGATGTGGTCATGAAGTCAATTCTGCCATCGTCGCCTCACCTCCTGTCAGCCAGTGAAGTCGCTGACGCTATAGAGACTCAGCTGCAAACGAGAGAAGGCGACATCTGGCCCAGCTGGACCGTAAGTCATCATTCCATATACAATAAAGTTACAGTAGCTTGCGTTTGCAGAAATCTTGCACATAAATTGACCAAATTATAATGGCCTTCGCAAAAAAATGTGTGATTTTTGTTTGCTTCTCCAATTTTAGTGCTGCAAATACATTATATTGTGAAAAATGCTTATTGTTCTTTCACCTTCTTTTTCCCCTTAGTTGTTGGCTCTATTTAAGTTATGTCTTATTTTGATCTTACCATTTGTCCTTTTTTTTTTTCAGTTTTTGTAATGTCAGTGCTAATTCTTGAGATGTGCATGTGTAGTTGTGACAGGTTTGTGTTCTACTTGAAAAATGAGATATTCAAAAACAAATCTTAAGGATAAACTGTAAATGGGCTACAGTATCATAATATCTAGAGTAAATACAGAGGGTTTACAGTGAGGGGTGAACCAATGGTAACATTCAGGAACTGGAAGGCCAGAATAAATGTTACCAGAAAACTTCTAAAATAGCCTAAGGTTCTGGTATCAGATTATCTGGACAGATGAAACCAAGATAAACTGCTATCAGAATGATGGGAAGAGAACAGTCTGGAAAAGGAAAGGAACAGCTGATTACCCAAAGCACCACGTCATTTGTCAAAATTTGAAGTTGGTAGCAGTGATGAAAGGCAAAGCATTTCCAAGGTGGAAACTCAGAATTTAGTGCTGTCAATGGACTTTATCCAAAGAATTAGGGTTATATTTACCATCATGTTTGTCCAAATACTATGAAGCCCCTGAAAATGTAGGTATTCTGCATAAAACGGTCATAATTCCTTTTAACTCAATGTTTGTATTATTACTCTCAGTGCCAGAGGGAGGTGGAGAAGTTTCACAGTGCAGCTTTGTGTGGAAACGTAACATCCTTCTTAGTAAAATTTTTATCCTTTCTGACTCAATAGATTAACAGGGAACTGCTATCTTACCGCTACTTCATGTTGGTTGTGAACTGCATCTTATGGACACACGAATCATGAGCTAACAGGCATTGTCTCAAAGAAAAAGCCAGAAGAATAGACAGTATACAATCATGCTTATACAGCTTTCCCAGAGTGCGTATACTGTGATTTTGCAGGTTATTATTCGTTGACATGTTCCTAAATGCTACGCTGCATTGATATTTGTTTCATGGGACAAGCTACATCAGTCAGGGCAACTTTAACAGTTAGTGCAATGATTATTTTTTTTCCCACGGAAAGTCATTGTACTAATAATGAACTGTCGGTCTTAAATTCAACTTAAGTACTTGATTAAATTTCTGAATCGTTTTTGTCTCAACCGTTACTATAAAATGAACAATGTCAAGGCAGTCACTCGGTTATCTAAAATCCTCCTGCTTCACTGTAAATTCTCCAGTGGCCTAGAGGCCTCCGTCTCACACTCGTGTCCAGAGGATAAATTGTGTTCAATTTATTCTCCCATTTGAAAATCTGATTTTCTGTGATGAATGTGAAATTCTTAGTGTCTGATTCAGAGCATATATATTCTTACAAAGTGGGGTGTTTTCAAGAATTTCCAATGCTCAGGTAATGGTTAAAAGGTTATACCCCTTTAGTTTATAGGAGGTTGTCATTAACAACCTGCCATGCGTTTCTGCAGGTTGGAGGTAAAGCACCGCACGAACTGAAGGCATTGCTGCTGGTGTTGACCATGACTCTGCCTGGATCACCTGCAATCCAGTATGATGACATCGACCAAATACAGGTGAGATCCAGTTAGAATCCGACTCCATTTTCAAAGGGTCATGGTTACCAAATATACACTGTCTTCCATGCAGAACGCGTCTCGGAAGCTCAGCTGGTTACATGGAGAGACGAACACATCGGACACTCGCACAGTCAGTAAAGCATTTACTTGTTCCCTCAGAAATGGGACCAAATCTTATTTAAATCCGACTCCTGTCTCTGCCGTCCCTCCCTCAGGACCAGGACAAGAGGAAGTGTACAGCAGCGGCTCTCTTCACCTCCCTCAGTCACTCCAGAGCCAGAGAAGAAGCTCTGCTTTACGGCAGCTTCGCCTTTCTTCCCTTCAACTCCTCCAACTTCATACTGGCCTCCCCTCCATCTCCTCCAATCCTGGCCTTCTTGCGCTCCTGGGGCTGCGTCCACTTCCTCATCCTGCTCAACGTCGGGCCTGACCTTCACGCCCTGGATCCTGCCTGGGCCCCGAGCCTGCCTGAAGTGGGCGTGTTTGTGGCCAGCACTGGAATGGACCGTCTGGGGTCGACGACTCTCAACGCGCTGGAGCTGCGGCCCCACGAAGCCATCGTCATCAAACTGTTCAAAGCAGGCAGCTACTCGTAGACGTGTGTCGAGAAGAGACTGAGGATGTCTTTCGTTTTATTTCAGTTGTCATAACTCAGAAAAGACAGAAAATAAAGACGTTTTGTTTGTAGTTGACGGGGAGTATAGTGACACTGAGCATGCTTTCGAAACGTGATTTGAGGTGTTAAGAGACGAGCTGAGAACCTGTTAGTTTTTAAAACGATTTTGATTTTGTATTCAATAATTTACAGGCCAACAAACCAAAGATGGACAATAAAGTGACTTAACGTGTTGTCCTGTATCCAGAATTTGAGGAAAAATTAAAGCATAACCTTGAACCGCTAACATTCAACATTCTTGAATTTGAGGTTCCTTGTGGCTTCATACTGTTAACAAAAGTCAAACTTGCAGATGGGAACATGCTGGAAAGATTTAAAAGGCGGGGGCAAAAAAAAAGACTGAGTCCTGCCTCCACATAGTTAAGTAATTCCCTTCTGATATGAATACCAGAGTTTTTTTTTTTTTTTTTTTTTAAAAGGACTTGTGGGATTTTGAAAATTCATGGAAACTAACCATGTGGACTGTTCTGAGCACAATGAAATGTCTCTGCGGTGGTGTTGCCATTAATAAGCCTGAACAGATAAAACAATCATTGTGAACCACGTCCCTAATTACTGGTCAAACAAATCAGTCTCAGAACACTGCCAGTGATTTTATGGGTGAACTCGCACAAAAAAAATGCAAGATGACAGTTCAGGAGGCGTGCACTAGTTTGCCATACAGTGGTGCTGCAGTAACAACTTTTTATTACTTGAGCTCTGAAGATTAGAAATGCATTACAGGACTTGCTGTCATTCCCGTTAGCCCATCCTCAGAATGAGAGTGAATAATATTGATCACATGGAAGAGGAGAGTTTAATTAGTAATCTGACAGTAATAAAAATAAATTGCATTAACTTAACTGTCTTATTCAGGTCCAGCTGAAACTTGATGCAGAGGGAATTATTTCTGTTGTCACATAACTACTTACCCCAAATAAAAGCTTTTTGAACCTCCAAATGGCTGAAGTGTTAAACAGCAGAGCACCGCATATCAAGTGAATGTTGCCCTGTAACCAAGGCTGATGCTATGGTCGTAACATGACACACACAAATGATTAAACTTAAAACACAATCATCTGTTTATCTTCGCACCCTCTCCATTGTATATACTCTAAACGCACTGCACACATGCCCAAGCCTCATGACAGTTAAAAATAATCCGTGAGCTGAGATAGAGCAGTGTGTTTTCGTAAAATGCCACTGCCGAACATCACAATCTGTTTGAAACGGATAGAAAATATCTCTATGGCAACATAGACAGTCTTTTTCTTTCAATACTTTATTTTACATGAACTAATGTGTACCGCTTCATGAATACAATTTTATTGTAGAACTCTATTCACTCCTTTTAATAGATGTACAACTCAAGTACTTGTATCTTAGAAGACCAAATGTGCAGGTGGTAATGTGACTTACCTCTGCTCATTCTTGACTAAGCGTCACTGTAAAGTGAAAAGTGAATGTGTAACACGACCAGAAACACAAAGGATAAACACTCAAGTCATGCTTCATCTGACTGCACAAACCCAGCAAGAGATTTTAAAGACACGCAACGTTACAACACAGTATATATTTGTATATAAGGCAGACATACAGTCTACTTAAATGCAGCACACAGCATTAAGTCACAACAGTTTCTCACACTGAAATTTGCAGCAGCAAGTTTTCAGATGCAAAGATGCTCTAAAAAGAACAGTCACAGACGATCTGGTCGGTAGCTTAGAAAGTCACTGAGAATGACATGCATGACTCTAATCGACTGTTCGTTTAAGGAATTAAGCCTAGCTCAACAGAAAAATGCCTTTAAAAACCCAGCTGGCTTCTCTGGAAAAGTGCTAAAGGTGGGATTACCCAATCTGATTTACCGTTTATCATTAGCCTGTTAGATCACAATAACCACTGAGATCGCACTCCATCACCGTACGTTAGTTACAGTGGCCTGTGTTGTTTGTCAGATAGGACGCCTGGATTGTTTGACTATTGCAACAAAAAATCATACAACACAGTGAGAAAGTCAGAAAAGTGTCTTCAGATGGGAAAAGCCAATCCAACACAGCTGCAGTCCAGACACTTGCTTAAGAAGTAATTAATTCAAATTAAATGAATTGCTACATGTAGTCAGCTATAATGCTAAACAGTGATTACCCAAAGCATGCCAAGATTAAGCAAATGTGGCCACAAGATGAGTCAGCAGACCTAAAACCTAATTTAAGCACGTTAGCATGACGGATGCACAATGTTAGATTATCCTGAATTCACAATGACAATATTATTTTTATATTTGAGCATGTAATTAATTTGCAAACTTGTGTTTTTTTCCTTTTTGAAAAAACAGAAACAGATATAGACATAGAAAGTGGAGAGACTCTCAGACTATGAACGTACAAAAAGAGAAATTACACTTGATAGGGACAAAGCAACCAGATGGACTGCAGGGCCAGATAAGCTAATATCTGCACTGCATTATTTGCATAATACTATCGTATGTGAGTTATTAACACAATATCAATATTTTATTTTATTAAAGTTACAATGAACATATCAATATCTTGAGACATCAGCATCACCACCCACAACACCGACTTGTGATAAGACATGACTGACTGTTCTTGATTAAGGCCTGCTAATTGTTTATGTGTACATCTCTTATTTTAAACCTGAAGAAGACAAAGAAGTTTTGGTACCTTGATTTAAAAAAAAAAAAAAAAAAAAAAAAAGTTTCTTGCTCTGCTGACTAAATAAATCTCGTACTTTGCAGAGTTTTTGAGCCAGTGTCTGTGGCTGTAGCTAACTGGTTTTATGTCAGTGTTTGTGTTATTACTCTCAGTGTCAGAGGGGGGTCAAGAAGTTTTACGGTGCAGCTTTAAGTGGAAACTTAACATCCTTAATAAAATCTTTATCTTTTCTGACTCAATAGATTATCAGGGAACTGCTATCTTACTGCTACTTCATGTTGATTGTGAACTGCATCTGATGGACACTGAATGTATGAATCTACGCCTCAGTGTTTCAGAGAAGAGAATAGACAGTATACATTCATGCTTATAAAGCTTTAACAGAGCACTTACATTGTGATTTTGCAGGTTATCATTTGTTGACATGTTCCTTGGTGCTACGCCCCAGTGCTGTTTGTTTCATGGCACAACAGTTTCCATCAGTTAGTGAACATTTAGCAGTTAGTGCAACCGTGTTTTCCAAAGTTAATTCATAGAGAAACTGTAACAGCCACATCTAAATTTCCCCTGCAGCAGATACGTCTCCAGTGAGGTCTTTGTGCCTTGAAATGTTGAGCAGATGTGTTTGGCTTGAGTTTGATTCTCCGAGCCTCTGGTGACCCTGCACAGTGGCGGGTCACACAGGTAAATTGGAGTACATGTTGTTCTGCTGAGCGTCTGCAGGGTTGCGCTGGTTGTGACTGTCGAGCGGCAACGATAGAGCGCAGTGCGCCGTCGTCTTCACGGCTCCTCGGCTGAAGCGGCAGGTAAACAGAGAGCAGAGGTGGTCGAACACAGACTTGCGGAAGATGATGAAGACCCAGGGATCCATGATGGGGTTGAAAGCGTAGAAGCGGAAGGCTGTCAGGTTCGCTGTGTCTCCACAAAACGGGTGAATGTAGTTGATAAAACCTGCGATCTGATAGGAGAGTGTTGAGGTTAGACACAAGATTCTTCAACATTCTTGAGAAACATAAAACTGAGAAGTTTTTGTTGGCAGCAACAGTCAATCATTCTGCAGCCACATTCTGGCACTGACTCATTTAACCATTACTTATCCACTGCAGGTTTGGTACCATAGATGCTGTTTGTGTCAGCAGGTGTCATGCTCACTTCCTGGAAGCACAGCCTGCCATGTTATCTGCACGCTCTGGACTTCTTTCTGAACACCCACCCCCATTTTTCCCTAACACGGCATTTAGGATTTATTTTAAAAGAACAGTTGGGGCTTGGAGAGAAGAGTACATCTTTGTGCCGTCACACAATCTTCACTGTTCTGCTTAATGCCTCCCAGTGACATGCAAGCCATGACTTCCTTGTAAGAAATTACACCGGTGATTAAACAAAAGAAGTGATTTGATGATGCCACTTTGGGCCCTGGGCGATTGTGATGAGAATTTTTCACCATTCGTTGACATTTTAAAGACTAAATGAGGAAGCGATTGATCCATGAATTTAATCTACAATTAAATCTCTACTGAAAGAGAGTAACTAAAATCTGTTTTCAATCGGAAAATCGAATAATTAAATAATTGTAAGATTAATTTAAAAAAAATGTTAAAAAGTCTTGTTCACTCTACGCGTCTGGTAACCCGTCATTCTACAAGACTAAATAATTTG
This sequence comes from Mola mola, assembly GCA_001698575.1. Classification (NCBI taxonomy): domain Eukaryota; kingdom Metazoa; phylum Chordata; class Actinopteri; order Tetraodontiformes; family Molidae; genus Mola; species Mola mola. The sequence continues at coordinate 6,321,320 of KV751316.1, forward strand.
TCTGCAAGCTGGAGCCAAAGCCAAGCAGAGTCAAGACTCAGTAACAGCAGGTCACAATTTAGTTGTCACTTTGCTGTTGAAACCAGATGAGAACACAGGACCGTGTGTTCAGTATCAGTGTCAGCCGAGACCGTGGTTCATCTTGTCCGCTGGCTGTTTCGAAGTACGCCTTGAATTTTCAGAATACAGATGCAGAGAATGCCACATGACAAAACCCTAGCGTTTTCTCAGCTTTACTTTGTCGGCGTGACGGGTAGCGCAAACAAAAAAGCTGGACGCTTATTCATTGTGGGCAGCAGCTGGCCCAAGACGCTTATTTGTCACCTCGCTGCTCTTCTCTATCAACAATCCTCCATTTCCTCCATGAAATATCTCACAAGCGGACTAATTAATAGCTTGTGCTGGGTGCTTTAGTGCTTTGGCATTAATGTTTCCCTGTTGCTAGGGCCTGCACAAGAAAAAAAAAAATAAGCGCAAGACAGAGTGAGAGGGCCCAGAGGGAGAAAGTCTCGGGCCGGGGCCAAACCAAACAGCCAGATGGACACCGGGCAGAATATGTCTCTTTCTACGCTCATTAACAAACTGAACTCACAAGGATATGGTTGCATGAAACATTGGCGATAGAGAGATAGTAAGAGGCTGAAAAATGTGTGTGAGCCAAAAACAACAGTAATTATCATATGACGCTTCAACGAAGATGTTGAACTCAGCGCCAGAAGTCAAACCATAGAACAGCATCGTCACCTGATGGAAGTGGTTGCAGTCCAGTGTGAAAGAAAACACCCAGACGTTCTTGATATTTTTTAGGAAGTAATCGTTATATGAGGTTGTGGAATGTCTTGCATTGCAAAACTGATGCTGTCAAAACTACTGCCAGATTCTCACTAGTTTCTCCAGTAAAATACACACACACACACAGTCATAACTGACATGTTCATGTATTGGCCTCCTTTTAGAAGGCAACATGTCTACTTTTTGAAAATGTGACACGAAACCTACCAAACATTTCAGTTTGACCTGATGCCATTTTGTCGGCCAGTCAGTCAGTGTAATGATTGACCTTGGTCTAAAAATTTAATACCATCAAGTTATGCAATCACATTCTCTTGGACTGTATTAAAATGACAAGTTTACTGTACTAGATTAGGATAGAACACACATAGAACAAGAAATATCTTGTTTTTTTCATTAGCAAGACTGTATATGTACTGCCAGCACACAGATGTAGCATTTTCCAATAAAAATAATAACATCAGAAGGTTTACTATAATTTCAAGATATTACAGATTAAGGGAGAGCAAATGTTCTCTCTGTAAATATATATTTTTAATTGGCATTTTAAAACTTACTTAACACAAACAACACAATATACACATACGCAAACCATGAACCGTTGCCAGAAATGACAGAATACACGTATACAGAATAACTACACATATTGTAAGCTATAATATAAATATCCTTGTAAAGATAATCATTGATCACCAGTCATGAGGTTTCTGCCTTCAACAATCCATGTTTTTTTTTCATAGTACAGTTGTATGTCCTTTATTTATGCACTCTTGGTCCATCATCGTCCATGGTCTATCATCCAAGCCATCTTTATAAACCCTGCTCATTCCATCATAATTAGATAAATGTATTATTTCGATTTATATATTCATGCAAAGTGTGTCCGCTAATAGTCTATTGATGCAGTTTAGGAGGAAATACATTTTTGCCACCAAGTGCTGTGTTTACTTTGTGAAATGATTCAAAATCTTCCCAATTATCAGGCACATTACCTCTGTAATGCTTCAATCTAATAATCTACTAATACGTTATAGCTGAGCAACAGCAGGTGTAAATATTTAGTAAAATCTACTCCCTCTATATTACAAAACCTTTGGGTGGTGCAGCCCATCGACTGATCAAACCTAGGACCTTCTTGCTGGGAGGCGACGGTGCTAACCACTGTACCACTGTTCCTGCTGGAAATAATTTATCTGAATTAATAATCTGAGTAAAAATTAAGATAAACATACGAAAAAATGTAATTGTAAATGTCTCTTTTGCCCTCCAACAGTTCTTGTTATTCATCGTCCGCCGGTGCCGGCTCTGCCATCATCGCCTCCTGTCTTTTTCCATATTACCACCTTCACCCCTGCTTCTGTCCCAGCATGCCACGCTGCCTCTTATGGTCCTCTCAGCAGACCTCAAACACCACACACAGGGACACTAATCACACGCTGTCTTTTCCAAGCACAGCAGACAGTGGGGCCAAAATTAATGGGATGTCAGGCTCTCCTTAAACAGGAGCATATTAAACGTATCAGCCTGTGGATGAAGAGCAGGCAAGAAATGGCATCCAGCAGGCGAGGCTCTGGCTGGAGTATTTAGGAGAACAGAGAATCGTGCTGGTGTGGGAAGCTCAGAGAGAACAGACTGTGAGAACTCTTATAGATGTATAATTCCAGCAGAAGCTTATCTGTTCGCACACCTAAACAGACACATACCGTACATTATATTCGCAGAGAGCTGCATGAGCAGGTTGTGCACACACATCATCATCCACTGGGCTGCAAACTGCACTTGTACTCAAAACAGTACAACGGAAACTTATCGTTTCATTTTTTTTCCATCAGTCATCAATAAGATTCAACTGTAAAACGGAAACACTTTCAAGGTTGCAAATAAGATTTTTTTTTTTTTAATTTTGTTTTAATCTTCTTTTTGAAGTTTTTTTTGAAGATTAAGATTTTGAAAAATTCTTCACATCCGGAACAGAAAATCAGTAATCTCAGAATTAAGAAACTAGAATTAGCTTTGTCTTGTTTTTTCAATTAAAGAATGCATCAAATATGTCGATTTGTCTAATCGATTCATCCACCACTGGAGCTGTTTGTATGTCTATATATCGTGATGACTGAGGCGCCTCATTTATCTGGACACAGCTGGTGTACATGGGTACATCCTGGCCAAGATACATCAGATGCTATTTGGGGTGGCTGCTGTCTCTTTCAGGAAACAGACAACATAATGGATGTCTACGCTCTCACATCCCATTACTTTCCATCTTGTTGGTCCTGGAGGACTCCTTATTTGTTCTCTTTCTTCCTGATCCTCTTTCACTGCAGGATCATTACATGGGGGGGGGGAAGTGCAGCGATGATGTGCTTTTTACAGAGGGCTGTTTACAGCAGTGAGCAAGCAGGGGGGGCGAGAGAAAACACTGCTGCGCTTCATAAATCTCTGAAGGAGCAGTTCAACATTTCTATAAATACACTTTACGGCTATTCTTCCGCGATTAATGATAATAGAATTTTTGCACACTGGTTAGCAGGCCATTGCATATTCATACATGTTATCCGGATGAGTAGAAGCTCAATATTTACTCTGTTTCGGTTTCCAATGGCTCATCCCACTTTGTTCACAAACTCTTTGGTGACTTTTGATGCAGACAATAGGAGCAGTTAGACAGAATGAAAGCAGTAGACTTTTCAGGCTGTAATCCAGTCAGTGATGCAAATGTATGTGCCCTGTGTTTTGCCTTTCAAGCAACGTACACCCCGCAAAGATTTGAATTCTAATGTCCACCCTGTGCACTTGCTATTGTTGCTAAATCACAATGTAACATCTGTATGGTAGGATAGGAGATGCCAACATGTCAGTAAAGGTGGTCAAATTTTGCGAATTGAATTAGAGGCTGTAAGAGTAGTCAGGTTTGAAAAAGTTCGACATCGCCTTCGTACTTTGGAAAAATGAAGAAATAAATAATTAAAAAATACTAATAATACTCTCTACTAGTATATTCCCACAACTACAACTGTACTCTTGCTAGCTGGAGAATTTACAGCATGTAATGTGTTCAAAAATCATTAAATGTCTCCTTACATTTCTGTTTGATTTACTGTGTAAACAACATTTTAGCGGGCTTGTGAAGTGGAGGAAGGCTTAAACTACTCCTCTTTAACTCACACTTAACGTCTTTATGATTGATGTAAGACATCCTGATTGCCTCTACTTAATGTAAAGACACAAGATTTACATCAGCGTTCTAACCTCACTTAGAAATAGAGCATTAATAGAGTTATAATTCAGGAATGTAGACTATCGAATTGTTTCCTTTAAAATAAGCAGCTGATTGGGCCAAAGTGTGATACAGAGGTTGACCAGCATGTGAAACTAGTGACTCAGATTTGAACCCCTTCCGTCTTTCCCTCTCACTTCTCATTAAACTTCAGACCCATAAAATGTCTTTCTGCTTAGAATCTACTAATCTGACCCACCTCTGTCCACTCCTCATTCCTTGTCACTCTGACGCATCGATCTGGGATTCAAAAAACAAATTAGAACCGATTGGAATTTGCACTTACAGCGATGTTTCACAATCAACCACAAGATGTATACACTTCTCCAGAGGTCCTTCAGGCAGCGCAGCCAAGCAGGTGTGTCTGTCCTGAGCTGTCTGACCGCACTGACCTCTGTCCCACATTTCGTTCCTGAAGGACCTGACGATAGTTACGCAGACTTTAATGTACGGTTACCAGAGTGCTCGCACACCGAAGGGGAATTTTACTACTCTGTAACGTGCAGTTAGAAAGTTAAATAGGTAGAGTTTTGTGTCATCTGATACACTGAGTGTGATACAGAGGGGAAGGAGTGGGCGTGCGCTTGTAAGAGCGTTTCCACGTATCTGCCGATCAGTTTGGCCATTAAGGCAACTCCTCCCCAGGCAGGTGTAGCGATTCCTTCAACACAGAGAACACAGCTTTTTAGCAGTAATAAGCTGTTCATTTCTGAAGCATCACAGGTTTCATTTAAATGTAAATGTGCTCTGCTTCAGGAGCCAGAAAGCATGAAATGTTAACAAGCCGCAACAATGTGAGGGAAGAAAGTCAGTCTGTTTGTCTTGAGACAAGTTTCATTAGGGGAAAAACGCTGTCTGGTTTTGGTAGACTTTCCTCTTTAAGAGCCTGCTCGAGGTTAGATAACTGCAGGTGATGAAACTCTATTCCAGAAAAAGTCATCGCTCTGACAAAGACTATCTGGGAAGAACAGAGACCTCAGGGCATCTTAACCGACTATTTTACACGCTTCTGCTAAAAAAAGATGCCTTTTTGATCATTCTCCTGCCCCAATAGCATACTAAATAAAGATTCAGTTAAATACAGAATTTTCTAATTCTGGGTAAAGTGAGATCGGTCAACGGTCATGCATGTGTGGTGTGAGAAAATGCAGGAGTTGCTGGCAAGCTGGCAACTGGTAACACAAACAGTTAAGAAGAAAAAAGAACCCACTAAGACAAAAGCGGAAGGGAGAGCAAAAACGTGCAAGCTTGCCAACTTAGAAATGGAGCACAGCTAAATCTGAAGTAGGCAGATGTGTGTCAATACATAGTAATGATAAGTTAACAGGTTACAAAATCATGGTGCAACAGACGTTTGCCACAGTTCCTCTTTAACAGGGAGTCTAATCTATGGCCCTTTGATGTATATGAGGTCTGTCCCCCCCAACTGTTTTTTAAAAAACCCCAGTGTTAATATTTTGACCAAGTATAAGTAGCCCTACAATATTCTTTCAGTATAGATATCAAGGTGTACGTGAGTTTGTTGTCCAGTCCTTGCTTTTATAAAGAACTTTTGTGAAGGAGTATCAAGATATATTCGAGGGGGTCTGAAAATATATTGTTAATTACGATAATGGCATTGTAAAGTTTCAACTGAATCGTATTGTATTTGACAATGTGTATCATGATAATCCACTAAAAATCATCTGCTTAAGTAGCAAGGATGACCTATTTTACAAAAACTGCATAGATGCTTTACGATATGTGCAGGGAGGCAACAAGAAACCTCCCAGAAGCAAAAATATGGGCACAATCATGTCTTTCTACAATGGCAAAACATCAGTACTATTCAATATACTGCTGTTCAATCAATTCATTAGTGAGAGTTTCGGTGTATTAATGTAAAGTGATACATCGAGTTGTGTCCTGTATATCGTGATGTGGCGCACCCCAAAAAAAATCATTGTATTTTTTTAAGGCCCTGCCATTACAAACATGCCTTTATTAGCATCTGTCTTTCTTAAATACTGAAATGAGAAAGAACTGAGTATAACAAAGTAAGCGTGTCTTAGAACCATTTCAATTGTAACTACTAAAAAGCTGCCCATGATGCTATTTTTCTTTCACTGAAGGTATTTTTAGGAGGAACGCTCTAGGAGCATTTTCAGGTTCTGTCCATTTTAGTAAACATAAGTTGTGAAACTTTGGGCTTTGAAATCCCAAACCACAGACTCACAGGCACTGGCAGTCTGGTTCTAATTGTCTTGTTGAATTAGTTTAGTCCCTATTGTCGGCGTTCGCTGGCTCACACACGTTTTAAACGCAGGACTCAGATTAAATGCAGCGGAAAAACATCAGAGAGAGTATGTGAAACTGTCAGTTCCCAAAATTAAAGAAAAATAAATCAACAATTACTGAAAAAGAAACCAGATTCGTGCTGGGTTGTTATCACACAATTTCAGTTTCATCAATTTTTCTGTTCTTTTCTTTCTGACTGAAAAGTCAATAGCCATACATGCCAGCACAAATGTTGTTTTTTCTCCTTTCTTTCTTTTAGTCAGAACCTTTTTCTGACAGGAAATATGGCACAAGAAAGAAAATTAACGTTCTCTTTTATTCAATGATTTACTTGTAATTGTACAATTTTTTTTTCCTTCAGTTGGAATAGTTGTCATCTACTGACAAATGTCTCTAATCCAACTGAGCAATAGCAGCCATATAGTCCAATACACTCAGTGAAGTTCAATATATGGTCAGCTGTTTCCCTGTTCACACGTCAACCAGCACAATGACAGATAATCATCAGTCTGGGTTGTTTGCTTTGAGGGTGTTGTATTTCACTGTCGCGTCTCGGCCAAGTTTTATTAGATCGTATATCTCTTGAGATTGCAGGCAAGCTGGATTGTTGTCCTCCGTGCACCAACACTTCCTGGTACATTTTCTAAGGCGAAAAACACCGGGAGTACGTTTGGGAAGGCAGTAACATTCTGGAATTGTGCCCCAATTGGGAAAACAAGCCTGCCATTGCATGTTTGTTTTATCATTGACAAGTCAAATCATTCATGGATTTCTCCTCACTTTATTTGCACAGAAAAAAAGGCAGAACAATGGAACTGTAGGTGGCTGGCATCCCCATGTTAGCCTGCTGTAACTGGCTAAATGACGAACATCCCAACCCGCAAATCCCGAAATCAACTTAAAATTTTTTATTGGAAACGACTTGCACATGAAACTCTTAGTTTAGTACAGTACAGGGCACTGAACCTGAAATTAGTCACGGAACATACAGTTTTTACGCCATTTTGACATTGTCATTTTTTTCAAAAAATATATTTGAATGTGAGTGGAAAAAAATGAATCTTCAAACTCCCCCCTTAGTTAATGCCAGTTTACAAAAGACATATGACTTATCAAGCTCTTTGTCTCTGAATGTGTTTTTGGTACTTTTATATTAAATACATAAAAGGAGCAGATAGAGCTAAAACAGATAATAAAAATAGAAATAGAAATACCACTCGGCCGATACCTATTTTAAAAATTTTAAATCAGTTCATTCAACAGTTGTTATCATGACAAATGCTAGATAAGTATATTGGCACAATCAAATAGCAATACACTGTATAAGAATCTGATTATCAACCTGAGATAGTCCTAACTTTCAGTGCAATGCTGTGTGGGAGATGCTGAGAAGTAAACAATAAAAAAACTATAAGTTAATTGAGAAGGACACTAATTAATGGGCACGCATGCTGATATTTCTTAGTCATGGCTGTGTAACTGCAAATACCTTCACACAAGCTCTCTTCAAGGGGGAGATCTTTGTTTTCTCTATCAATGATAACCAGCATTCAGGCAAAAAATATGCTAAAAAACGTAACTATTGAGGTTCTTGTTAGTACACAAGCAGATGAAGAGGGAAACACATTTTGATATCAGTGCAAAAGGGGAAGGATCCAAAACCAATAAAACACGTGCTGCAACACATGATAAGAAGGAAATGCAGCACACTGTGTAAATAGTATGTTGTACCGAAATTTACACTTGAAAGTATCACCAATGTTGATCAAGAAGACAAATAAAACTAAAGTAACCACATTTCACAGTAGAAACATGAACAAGTTCCCTCTTCGGCTTGTTTGGAGATTCACAGCTAACAGGAAAAATAGACGTTGGACTCTTGAACAGCTTATAGTGAAAGTTCAGTCCGGAAGCTAGGAAGACTGGACTAACTCTTTCACCTCACGTTTCAGCTGTCATTTCAGCAAGGTTTTACGACAGTTTGTATCTCACATCAAATCCTCTGATCAGAGGTGGTTTCTCATGAAGATCCCCACATCAAGCATCTAGACATCTCCAGACAGGAGGCTCCCTATGGTCACACCACTTCCTGTGGTGATCTACTTCCTGCTGGGGCCAAATCTATACTGTTTTGTTCACATTAAAGTTCATCGGCTTGAAATTCTCATTTATTCTTCTTATTGGTCTTTCCCGATTGAAATGACTGAGTGGACCAAATGCTCAAGTTCCAGAAAGAGGTCACCAGTATCGGAAAGAAGAATCTCTCTTTATAAGCTTGATCCACTGTGCTTATGTGGGCACAAGAACTATTTTCACTCTGCGTGAGCAATGTCTGCTCACCGATCATTATGCAGATTGTTTCACTGAATTCTCACCTATTTTTTCCCTCTTAATACCAACATTAAACCTACCACAGCCCTGCTCCATCACGTCAAGTCAGCCAAGTCTTTTCTGCGATAAACCCAGACAGGATGTGTCATATCAGATAGAAACTGCTGAACTATAATATACTACACTATACTATATACAGCTGCAGTCACTGTGGGTTTAGACTTACTTTTTATTATTAGAACAAACATAGTCACAGATGGTATGGATGTAGCCGGGTTAAGCAAATCATTCAAATATATTATTTTTAAAATAGTGAAAACTGAAGACATGTCGCTCCATTCACTTAAAAATGCTTCAAACAGGCAGTTTCTTGTTTAGTTTGAGCAACACTAACCAAACAAATGAGTTGGAGGTTGCTATTGATTGGAGAAGACAGATTTATTCTGGGCTGAAGGCTCTTAATCTCCCGAAGACGCAAGCGAGGCACAACTGTACACAAATCAACAACATTAATAAGTTTGCTTTTTACGATTCTGTCAATGTAGAAGCGTGTGCATTTATTTCAACCTTCCAGAGGAGTGTCTGATTATATGCTGTTCTGAACTGGAAACGCCTACACAAAAAACCTCAAAAACTCCCAGAGCGAACATTTTAACCGACAGCTCGTTTCACTCATCATCATCTCTCAGGCGGCAGGGCTGTGACTGGCCTTTTTTTTTTACACTCATTCAGTGGCAATGCTGCAACAATGCTAGTAAATGACATGTGCAATATCCAGAGTCATTGGCTAAAATTAACAATGATGCTGCTGTCATCATTTTCTAGCTTTGGAGAGAAGCAAACACTTTAACCAATGCAGTCTTAAAACTCCCAAAAGCTGTTTTTAATGTTTTGTTTGTTGTTGTTTTTTTTGTTTTTTTTACAGTAAACAACATTAGTTTGTCTGTAACGGTGCCCCAGCTGACACAATAACACTGCAGAATGAGAGCCCCACTCACACAGCTCTAATGGAACTATGTTTCCAGATATCATCTATCATCTCAGCTCCATTCGCTGAGCTTTTACTGATAATTATTTATAGAGTAAGTTTTTTATCTGACGTTTTTGAGGAAGGGCTATTAAAGTTTTAGCTGTTTAAAATGTCAAGGGATCGACCCAAATGTCTTACTTCCAATACTGACTTAAATTATTCATAAACACAACAACAGATCTATAATGGGCAATAACATTATGCCCCAACCGTCATATATTATTTTCAGCGAACGACTACCTGTGATTTAGATGGATAGGGAGAGTTCAGATTTTACTTTCTCTCTATTTACCAACAAAGAAACATTTTCATCATCTGGTAGGCCCTCACTGGAAGCAAACACGTGTTGTTCAGGCCGGGGAACAGAGAATTAGATAATGAATAAACAAAAACACTGACACCCAAATAGAATATTTTTCATTGTTGCAGCTCAGCTTCTCATTTAGCACTTATTTCCAGTCTGCAACATTAAACAATAAAGCTAGGATACATTATGATTAATCCAAATAAAAGGCCACACATACGGTTTTTCTATAGATATATGTGACAAGACGTGAGTTTTCATCATATATGAAACTTAAATCACATGAGCACTTCTGTGTGAAGTGAGTCCTATAGCGCTGAGCCCACAGAGGATTGTGACCCTCAACAATGAAACTCTTTTGGTTTTCCAGCCCTTAAGTGTGGCTCATCATGGGGTTTTTCCAGCTGTGTTTTAAACACAGAAAAATCCAATGTACACTGCCTGCTCAGAACCAAACAGCTGAAAGTGTAGCTGGTGAACACAGTGGAGCATTTAGCAGACCAAAATCTGTGCTAAAAGAGGCTGAATATTGGGCTTATACTCCTCAGGTGGCTTTAAAAAATGGATGCTAACACTGTATCAACGCAACAAGAAGTGATATTTACAGCTTGTTTTCACTGACCCCCCGAGGTACCGAATAAATCAGATACCGCTGGTTTAAATCAAAACCTCCAATAATACAATTAATTAGATGTGGGGCAGCAGAGGAAGGTGTCCTATATTTCAGCTGTGAAATGCATCCAAACTACGCCACAAGAGCTATAAAACACAGCATGGCACAATAACACCGAGTGATGTTTTCTACCTTCCACCTTTGACCTATTTTCTGTGCCTCGAGCATTAAAAGTCTCCCGGGCACCTGCTCACCTCCTCTTGTCCTCTGATTAAACCTGAGGCCAGGTTCTCTCCATCAGCGAAGCATTAAAGTCATTCAATATCTACACCCATGCTGCCTCGAGGATGGAGGCCACTCTGTCACCCGTTGTGACTTAAATCGAATGGAACAAAATGAAAACAGGTAAACGGAGTACATGTATGGAAGGGTGCGTGCGTGTCACATGTTTGTGTTGCATCCATCCATTAAGTATGGAATCAGCATTGTTGGTTTGAAAAAGCCAGCAGCTGATTGCATAGCATCATCTTTCCCGATAGAGGCCCGAGTTAAGCTCTACATGATATTTATCTCCGAGCCAGACAAAAAGGCTGCTTCTCTTATTCTGCTGCCTTTGTCAAGTACAATAGGGGAGTGAAACTCACTATAAGTAAAGATGATTGACTAACACACACATCTGATACTCATGCAAAGGTCATGCACACACCACCATCACATAACCAGGACCATATTCTATCTTCTCTAGGAGGAAATTACCCCTGACTCTGTCTCATCTAGAAAGTAGGGACTTTCCCTCTTCCTCCACACTCTGAGCCACTTGGATGTGGGGTTTTGTGCGTGAATATTTCTGCATATTTTCACTGTCACTCGAGTCTGGGCTTTGACTGGACTTGTCGCTCATTTTAAAGCAGGATCTCATCCGTGAGCTCAATCTTGTCAGATCTCAGAGTCTCGGAACAGGGAACCATTACAGCTCTTGCATCTTCAAACAACAAATATTCTTGGTAATGCTGTTTTTAAACTGATAAATAGGCCCAGACATCTGAAGGAGTGACACACTGTGTTCTGTTGCACATCTTCTTCTAATATTGGGCAGTTTCAGAGTCATTGGAGGGGGTTTGGCTTATTCTGTTTCCTTCTTGTACAAACCACAGAATGTACTGTGGTCCTGCGTAGGAGATGTCTGTCACCTCTCCTGATGTCTTTTGGGATAACCTCGACGGCCATTACTTTTAAAATAACAGCATCCAATCCGTGTTCAACTTGTGATAAAGGATTTGTAATCACATCACAGAGCCTCGGATCTTTTGTCACACTGCGTCTAAGTGGTGGACTTTTGCCAGTAATGAACGGGTCAGTTGCTGCTCTTCCATTTTTGGTACCTGCCCTGGGGTTATCAAGGTTCTCCACCGACAGCCATGCACATACTGCGTCATATTAGCGCAGCACTTAATTGATCCAGATATTGACTGGAAACATATGAGTCCAGGGCAACTTCTGTGGTTGCCATAGGAATGGTGTGGAAGTAGCATGATGGAGATGGTCACAATCATGTTATCAAAGTGTACCAGTCCATGTAAGAGACAGACAGGCTGAAGAAAGGCTGGGTGGAGTTAAGCTGATTTCCCTTTTTAGAGGGAAACCTACCGAGAGGGAAGTGAACTTAGTGACCTGACATACACTCATGATAATGTGAGCAACAGCAATCGAGTCATTATGCCGTAATTCCACTCCTGGACTGAAATGAGCAGTTTTAACAATCCATCTAATATTCTTATTGTTACGTTTAGTCTCTAAAATGTTAGAAAATGGGGGAAAATATCCATCACAACATCTGGTATCAGAGATGGTATCTTCAAATTGCTCAAAACAAAAGAACAAATTTCCCCATTTGAAAAGCCAAATTCTTGGCATTTCTGCTCGTGAGTTCGACTATTAGCAAAATTATTGTTGATTGACCTTCTTTGGATCAACTTAGTGTTTCAGTATTAGTTCCCAGTCGGCCCTGTACGATATAACTTTTCTGCATCAACACAAGCAATATCTAGTACTGATAGGAAAATTAAATGTTCTCCCTTTTCATGACAAATCTATGAGAAATGTCAGTATAGCTTAAGCCTGTGGAACTTCCACCAAAGTAAGTCAAACATGATTTGAACATGGAACATAGAAATGGTAAATAAATGTAAATAACACAATTGCCTTACAAGTACTTTGTTTTTCCTAAATAACGCTCCACCTGTTCTTTTCCCACTGCTGCTGCCAGAGGCACATTAAAGAGAATAGATATTAAAGTGCCTAAAGTGCAGAAAATTTAACACAAAAATAACTCATAGAGTCATAGAAAAGGTGTCAGTCTAAAACTGTTTTTTAATGTATTTTAGCATTGACTTTGTCGGTGTAAAGAGTTACAACATAACTCTTAACTAATATACTGTGAGAGGAGTTATTCAATCTATGGATTCTTGTAACTGCCTTTTTAAAATGTTTGCCAAGAAGTAAGCATGTATTCCATACGGCACTGCATTTCTAACAATGTGTCAACATCGCGTTTCACACGACAGCTAACCAATCAAACGTTCTTTAAGAGGACAGCTGCAGCGATAACGTTCATCACATGGAGTTACACTTTTTAATGGCACCTTATCTTCTTCAGCTGTCTACTGTATGTACTGTTTCAATTGGTGGGAGGTGACGTGTAACATTGAGGTCTGGGAAGCTGGAGAGACGCACGTAACAGCAGATGGCAACGCTTAAAAAAATCATTAAAAATCATTAAAAATCATTAACGTTAGTTAATAAACACTTACTGACAGTTAATTAATGTGACGGCTAATCATTTAGAAAGAGTCTTCATGTTGACGAGGACACATACGTTATTCAAGAGTTTAAAACCATACCACTATGTGTCAATTAAGGAATACATGTTTTTGACTTTACAACGAGGGTCACAAAGAACCATAATAAATGGTTAATTCAGGTTAATAAATGCTTTATTATGATTAGGGTTAGGCAGCCGCAAAAAATATCATTCAACTATTATTTAATGCCCATGAATGTGTTAATTAATGTTAACAGTATGGTTATAAACTATTCAATAACTACCAGAGGAAACAAGACTAGTGCTAGCAAGTAATCACCTGACACATTAATTACCTGTTTATTAATGCTTATTTCTGCATTTACTAATGTTAAGTGTACCCAGCAATTTTTACGATGGATCTTGACCATCATGTTGGTCCACTAGACACACCTCCATAACTTCAAAAGAAGAATAAGATTTTCTGAGGAGTTTGTAAATATCACGACTCGCCTGAATGCACCACCTTGAACTTTTTCTACTGAAAATTAATAAGCCTGATGACCCGAAGGAACAGTCACACCTCAAAAAGTAACAGCCTCTCACTGTTCTCAAAAGGCTACTGAGCAAACTTGATCTCGAAGTTCAACCTTCTGACATATACACGCATGTGCGCCAAGAAGCACTGACATTTTCTAAATCTAATGACATGTCTCCAGCCACCAAACCACCAAATACTGGAGCCCACCCTTCACAGTAAATTCAGATTAACAGAAAACACATACTGGGGCTGGAGCACCTGGCTTGTGTTGGCGCATTGTTGTTTGCACACAAAAACCAATGACTGCAGCTTGCACACTCAGACCTGAGGTAATATGACCTGCCAGGGCTGACAGGAAAACCCAGAGGTATGGAAAACAAAAGAACACCGCTCTATATCTATGTTAGAGTTTCTGAGCTTTGCCTGAACTTATACGTGAGCAAACAACACATGCACACTCACTTTTCCAGAGAAGACAGGTAAATCATTCGTTACTTAGGAATCATACATCATGCTGAATGGCTTGAAACTGATGAATGAATTTTGAAAAGTAAAAATCTGATATTAGGCTTGTACAGGAAAGGATTTTGGAAGTGCAAAGTACTTTTCCCAAAGTGAATCTTTCCTACAGCACTGTACATTGAGAAGGCGGATCTCCTTTGTAAGTGGTTAAGTTGGGATTTCAGTTTCCTGGGGACTGATGACAAATATACCGTCGTTCCCCAGCCAACTCTCAGAACCAACTGTGGGCAAAGGTCTGTGCATGCCTCGTTAGCGCTTCACACACAAATTGCCCAGACACAGGAACAAGACCCAAATCTCTTTCCTGCTGCCTCCGAAGTACTTACTCACCGAAAGCAGAGATTCCTTTAGATGACAACTTAAATGAATCACATACTCCAGGTGTTTTTTTTCCCACATCCTCAAACGAACTTCCTCAGAACTTTCTGGCTACTCTTTGCGAGGATGACTCGCCTCAGATTCCCACTCAGAGGAGAGTTGCCCCTCTGGCAAGGGCAGGGCCAAGACCAGTCCTCCAGGGTTGTCAGGTTAGGCATGCTCCTCTCAAACGGGGACGCACATGGAGCCGAGCGGACAAACACGCAACACAAACACAGTGACAGCATGCCTTGTGGGCGAAGGCCACTCTCAGACACGCCGATTTGTCTGAGGAGCCAACAGAGCAGCGTCGGGAAAGTCTCCACTGCTGAAATAAACCAGTGCCACATGATGGAAATGTCAATGTGATTTCAATGAATCAAAAAATAAATGCAGCCAATACATACAATTCTCTCACGCATACCAACACACGCACGCACAAACCCAGGCGGGGTCACATGTGAACTCACCGTGAGCGGCAGGGAGCAGACCACAAAGATGACAGTGATGACTGCCAGCAGCACCAGGTGGTCCAGCTCCTTTTTCCCCTGTCCGAACCCGGCCAGGCTCATCCTCTTCCTCCGGCCCGTGGACATCACGGAGCCACGCCGCGTGACCTGGCTGCGGTGCATCTGACACAGGCTGACGATCACCGAGCCATTGCACACAAACACGGCCAGGATCAACAGTGCCACGAGGGAGGAGTAGGTCAGAGAGAAGGCGCGCATCAGGCTGCCGTGCTCTTCCCCCCGCGCGTCCATGTCGATGAAGCACCACGTCCCGGGACAATACTGTCTGAACCTGCCGAAGCCGAGGAACGGCAGGAGGCAGAAGATAAGGGAGAAAAGGTAAATGGTGAACAGCGTGATTTTGGCGAAGCTGCGGCGGATGTGCACGGAGTAGAAGTAGGGGTGGCTGATGGCCAGGCAGCGCTCCACGGCCATGGCGCACAAGATGAGCGTCGGCGCCAGACCGAATAAAATCATGGCGAAGCCAAAGAGCTGGCACATGCCATCTCCGCCCAGGGCCACCAGGGACTTGTTTTGGGCGTAGGAGATGAACACGGGCGGGCTGAGGAGGCAGGTACCCAGCAGGTCAGTGAGGGCCAGGCCAGTGACCAGGATACAGAAGACCGACGACCCGGAGCGGTGCTTCTTCTGGTGAACCCCGAGGATGAAGAGAGCCAGGAAGTTCCCCACCACGCCGGCTAGAAACATGATGATGCTGACGGCCGGCTTGCCCTCCTCGTTCACGAAGTGGCTGTTGTCGCAGATGTTGGCGCATGACCCGTTTGAGAGCATGATGTGGTTCATGTTGCTGCGAGCGGGATTAAAGACGAACCTCCAGGCAGCAGAAGGAAGTCCTGACCCCTGACAACGGCATTCGGTAAAACATGAGGCGGGAGTGTGCGGGGTGAACCATACTGCCGAGGAGACTTGACTTTCTGTCTGCACTCTTACTGTGGAACAAATGACACAAAAACAAGACTTACTGCTCACAGCATCAGGCTTAAACTTCACCCCATTTTCAATTTCACAATCGCTTTAAAGGCAGCTAATGAATGTTGCCGGTCTCTATTTGCTTCTTTTGAATAATTCTGATCTCCTCTCTTACAGTTAGCCTACTAATATTCACTCACTTTTCCCTGGCTCTGCTGGAAAGTAGCAGCACGTGTCCCGTTAGTTCCTTCCTCGTCCCTCTTCTTCCACAGATTCGAGTTCCCTGATTGTAAAACCTATTTGGTTTTACGTCTGATCGGTGTGGCGTTAGAAAAGGTCTCCGGACACAGACAGCCAGAGAGAGACAGGTTTACTCTCTCTCTTCCCTCTCTCTCTCTCTCTCTCTCTCGCTCGCTCTCTCTCTCTCTCCCTCCCCCTCTCTCTCTCTCTCTCTCTCTCTCTCTCTCTCTCTCTCTCTCTCTCTCCCCCTCTCTGTTTCTCTCTCTCTCGCTCTCTCTGTCTCTCTCTCTCCCTCTCTCTCTCTCTC
>KV751316.1:6344531-6355759 GCA_001698575.1 Mola mola
GTTGTTCTTAGTTTGCATGGCCCTTAAAACTACACATTCAACTATTTTAGCTGAGTCGAAGTAAGTAATAATTGTTTTCGTAGTATTGATAGTTAAGTAGTAAATCCATGCAGTGGACAGCGCACAACCCCACAATGAACATTTCAGCATCAGTTCTGAATCTTGGGGTTTCCAAAGGCTGTGCTGTAGCTGCGTAATTTTGTTGAGTTGAGAGGTTTAAGGATTACGAAACCCATGACTTTGCATCAGCGTGGGACTGAATAGATGACAATTCCATTTCTGGTGAAGTGTTACTTTTTTAAACTGAATTGTGTGGGTCGGCAGGAACAGAATCCTTCAAAATAAATGATTTGGGGTAATATAAAATCACGTTAAAGATTCTTTTTCTAAAATACTGCTACTTAAAGGAGCGCATTGCTTAAAACTGAACTGTTGACCCCACAGGGTAAATATACAGCTCTGAAAAACACCCTCCCCACAGAGACATGTATGCTACAGGGCAAACTCACAGAAATAGACCCAGGCACCAGTAATACAGAAATAATGGGCCAGGCCTGCATTGCCTTACCTCTTTGATGTAATTCAAGCCATAATGGAATCTGAATGTTTTCTAACAGAGGGTGTTTTCTAACGACTTTCACTTGCTGCAGTCTCTGTTTAAACAGGCCTCGGCTGCCACGGATGTCAACAACTTACTGATTTTCCTCTGTTTCATTTCAGATCTACACTTTCATGGTCATTCTCCAGGTGTGAGGGTTTAGAGGAAAAGAAAAGATTCTCGTCACATCAACTGAACTGACAGCAGATAATATTAATTGGAGTGCTTCACGCAAGGGTTGGCCCGATGAAGTGGCTGCAATGTCAGGGCCAGGCTCTACTTTATTTTTTCTTTTCCTCGCGCACTCAATCAGTTCATTCAACACATCTTCAGTTGTAAGTAATGAAAAATGAAATACTAGCAAAGATACTCGGAAAAAAAATCCCAGACTACTACTTGATCTTTTAGCAGCTGGTACGCTGGAACGTGAAACACGCATTACACAGCAAAAAAAAAAGTGAAACGTCACTCCAGTCTTCCCTTTCTCTCTAAGAAAGAAAGATTTACCCAACTTCCCCTTTGTGTTTGAATTATGTTTGCATTTCCATTTCCTCTTCTGTTTGATTTTATCTTTGCTTTAACGTTGAACTTGGGAAGCTCAGGGGCCACTGTTCTCTGCTGTGTCTGCAGTCACTCCTATGTTTGCTCAGCTCACTCCGTCCTCCCTAAACAGTGAAGAGTTGATTCAGTAGTCATGGGACACGGGTTTTTGTGCACTACAAAAGTTTTATCCTTTACATACTGTATTTATTCTGGTACCATATATTTCTATATACACACATACACTGTTCACATTATCCTTTTTCCATTCAAGTATAGCTGGAAACACAGATTAGCTAAGCGGAAGCTGAGGGGCCAACATGCTCACCTCATGTGCAGACAGAGCCGAACTGTCATAGATGAGGAATTCTTGTCCTCGATGGTTGATCTCGACGGCTCTATTGATTCGAGCTCAAGTTTTAAAGAGAGACTTTGACTACAAAATAGCCTCACATTCCGGATCGTTGACTCTTTTTTTTCCACCGTTTCAGTACCTGTCTGCTTACCAACCCTTAGGTCTACCTTGGAGTGGAGATACATTTATTTCAAACATGCAAGAGGCTTTGAAAACACCTCAAGGGGTTTATCCTTAAATTGAAAGTTGAAATAGAAAGACCAGTCGGAAGGAAGTCTTCAGTATAAATCTTCAAATTGTGTTTAGTTTTCTCTCAACAACTTTTCATTAGTTATTACATGACTAATGAAGGATTGAGGGAAGCTTTTGAGCTCACTGGACACACATTACATTTCAATTTAAAAAAACAAAACAGATTAGAAGATGAGAAAATTGTCCTTTTGGGAATTTCCCCTGCTAAAACACTTCATTGATGTATTGATGAAGTAATAACGTTGAGAACCAACCACTGAAGTCATGTTCCAATCTCCAAACTAATTAGATTTTTTTTTTTTTTTTTTCATCTCTGAGCCTCCTACACATGGTCTTTTATTGATTCAAACTGGTGTTACAGAGTTCAGATGCCATCATTGCTGTCTGAACAGTGGCTATGATCACTATAATGACCTGCAGTGATTTCAAATTAGAAAACAGATTGAATAATGTTTATTAGATTATGTTTATGAAAAGCATTTCATCTGTGTGAGTGAGCTACAGTCAGACCACAGTCGACCTTGTTTTATTCTCTTTGGAACTGACAAGGTCCATTTTTCCTGAGACCACAAACTGAGACAAAATTAGATCTTTTTCGAAACAACAGAGCTCTGCGTTAACAGCGTGAACATTGTAGAAATGTTTTGAATAGTACACGTTGTAACTTCACTGGAACAGCACAATGTCACCGTCTCAAATTGATGGTCCTCTTTCTCAATTCATAAAATTAAATGGAAAAACACATGTTGAATATTAAATGCGTGTTAGCAAATGGAGTATATAGTTGCAACGTGGTGTGTTATTGAGAAAAACACATCATACTTAGTTGAATTCTATGGACATTTAACAATTAACGGCCTCTGTTTTTTGTTGCATTATGCTTTCCTCTGATAAAATAACCATGGAAATAACAAATGATAAAAGGGGAAATTATGAGAAACAGGTATTTTTCAATCCAAGCCCTATTTCCCAGTCTATTTTTGGTCAATTATCTCAAAAACTCCATGTTTTTATTTGAAAATTATTACAATACGATGTTCAGTCAGGGCCGATTAGCTTGACAAGGGTATACAAGGGTATACAGGGCCCAGGGCTTGACTCTGACATCACTCAAAGTGTTACTGTAAGTGTCACTGCTTCCGGATAATGACAGAGTTTTGTCCTGCTGCGGCTTTCTGATGCTTTCCAAAAGAAAAAACACACTGGTGAAGTATATTTATGCCAAAGACATGTTTGATTTGGGACCAAACAAGATCAGTTTCAAGCAGAGCTCAGTTATATATATGTAGGACCAATTAAAGCTGTAGATGTGGAAACAATTCATGCTCGTTGTTTTTAAGCTTCAGCAGCAGCTAGAGGGTAACTCACCACAGCAGCCAACTGGAGGAGCAGAGACAATATTCATTTCATCATTTCAGTTGACGCCTTTTTCTGAGTGTTGTTACACAACGAATGCTCACAGCCACAAAGCATGTGGAAAGCAGAGGTAATTATAGAGGTTTGAGACAAGAAGGAAGACAACACAGTGCACAGGAGAACGCAAACGTGTTTATGACTAATTCGATCCCCAAACGGCAGATGCAAGTCAAAATTGAAGAGGGACATTGTGCTTAGGGAGGGATTGTGTCCGTGTGCACTCATTTATTTGCAGAAACATATTACACCCAAAATAGTCACTGCACAGCCCCCTCAGGTAAAATGAAAAGAAATATTCAAGTGCTTTTTAAGTAAGGGGCTGTAGGTGTCAAATTTTACACAATCATAAGTGGGTGTGGTGCACAAGACCAAACACATGAATAATTTACCTTATAATTCATGCGCACGCACACAAACACAAACACACATTAATACACATGAAGCATGTCTTATTTTGGTAGTTTAGCATTTTTTAATGACCTCTCAATGAAGACTTGATTGGTTTTAATCGTCCGTTCATTCAGCTGTTTTGACTTGGTTTGTCTTATCATTCATCCTGTCCGGGCTGCAGTGTTTGTCCTGCACCTGTCCTGCGTTAACAGCACCACCTAGTGTTGAAGTTAGAATCAACACTAATGCTGTTTTACAGGGTCCAGCATTTGTAGTGGCAAGTTGAACAGTGTTTAGAAGTTTATTCGTGCAATTATGATATGTTTGTTTACAGTGGACAGTGTGGGCTGGAGGCATGTATATCATGTGACCAACAGTGTTGCACTTGTGAAGTAATTCATTTCAACATATTCACTAAATTCCAGAAAAAAAAAAAAAAAATCATATTTTTAGATCTTTTTGAGCTGTTCAATTCTAAAAATCAAAATACTAAAATTTTTGACACAATTTACATGTAATGAGTCTAGAATATAGACAATGTTTAGGAAAAAAAAATTGCAATATATTGAGATGCACTAGTATCTTTTAAAATCAGCAACACCTTCACTAATGATTTATAGTTTATGTAAATTCATCAATAATAAAAAAAAAAAGTATATAACACCCAGTTTACCCCACCACCATACTAAATCTTCAGTACTTGAAGAGCATATCAGACAAGATGCAACTATCTTACACACTGAAAAGATGTAATAGTAAACTGTAAAACACTCATTTACAAGCTGAGGCCATGTAGAAGTCAGTGTCAGTAAATAAAAGATGTATAAAGTTCTCATCATGCAGACCTCTGCTTGTTAATCTTATGACATGTTCTATTTAACTGGATCTATGTTGTGTAACAGCTTTATTTTATATCGACACTGGATACTTTAAAGTCATCATTTGAGTGTACAATTGTAACCAAATAGGTAGATGACCACTCCCAGTAGTGCAAAATTGTGAACTCAAAAGCACACAATATTACAAAGTTGTACATAACTTGTGTAAAGGTACTTGTATTCTTTTACCTCTTTAGATGTTGTTGTATATTTAAGTCCTGCTGCTAAAAGCGGTGTTTAATTAAAAAAAAAAACAAGCTATTGTACTTGACACTGAGCTGTCAGAATTCTTTTATTGCAGTGGCAGCAGTGAGCCTGTCCAGCCGGCCGGCCATTTATCCGCTTAAGTACACGATTAGCATGCGAACACATCCAGTCACACCCACCTGCTCCAGATAAAGCCTCACCCTGTTGGCTCCTAGTTTAGCATGTCAGCGAGAAGGCAAGTGCTCCTTCATGTTGCATTTAGAGTGTGAGGGTGAGAGGTTGTGACCCCCGCTGACCTGGATTACCATCGGCTCCTGAAGCGATCTCATGAGCCACTAAATATAGCCTGTGCCCGGGATAGATTCTCCAGTGAAGGACTGAGGGCCCAAACTGAGAACGTCTTGGATTAGTTCTCCTTTTTGGCACAGACACACCAGCAGCGAAAAAGGAAACGGTGCAGCATGAGTGGCGTTTGCTCATGTGTGAATAAATCAACCCAACAGCAGCAGCACAGTGTGAAAAAAAGGTTTGTTACATTAAAGATGACAATGAAATGTAGGTGAAATAAAGCTTAGTCAATTTATTGACATATGGAAAATATATCACATCTTTTGAAATACCTTCAGACATTAACAGTCCATTTATCATTTACTACTGACATCTGAATCAAAGCTAACCAATTTAAGCGCACCAGAGAAGTATTTACATTTCGCAGTTGGAGGAAATCATAAGATACCTCAGCTGACCTTCTAAAACTCAGCCAACTGCTCCGAAACCTAGCGCTGAAACCAATCTCACACCTACAGCTTAATTCTCTGCTACAAACCCTATTCCAGCCCTTTCTAACAATCCAAATAAACATATCAGCCCATCACACGTGTTGTATTAGTGAATATATGGTATTTGTATTTCTGTTCAGTATAACAGCAAAGCAGAGTGAGGTTTGAATCACCGGACTGCAAAACCAAGATCAGACAAGTACAAAGAAATGAGCGCAACATAGGAGTTGTTGTAGCAGCAGCAACAGTGACATTTGGTTTCTTTTTCATATTTTTAATATCCATATTGTTTATACCAAAGTGCAAATATGGCCAACTGCATGTATTTTTATATGTTATTCTATTTAGTACATTTATTTGATTCTAATGAAGTGTGCCTCTTGCCAGAGGTTGAGGTGTTTCAGAGTATTATGGCACATTTCAAAACCCAAGAGAATATATGTCACAGGTCATTTACTACAACAATAGGCAATGCAAACTTTACAACACGCTAATATATATTGATATATTTGGTGACTGAAGTTTGTCATCAATACATTAATATTTGAGAACACATTTATAAAGCAGTACATCAATATTGTATCATCAAGATATCATTTTGCAGAACAAATGTATCAAATGCAGTCCTTTAAGTGTGTTTTTACAATAATAATCCTGAAGCAGTACAACTAACTCGTCTCCAACCAGTGCTGCAGGCAGCATAAAGCCCACCACTTAAACAAGATAATGTAACGTCCCCACAGGGAAAGACCATCGGCACATATCAGTCTCTCATTGTTGTCCAAACTCTACATAGTATAAGAGCGCTCATCTCAAACTGAGCACCAAAGTACACCCTATATTGCAACTATTTGCGCTTGCAATAATCAATAGTGACACAAATTTTACAGATATATAGCTATAGAGTAATGTATATACCTCCAGTGTGTACACAGTTTGACTACTACCTCTGACAGGGTCAGAGCCTCCATGTTGGGAGAGGAGACCACCACACAAAGTGGTGCATGCAAGAAGGGTACTCAATTCACTATTTAGAGAATGAGTCAATTTTCTTTGTTGAATATTGGAAATATTTAAATAGCCAACTTCTGTATATAAACTGTAGCATTGGTTCCAACCCATCTGCCTGTTCAGTGTTGCTCTTTCCTCTAAATTAATCAGGAGCTGGGTGACTCAGCAGAATCTTGGTCTGAAGAACGGGGCTTCGGCCCTCTTAAAGCTTGGTCCATTCACTTCTTTAGGTATTATTCTGTCAGTGTTGCTAAACAGAGACCTTGGAAGTAGTTGGATTTAGTGAAGCACAAATTGCAAAATTTAAGATTTTTTTTAGGGGAATTTTGTTGATCATTTGATAACTGTCGCTTTTTTTGGTTCTTTAAGACAGCGATCTTAAGAGGACAAGCAACATTGAATTAAGTTTCAGTGTTCTCCTCACTTGGCAGTCATCATCTGGACAAACTCTGCAAAAACAACAGAAAACAATGCTTCAGTGACAGATGCAATATTGAAGTTTTGGTAGCTGTTCAAGCTTTTGCATTGACAACTTGTTAAAATTACATGAAAGCATATATTAAAGGTTCTAATAGGGAAAACACAAAGATTGTGTTGAAGTGAAAGTCAAGTGGGAAGAAAAAAAACACAAAACTTATCGCTGCACAGAAGAACCTCTTACCCTCATAGTTGACCTGACCATCACCATCAATGTCAGCCTCACGGATCATTTCATCCACCTCCTCATCAGTGAGCTTCTCTCCCAAGTTTGTCATAACGTGCCGTAGCTCTGCTGCACTGATGTAGCCATTTCCGTCCTGTTCATGGCAACAGCAGAACTACAGTTAATTATTCACCATTTTATAAACTATGATGTGTACTGGGGCAGATTTATTAGTTTTATATTCTCTTCACATTTCAGGTGAGTTATGTTTCGATTTGGCTGTATTGTTCTTCTTGAACCTCATTTTTGTTTAGAGCTGAAATACTAAACATTTCCATGGAAGCATGCTCAGGGACTATTGTTTAGCGAACAGGACTTGTAATTTTACTTTACTTGGTGGTGTCTTGCCTCTTGTGTTGCATTGATTCTTGCTGGCTCCAATTGGGATCCCTAATCACTTTTGTACACTAGCAAACTTAAATCCTGAGAAATCTACAGTAGACCTCATCATTAATTGTAATTCAAAACAGACACACTTTTATTGGTTGTCACCGTTTGTGTCCTGTGTGAAAGAAAGGGACAATGCTGACTCATTTAACCCACTTCTTAATAAATATAAAAAAATAAACCAACAAATTGCCACGGTGGTTATGAATCGCAGTTCATTCTCTACATGAAAGTCCTGCATTCGATCCATTCGGCCAGTTTGTTAAATTCTAGTTCTGCACCCTCCTGATGAGGCGTCACCTGATTCAAGAACACGTAAACAGTCTTACAAGGCATAATTTTCCCATGTACACATTTATGACACAGTGTGTGTGCTACGTCTACTACTACTACTAACGTCCAGGTGAAATACGAAGTTTTTAGGGAGTCCAGCAGAGGGACAAAGGTGGCCAAAGGTAAGTTAAGGTCTTTTTTGTCACAGCTCAGTGTCATTTTGAACAACTTGTCTGTAAAGGTCCAGGAATGTATCATTTGAAAGGGTTTGTACAGGTTATATATTCTTTCAAACAATGGTGGGTTATGATTATAAGGATAAAGTGTGTATAAAGTGTATGACCAGGCACAGGTGAGTTGTTAATTCTGCTCAGTGCTCTGGATTGTTCCTCAGTTTACTTAGTCTTGGTGTACCTTGTCAAAGACTCTGAAGGCTTCTCTGATCTCCTCCTCACTATCTGTATCTTTCATCTTCCTGGCCATCATGGTCAGGAACTCAGGAAAGTCAATTGTACCATTGCCTACACAGTCACATGAACAGAAGGAGGTTTCACGCGCGCACAAAAAAACACTTGGTGGAGAAGAACAACATAACATAAACAGGAAAAATGCCAATTTCAACCAAAAAAGATCTTTCAACATTTACAGATAGTATTGAGTCTAGAGTAAAGCCCATCAATCAGGCAAGTTAACAGAAAAGTAAAAATGCCATGATTGTACCCTTAATGTATCTAATGTATCTTTCATCCTCACCATCGGCATCAACCTCATTGATCATGTCTTGCAGTTCAGCCTCAGTGGGGTTCTGTCCCAGAGAGCGCATCACAGTGCCGAGCTCCTTGGTAGTGATTGTACCATCACCATCCTTATCAAACAGTGAGAACGCCTCCTTGAACTCTGTGCATTCACACAAATAACATTTTAGCATGTACATGCTTGACATAATATCCAGTAGTCTGAAAAGAAACAATACTTTGTGTCACTTAATTCTACACATTAAATGAATATTCTTTTAAAAATGAAAATTCAGCCATCCAAACTAGATTGGGGATTATCTTAAAATGCAAATAAAAACAATAGGGAAAAAATTGACAAGACAAAAGACAAAATGGCACCATACAGCTAAAATCCAAACTAATCTTAACTTCAATGGTACTCTCATTGGTTCTGTTTTTTCTGAAAAAATAACTATTATAGAGTATAAGGTCATAATCAAATCAAACAAACAGCTATTTACAGAAACATGTCTTAAGTCTATGTTCAAAAGTTAACTGTTAGTGACTCTATAATGTTGTGAGAAGAGATTTGAATTAAATCAACAACAACCACATAAAAATTGATATAAACAAATAGATACATTCGTAGTTTAATTGCTGGTCATAATTACAGTTGAAGCTGGGAATTTTTAAACTACGGTTTGGGTGATGCTTTCATTTTTGCACGATGATTAAGATTTTTCACCAGTTTCCAGACACCTGGACCAATTATTGGTTAACTGAGAAAAATCATTAAAAGATTATTCACCAGTTAAAATCAGTGTTAGTGGTGCTCGTAATTTGGAACCTGTTCTCAGCTGCAACCATTTGCCATCCTATTTAATATACCAAAGAAAAAAATGTTGGATGCAGGCAATGAACAGCCAGAGCAAAAGCACTGCAGTATCTGTTGTAAAGTGTCTAAAATGCACATGCATATCTGAGCTCTTGACACTAACCATTGCTGATTTTAGTCACATTATCAGGATCTCACACACAACTGTACACATTTAAATAATTAGTTCATTGTTCAAGACCACAATAAAGACTAGGATCAGCATCAGACATGATTTGGTTTACTAAAACAAAGTTGATTAAAGGGAGGCACTTACCAGCAATCTGTTCTTCAGTCAGCTGATCAGCCTGTTAACAAAAGGATAGGACACAGATAAGGCATTAGTGCATAACAGAATTATATTTTCTTGCAGAAAACATTCAAGATAGACATGATTCTATATACTTTTTTTTTTTTTTATCATTTCTAGGTAAGCTAATTTTGTCACATATCATAACACTGAATTCTAAATCAACAATTGAATGCTGTACAGTGTTTTTACTTTTAGCATATCTACACTTGTACATTCATTTTAAACCAGGTATTTCTTTTCAGTTGCAGAAAAAGATCAGGTTATGCTTTTATTGCATATTTAGTGTAGAACTTGGGGAAACTGAATTCAGTGGTGGCTAGACAGGACTGTTGCTAAGCTCCAAAACTTTTATTGAGAGGAATAGATTTATTCTCTTCCAAAGTTCACACTGTGTTTGTATTTATTTTTTAAAAATTGGATGATACATAATGAGCATTTCTGAGCATTTATTTGTTTAGCTTATCAAAATAAGAATTTTCCTGAGATGGAAACAGTCACTGTAATTAGTGGGACGGTTCAACAGAAAAAACAGCGCGACAGATTTCAGTTAAAGTACATAATTACAATGAAAAACCACTAATTTTGCTTCATTAACACTGTCAGGTTTCTTGTCAGGGAATCAGTTTGAAATATTGCCAAAAAGAATTTTTTGCTTTCACAAGTCTCCATAATCAACTTTAAACTCTAATCTCATCATCAGTGAAAGCTGACTCATAGTATTCTGTGCTGTGACCTGCTGCAGCTGCTGTAAAGAGCACACTTTCCTTTTGTAACTGTGGCATCTGTTGTCTAACCAAGTACTGGTAAATGGTGTATGCTCAACATCACGTAACACCTGTTTGGTGGTAAGACCAATACATACCAGGGATGGACATCTCAAGCACAAATATTATTCGATCTTCCCTGTGAATTCTTCGATGAATTATATAATCCATATTCAGACAACACAACTGACTAATAAAAGGCTAATATCTTGTTTCACTCATAATCACCCAACAGAATCCCATATTATTATATCACAGCAAAATATGCGCAGATGTCAACTGAGCCCTAAAGATGCTGGTAACGATTTTTACCGAATTCACAGCACAAATCTGATGTCAGAGACACATTTTAAACACTTGTCAAATGGCTGCGCAGCTCAGCTGCATTATCATCATACAGTTTCTCCAGTTGTGCAGTAATTGTTTTTCTATAGTCCGCTCGGACTAAAACCCTCAACCTCGACAAATTCACATCACTCAAACACTTTTTCTGGCAACACAGATAGTCGTGAATGGCTGATTTGTGGGCAGCAGCCCACTTTTTGTTGTGAGCTTTGCTTTCAAATGACAGAGCATAGTTGTTGATTTTTGATTTTGCCTAACAGAGTTTGCACTGCACCTCATTTTCTTTACTTTGTTGAACGACAAACTTTGTTCATTGAATAAATATTGTCATTCGGACATTACATCAAAGATGCGCTGCAGAACGAAATTACGAAGCATAAAATCCCAATAAAAATAGAAGAAAAACAACTAAGAGTGGTAATATCAA
>KV751316.1:6379748-6393814 GCA_001698575.1 Mola mola
TTTTATCTTTAAAACAAATATCATTTTAACCACCTACTTAAACTTTGACCTTAAAAGTTTTTTATTGCTGGTGCTTCAGTGAGGTGCAAAGCTTGTCCTGAGTCTTGTCCTGAGTCTTGTCCTGAGTCTTGTCCTGAGTCTTGTCCTGAGTCTTGTCCTGAGAATATAGTAAACACTGCTGGAAACATACCTCTGCCCTTTAGAATGAGAAAATATGTTACAACAACTCAAAATTGTTCTGCAGATTCTGACTAGTAGTTTTTTTTTTGTTTTTTTTTTATCCTGAGGCCCTGAAATAGGTTTATTGGGGGCTGCTCAGCAAGTGATAGCGAGAGCGGAAGTTATGAAGTTGTTAAAAGGAGCTTCTGACGGTGATGGATGGAATAACAGCATGTAATTTAACACAGGATATAACTGTTGCTACGTAGTTGTTGTTATTACATTAGCTTATTAATTAATGGTAATTACTTATATTAAGTAAGCAATAATCAATGAGTGGCTGTAACATTTTTCAAGTAAAAATTGTTCTTCTAGTGGTGTCCTAACGACACTGGGAAAAAATGAAATGGAGTGCCTGGAGAACAGAGCCACGGTTGGAATAGGCGAAGACGTTCCTTTCATCAAAGAAGTAGGTCTTCCCAGGCACCAGCTGTGGGGAGCCTCTTCCATTGCGTGTTTTATGGATGTAAGGCGACAACAGGGCTTTCATGGTGGAGTTTCTTCCGTGGAATTTCAGCACGCTTCTGAACACAGTACTGTCCGTAGACACGCTTTCCACGGTCCCGACGAGCACTAAACAGGGACATGCACACATTAAATTCACAGACATAAACATCAGTGGTTCCAAAAGTCTCAAAATCAGGAACTTACTATCAGTGATTCCCCTACCATTATATTAGGGGGGGGCACCCCCCTTTTAAGGTCCAATACATTTTTTTCAATTTCATTTTCTATCTAACACCAGATCACGACAGAAGTCATTTAAGGATACCTTTCCTATGGAACAGGTCTATAGCTTATCCTTTTATTAAGCAAACTAAAGTGCTTTATGTTATTTATCTTATTTACACGATGGCATGTCATGAAGTTTTTTTCGTCCTAAACTGCTCTATTAGTCACCTTTTGCTCTCATATTGTGTAAAACAACAAAAGAGGCAGGGGGCGGTTTAGTGCAATATATTGGATTAGGAATAAAGTCTAAATTAAGAATAAACAGCTGTGAGTAACAAGACAATTTCTCTTTTGGCAATCAAAAACAATAATCTTGTCTTTTCTTATCATAATATAATGAATAATAATAGAGGTATTATTTGTAAAAAGTATTTCAAATCCATTGAAGAGGAAGAAACATGTGCATGCCATTAGTCATGCACTCCCTCAATTAGGAAAAAATTATATATAGAAATGCAATGTGAAATCCAGCTCGCATTCCTTGGCTTGGAAGTCTTTTTAAAGGGTGCCAGGAAACAAACATAGACAGACAGAACAACAAACAATTCTTAGGCACCTCCGTCCTCAGACTGTCTTCCTTTACCAAACACCTCCTTTCCTTGGCTCTACACAGAGCACGTACCAGACATGTTGCAATCACAACAGGCATGTATCATCACCTTTGTCCATCGCTGCAGATCTCAGTGTGAGGCCTATAGACACAGCAATGAGGTCCAGATGAGCCATGAATCTGAAAACAACATGCAGTCCCTTTAGGTGGCTTGTGAGAAACACTGTTCTCTTAAAATTACTCTGTTTATACAAAATGTTTTTACAACAGAGATGTCCAAAATCTGCCAGACACATGGTGTCTCCTGGCCCAAGCTCAGAGAAAATCCAGCTGCGATACTGTCATTCAGTTCCCCAATCGAGACCTAATTCCTTACATTCATTACATTCTTTGTCCTCAAACCAGAAAGTAATTTATGTACTGGGAAATCTGGGGTCCGACAGAAAATAAACACACAGAGTTGATAAGTTGAACAGATGCATTACTTGAGCTGTCCTACGACTCCGCTCAGATACGTTGTCATCACAGCAGGCATGTGTAAGTGGGTCATACACAGTGGGGGCAGCATCTTTTTGCTCTATGGAGAGAGTGGTGCAGGTGAGACGGGGATATAGGAAAGAGCAGTTGTAAAATAGAAAAAAAAGATGACTCAATTTGAAAGACAACAAAATATACATACAGTATATGGACATGAATAAAAAGAAAGGCAAAATCATTCTGTCTTGGCAGCGTGGGCGATCTTATTTCTTGATAAACACACGCATGTTAGAGTCTGAACTCCACAGGGCAATGTGTGAAAAAACCCAGTGTGTTCTGGAAAGTGGCAGTTATGGAAAAATCACATATTCTTTAAAGCTGCTGGGAATCACCCAGCTCCTCTCTCATCTGCTTCTACACACTTGCGTGCTACTGCTCAGCTGTAATTTTCCAATCTGTCTTCCACAGTACCATCTTGAAACCAGCCTCGAGGTATGGCAGGGTGGAAATTACAGTTAAGTCCATATCTATTTTGGCAATGACATACTTTTTCCACCCACACAATGCCCTTAAAATTAAACAATCAATAAGTGAAGTGAAGACTTTCAGCTTTAATTCAAGGAGGTTAACATTTTTAATATCAAAAACCCTAAAATTTGCTCCCGATTAATCCCCAGAGCTGTTTGGCGCCATCTGCACTGCACAAGCTTGTGAGCAAGTGTCCACCCAACCTCTCTCCCACGCATTCATGACGCCTTCATATTATCTATCACAAATCAAATGACTGCTTGGAAACTTGTCCAGAGACTGTTGGAAGACAGGAATTGTGTTCAACAGTTTAATGTGGAAATAAATGAATAAAAAGCAGACCTGCTTGCGCAAACTAACCATTCCATGCTTCCCAATTCCTGCAAAAAAAAAGCAGTTCTTGGGCCCACACAATTAAAAACAACCAGCGCTTTGGTCCATCCACCCCACAGCTACGTTCCAGATACTGTTGAGACCATTGTTGTGATGAAGTCATTTAGAGGAGCTAAAGGGCCTTGGACAGTTTTTTTCCAACACCAACTAATCTGTCAACTCTTGGTAGCACAAAACTTTCTTTAAACACTAAACATTATACCTGACTGTGAGTGAAATTAGTATAAAAGCAACGTTTAGAAAAGTACCTTTCCATCATATATGAAACTGATTATGTATGTTATATATGTATGTACTGTACATTATATATAACTAAAATCCTACACATTGGAGCTTAATTATTGCCTGATAATGATTTTGGGCAAAGGTCATTGATGGCTCGTGTGACTCATGTACAGTCAAGCTTAACAAAGCAACTTGACCCAGTAGCCTTCACAGTAACAGTCTGCCAGTAAACCACCTAAACAAACCACTGCAAAGATAATATGCCCTTAAGGACGAATCTAGTGAAAGCTGCTTTTTTTAACTTGTGTTAAAATGAAACGAATGAAACTTTGTCTTTTTTTTTATCACAGCACCTAAATCTTTGTCTTTAATTTGTTTGACATGAGTTGCAGTGTTGATCAAAATCAATATATTAAAATGCCACGTTAGCGGTGGGCTATTGCTATACTACACAGTCACTGGATTCTAGAATGTTTCGAATCCTTACCATTGAGGGACAGGCTACATTCTCATGTTTTGACTCAACTTAAGAAACAGTCAAAGCACAAACGCTTAAACAAGACCCTCAGAGACCGAAGATCCTCGCCCAAATTTTTGATTTCTTTTACAAATTTCCTTCCCTTTGACATGAAATGGATTACTGTATAAGTCGTGTCTGTGTTGCAGGTCCTCCCTGATTGTTATTGGGAAACTGTTGTCAGGTGGCTATTGCCTCAGTAATTAGGTCTTCAAGGCCAGAAATATTTGGACAATAACAGAGTTTTTAGCATTTTGCCTCTTTACACCACCACAATGGATTTGAAATAAAACAATCAAGATGTGATCGAAGTGCAGACTTTCAGCCTTAATTTAAGAGGTTCCACAAAAATATGGCATTTACTGTTTAGGAATTACTTCCATTTTCAGGGGTTCAAAAGTATTTGGACAAACTAACATAACTGTAATTATAACCATAGTTTGGACACTTGGATTCAATTGTGATATAATGTTATTATATATATAGAACATAAACTTCATAATTATTTCAGGTAATTTTCCTGATAGTGACGTATTCAGAGATAACAAAGTCATTGAATGGTAGCTTTCACTATGTCCAACACTGTAGACAAACCACATGTCGTCACTTTATGTCAAACCAGCATCATACTAAAAACTCTGTCAGTCATGCAACAAAACTGCTCTGCAAATTAAAAAAAAAAAAAATAGTTATTTAGAAAACATCCTGAACTTTCAGGCTAGAACAATGTTATTTAAAGTGTTTTTTTTTGTTTTAAAATACTAAAACAGGTGAAATTTGATGGTGCCTGATGGATACTCTTCACTAACGGATGAGAAGGCGGCCCTTACCTCAAAGCACGTTGTGTACATACTGAGGGTTTAGAGGGGCCTCAAGTCTCAGGCCCTGCTAGTGGCGGTGGGGTTCTAACCAGCTGCTAAGTTTGCTTATAGGGAGGGCCAGCTGCGATCATAGATCGCAACTACTACTGGCTGTATTTCACACAGTGTAACAGTTAATGTTCAGACCTCCATGCAAGGCAAACCGCTCCCTTGGGGCATTTGATGAACTTTTCAAAGCACATTTTGTGTTTAATGTGTCTTATGATGTCGCACTTGTGAATTTTTACACCTTTCTGCAGACAACAGTGTATAACATTGATGTGGGCAAAATGAGGGAATCACCCAGAGTTCAAGACCTGAGAGCCAGACTACTTAACAAGCCAGTAGCACTCTCAATGTCTGAATAGGAAGCTAAAACAATGCTGACCTGTTTTATGGGTCAGAAGTGGGCAATGGTATTGGTTTGAATTCTATTCAGACTTTGTGCCTTGTAAAAAACATTCCATTGTTGTTTAGTGACATCATTCCTCCAGGAAACAAAAACTGGAATTTGTTACTGTTGTTACTTTAAATAATGAACATTGTTTTTTTCACCTTCTCTCACTGTAGGTATGACAATATATTTAAAGCATTTGATTATTGACCACCACGAACTACTTAAGCAATTGTATCCACATAGAAACTTGATACCCAAGCATCATTTTATGATCCACTATCCATCTTCTATAAGGAAAATTGGTCCCTTATTTCATATGTGGTCTATGAGATATGAAGCCAAACACAAGTTGTTTAAAGATAATTTCAAATCACTTGCTAAAAAGCATCAAATGGCCATTGCTTATCACTGGGAAATCTTCAACCTCAAACAGAACGAGTACGGACCAATTAAATCTTTTCCCTCAGAGATGAGAATGGGGTCAATAATGAAATGCTTGAAATGATCTTGTCAAAAGATGTTTTCTCAACTAGTTGGGTTAAAATTGATGGTGTAGAGTATAAAGCTGGACTTGTTATATGCTGTACAATGGAAGAAGACATGCCCGTCTTTTGTCAAATAAGTGATGTACTTTTTGTTGATGATCATATTTTTTTTCTGACAAACAAGCTATTCACCGAGAATTTTGATGGCCATCATCATGCGTTCAGAGTATCGCAAAGAGAGGAAAGGTGTGTCATAAAAATGTTGGAGCTTAAATTTTATAAACCATTTGATATTCAAAGCTCATACAATGTTTCAGATGAAAGTTTGTACATTATACCTTCATTTGTGATGTTTTAATTCTGCTGTAAGAATGACCACAAGGGAGGAAAAATAAATGCTAGTCCTAAAATGATCATGGCGATTGGAATTATTTTATATACATATTAATTTAAACACTTTTTCAGTGTTGATATCTTAACACTTTAGGGAGTTAAATGAACACTACCCAAATAGTAAAA
The DNA here is from genome assembly GCA_001698575.1 of Mola mola. Lineage (NCBI taxonomy): Eukaryota > Metazoa > Chordata > Actinopteri > Tetraodontiformes > Molidae > Mola > Mola mola. The sequence continues at coordinate 6,385,651 of KV751316.1, forward strand.
ATGTAACTCTGGGTAGTGTTACTTGTCTAATCCCTTAGTGTTAATTTAACTCTGTTTTGGGAGTTAAGAAGGAACACAAAGTGTTAAATGTTTAACTATTTTGAAAGTGTTACTTTAACTCTGGAGAGTGTGGAGCTATATAAACCCTCAAAAAGTGTTAAAATCAACTCTGTGGGAGTTAATTCAACACTGGACTTTTTGCTGTGTAGTGTTCAAAGTAAAATTTGGCCACCCCTTGACAAACAGCATATTTTAATGATTCTTTTAATTAAAAGAAATGCAAACAAGGGTGTCAAGGGGTGGCCAAAAATTGTGCATACAACTGTTAATGTAAAATACAACATTTATGTTATATTCAGGCCTACATCATATAGCTATGATTTAACAGGCATTCATTGCTCAGTCTTTCACACGTCAACACATAACACATAACACAACGTGAAGCAGATCACGACCATTACTTGTTGTATTTCAGTGTTGACAGACCAACCTGATTTCTTTTTGCACAAGTCGGAATGAATAGAATGTTTCTCCAGAGCTTCATCCCTTTCAGTGCAGCATTCAGTTTGAGAGTCGAACAGCTCGTTCCCACAGCACTTCTGATGAGTCGAGTTTCTTGTCCAAGTTTTCTTGTTACCATCCTTACCGCAGTGGATCTGGTTGCCAATAACAGAGGCCACTGGAGAGAAGGTGAGGATGATACTTTAAGGTTATTTTTCCAGTCAAGTATAGACATTACTACATGGCAGTTTTATGCCTCTGCAGGCCATACAAAATGGACAGTAAAAGCACAGCGGTGCGTCAAGAAGAAGGGGCTTGAGTGGTTTTTGTGGTAGTATAGTTGGTACAAATCTTATTATTTGCAAAAGTTGAGGTGCATGTTTTGTAATAAACTCTGGATTACAGAGCTAATCAAGTATGTGGGGGTCAAATTGTTGTAGAAAATAAACAAGTAAATAAAGGATATAGGAAACAGTGAAACATTTTTTAAAGTAATAAATTATACTACATTACACAAATGGTCAAATAAAGATAGTGAGGAAAGTAAATCGATTCTAGGATAACTTTTTAGTTGAGCAAACCTGAACACGAATCTTGGCAAAAGCAATTATGTCGGTGTTTTATAGGAACAGCAGGTCTTTGTGGTGGTTGGCATTTTGGGAGATTAAGTAAAGAGAACTGAGTTATGTAAGCGGTAGGATGCAAATCAGCAAAAAGTTTGACTGAATGTATAACACAAAACCTGTTTTGGAAGGTAGTAACCAGGTTGTTGTTTTAAATACCCCCTTCACACTGCCCAAAATCCCACTGTACTGCGACCTCACTATTTGAATGATAATAGTGACCTTTGTCCTATTGAATTTAACCAATTCATCCTTGAGTCCAATGGTACTTTTTTGCTCAATTTGACAAATATCCCTCAATGCATTCTTGAGATATTCAGCTCACAAGATTACAGGTTCCTGTGACTTTGACCTTTGGCCTCCAAGGGCCTCAAAATTTGGCCACCCCTTGACAAACAGCATATTTTAATGATTCTTTTAATTAAAAGAAATGCAAACAAGGGTGTCAAGGGGTGGCCAAAAATTGTGCATACAACTGTTAATGTAAAATACAACATTTATGTTATATTCAGGCCTACATCATATAGCTATGATTTAACAGGCATTCATTGCTCAGTCTTTCACACGTCAACACATAACACATAACACAACGTGAAGCAGATCACGACCATTACTTGTTGTATTTCAGTGTTGACAGACCAACCTGATTTCTTTTTGCACAAGTCGGAATGAATAGAATGTTTCTCCAGAGCTTCATCCCTTTCAGTGCAGCATTCAGTTTGAGAGTCGAACAGCTCGTTCCCACAGCACTTCTGATGAGTCGAGTTTCTTGTCCAAGTTTTCTTGTTACCATCCTTACCGCAGTGGATCTGGTTGCCAATAACAGAGGCCACTGGAGAGAAGGTGAGGATGATACTTTAAGGTTATTTTTCCAGTCAAGTATAGACATTACTACATGGCAGTTTTATGCCTCTGCAGGCCATACAAAATGGACAGTAAAAGCACAGCGGTGCGTCAAGAAGAAGGGGCTTGAGTGGTTTTTGTGGTAGTATAGTTGGTACAAATCTTATTATTTGCAAAAGTTGAGGTGCATGTTTTGTAATAAACTCTGGATTACAGAGCTAATCAAGTATGTGGGGGTCAAATTGTTGTAGAAAATAAACAAGTAAATAAAGGATATAGGAAACAGTGAAACATTTTTTAAAGTAATAAATTATACTACATTACACAAATGGTCAAATAAAGATAGTGAGGAAAGTAAATCGATTCTAGGATAACTTTTTAGTTGAGCAAACCTGAACACGAATCTTGGCAAAAGCAATTATGTCGGTGTTTTATAGGAACAGCAGGTCTTTGTGGTGGTTGGCATTTTGGGAGATTAAGTAAAGAGAACTGAGTTATGTAAGCGGTAGGATGCAAATCAGCAAAAAGTTTGACTGAATGTATAACACAAAACCTGTTTTGGAAGGTAGTAACCAGGTTGTTGTTTTAAATACCCCCTTCACACTGCCCAAAATCCCACTGTACTGCGACCTCACTATTTGAATGATAATAGTGACCTTTGTCCTATTGAATTTAACCAATTCATCCTTGAGTCCAATGGTACTTTTTTGCTCAATTTGACAAATATCCCTCAATGCATTCTTGAGATATTCAGCTCACAAGATTACAGGTTCCTGTGACTTTGACCTTTGGCCTCCAAGGGCCTCAAAATTTGGCCACCCCTTGACAAACAGCATATTTTAATGATTCTTTTAATTAAAAGAAATGCAAACAAGGGTGTCAAGGGGTGGCCAAAAATTGTGCATACAACTGTTAATGTAAAATACAACATTTATGTTATATTCAGGCCTACATCATATAGCTATGATTTAACAGGCATTCATTGCTCAGTCTTTCACACGTCAACACATAACACATAACACAACGTGAAGCAGATCACGACCATTACTTGTTGTATTTCAGTGTTGACAGACCAACCTGATTTCTTTTTGCACAAGTCGGAATGAATAGAATGTTTCTCCAGAGCTTCATCCCTTTCAGTGCAGCATTCAGTTTGAGAGTCGAACAGCTCGTTCCCACAGCACTTCTGATGAGTCGAGTTTCTTGTCCAAGTTTTCTTGTTACCATCCTTACCGCAGTGGATCTGGTTGCTAGCAACAGAGGCCACTGGAGAGAAGGTGAGGATGATACGTTAAGGTTATTTTTCAGTCAAAAATGTAAAAAATTACATTTTTTATATTTGGGCCTAACTCATAGAGCTGTGATTTAACCATTCATTTAGCCATTCTTCAGTCTAGTAGTGCATCAATTCAAACCATCATTTGATAATTAAATTATATTAAATCAATTCGCTTCCGAGTCAAGTTGCATTTATCTGTGTCTGTCCAGACTCATGGTGAAGATTATGAAGGATCTTGATTAAACATAATTTTGGGGAAAAAGTGGAACTGATGACACTGCATTGACATGACATATTGTGAATAATAAAAACACTGGCTAATGAGCCGACGCGCTCTATTGAGTGTCGGCACATTATGCAGCGTATTGTGCGTATAAATCCAACAAAGTCACTCAGCTTCGACTCAGGTCGACTACTCTCCTACCACTCTGAGATGTGGGTGCTTCATGCACATCTTCGACCCAGCTGCACGGAAGAGCTAAACAATCATGGCAGTGTCAAGGTGCGCAGGCTGAGTCATTATGAAATATGTCACATGATGTTGACCTTTGAAATGTAAAACCCTTGAGAAAGAATCATCCCTGTCTATCTGTTGGTTGGTTGGATATGCAAAACACACTGGACAAATTTAAGCAAAACTTGGAAGAAGCCATTACGTGGATCCAAAAAATGGAGCAGATACAGAATACTGTTGTGCCTTGGTAGACATATGCACTCTACTGAGTGCCATTGTAGCTTTTTTATTGCATTTTGTGAATGACTGGTCTTGGGGATGCATCACTGCTTGCATGTCTCATTTTCCTTGGGTAATTGATGACTTAAACAAGCCACTGAAAGCATTATTCAAATCCTGGGAATGTGACTTATAGTCTACTTTTTTTCTCCATAACCCACTGCTGCCACTGTCAGAGCTGATCTTCAGACGCACCTGATTCAAGACAGCACCTGGAATCCTTCGGGTCTCTCAACAAAACCTCAAGAACGTCATTCACGGGGCAGCAGACATGAGTAATTCTGTTGTACTGGCTGTGTCCGCAGCACTGGTGATGACTGGATATTCTATCCAGGACTTTCTTATCATGAACCTTACCGCAACAAAGCTGTGTTTCGTTATTGAAGGCCACTAGGGGAAAGATAGAAATGATATTACATCATATTGACGTCAGGCAAACAACCTACTGTACTAAACAAAAGATTATTTATATTACATTACCTGTACCACAACATTTGGTCTTCATTAGTGCATTTTTAGCTACAACAGTTGACCCACAGCAAAGCACCATTTCGCTGACGCCCTCTGTAACCTCAACTGTAAAAGCACATCAAAAAATACAAACAGATGAAGTCCAAATACAGACACCAGGGCCACAGTAATAGCTTGCAACGTGCTACAGCAGGTGTGTGCTGCAGAAAAAATAGGCCGAAAACCATAGTTCAGTAACCAGCGATCAGTGCTGGGTTGTTTCCAAGTTCAGAGAGTGACAGAAGGTGCGGAGACACTTAAAATTTTGGAGGGAAGCTCATGATCTTTGAATATAAACTGAGATTGATCACTTTTCCACAAGTGGTAAATCTCACTCCATCCTTGCCTGGTGGATGCTTTCACCTTTCAAAGAAAATGAACATTGCAACCCACTGCACCTCTGTGGATGCAGAATACACTGCAGGACTGTTGTACTACACTGCGTTACTTTACACATATATACAGTATGTATTTTTTATATGTATAAGGTACACGTTTTGCTGATTTTTTTCATTCGTGCAACATACACACTTTCAAGTTGGTGAAAAAACCCACAAAAAGCTGCAAAAGCAGCAGGGAGGAAAACGTGCCCAGGCTCAACAGACAGAGCCTGACACTGTCATGAGAAATAAAGACCACTCTGATTGTTGAGGAGCACCCAGGTTTAAAGAAGTTGCAGTGCAAGGGTTTTCTGTTTGCCATGCAGTTAAATGCTTGTATTCCCACTAAATTACAGAATATTACTAAATTCTCTCATCGAACTGACTTCATTTAAAACCCCTCTGCTTTTTCTGTACCATCACATAACACCATTTCTCCCTAGTTTTAACAAACATGCAGTCCTTACCTGTTTCCTTGTTTCCACGTATCACCCTGCAACATTTGACGGTACTACGGTTGAAAGACTTGTCCCTCCAACATGAAAGCCCTGCACCTCGATAGAGGCGACTGTCACAGCACACAACCTCTTGGGCATCATACTGTACGTCACCACAGCTTTCTCTGCAAGAGCGAGCCAACGTGAGAACAGATTGTTGTCAGTGACAGTCATGAGTGCAGCATACAAAATATACTGTACATACACAGTTATTTTAAAGATAAATACAACCTCCCTCATGTCAATGCACATTTCCCCCTTACCCTTTGTAATGCTGCCCTCTACTGGGCTTTTGGGAAAACAGCCTCAATGTGAGTTAACAAATCCTATTTTTAAGAGTCCAAGCAGAGATTGTTTTGGCTTCCAGCACAACTAAGCAGTTGCAACGGCAACAATCTTAAAAGTGAACAGATGATAATACAATGATGCTGCTGTTATGTTTGAAGAGTGGAGATGCTGAAATGAATGAAGCGCTACAGAAATGCAATGATTTTTGGTTTTAAAAGAGATTTACAATATTTTAAACCCAAGCCCTATTTTCCTGTGTATGGGGTCAGAAATATCACAAAATGGATGGGGTTTTTTTTTGTTTTTTTCTTGAAAATGACTGTAGCATGGAGTTGACATGATAAGGCAATGGAATGCATTGGCATGGGCCATAATGGAATGTTGAGGAAAAAAATGGCTACTTTTTGCCACTAACTACACCTAAGTCTACTAACATACCGTACATACCTACAGTGGAACTCCCATTTTCTTTCTAATTTAATAACTCAAAAGATACTGTGTAAAACTAATGTTTCAGCTTCCTGTTGCTGACGTTGGGCAATGTTTTCCAACATTTACAAAGGACATTTTGACGTGTTCTGTGCCATTGCATTGTATAGTCTTGTATAACCTCGAGCTGATCAGTCCAAGTAACTGAACTCCATAGTATTTTGTGAAGCAGTCGATCCCCGTAGGCAAGGAAATAGGGCTTAAATTGAAACTGCAATTTTGCTTTCACACTTACAGGCAATGAATATGGTACTGTAAATCAATGCATGACCTCATGACATTGGTTTTGTCCAACCAATGTCCAATACATCTTGTTATGATGACGTACACGATAAGCACTGTGAACTGGATACATTCTAAAGGGCGCCCCATGAAAAAGGCTCAGACACATTCCTATGAGCAAACAATGACGAGGCAAGAGGTATCTTCTTCTTAGTGTTCATCATGAAAAATATCAAACTTTAGTGTCCAAATAGTGTTTTGAGCGTATTTATGAACAATCCTTTCACTGCACAAGTTCGTATTTCTAGAAGGAGCCTGAATCTGTGTGACAATCCGCATTAAATTGCTAGCCCTGATCTTTGACATTTGAGGGAAGAATGCGCAGACACCCTCACACACACATTTCGCCTCACCCTCACTCTCATCCTCAAACAACAAAACTCAAGTGAAAAGGGAGGAACACTCACCTGGAAAGGCAGCTTTTAGAGGTTGCATTTACTGGAGACCCTGTCAACAAACATGAAATTTGTCAGGAGATGGCTGTTAGTTTTATCAATTTGATTAGAGCTTTGAAATCAACATATGAGGCGTACAGTTTATTGGCAGATGGCAAGCATTACCATATGAAGCATATGTTGTCCCTCAAGCATATGTTTTTCTATCCTGTTTCTCTGTACACGTTGCCAAAACCCTAGCGTTGTTTATTCATCATCATTTAGTTTCCTAACAATCCTTTTTTCTCAATCATTGCAGTACTCCGGCTTCATCCCACAGTCCAAAAACATGCAAACTGGGCGTTAGGTTCATTGATCACTCTAAGATTGCCCGTAGGTGTGAATGTGAGTGTGGATGGTTGTTTGTCTCCATATGTCAGCCCTACGAAGAACTGATGACTTGTCCAGGGTGACTCAGCCTTCACCCAGAGATGCCGAGATAGGCTCCAGCCCTCACACGATAAGCGGCAGAAAATGGATGGATGGATGGATTGCAATTTCTATCAAAACAGCAGCCTACCGCCTAACAAGTCTTTGTTTGAAAAGAAAAAAGTCTCGTTCAGTGGCACAGCACAGAAAAAACATCAATTCCCTACTTTTTGCAGGACTTTGAGGAGGCAACATGAGCCAACGCATCCCAGTCCCATCACGCCAGCACTATTTATTTATTTTCATCCGAGGACAAAAACTAGTTTTGCGCGCGCGCGCACAGACGCTATAAATGGCTGAATATTACAATATAAAGACAAAAAGTCAACAAGCAACTCAAGAAGAAATGTCACAAGAGATGAGGGGCAAACCTGCACGCAGCAAAGAAATCGCTTGGAAGTGTTTGAGTGAGGCAGTTACTCACCGTGGGCCCAGCTGCAAGCCACAACTGAAAGAGAGAAAAACCACCGGCATCAGCAGATTGTCCACAAACTAACACCAAACATCACATCCATCAATAAAGTAAGTCATGATTTCATGACAACAGAGGTGCACGCCAACACCCTACCCAATCCGAGAACCCAGCATTTCCACATCATGGAGCACATATGAGTCATCTGAGAGCCGCTTCTATTAATTGAGAATAGTTGAAAGGGACGCTATTAAATAAGAGGGACGGGCCCCTCCTACCAAGCGTGACCTAAAACTTGTCTGAGAACGTGTGTGAATGACTCTGGTCGATGACTCTGCATTATATTAATTGTAACATTTGAAAGTGCGATGCAGCAAGCCCGCACCCATTTCGAGCTTATCAACTAAACAAAATTTCTGTAGGTGTTGTGTTTTCATAAACGATACAAAACAAATATAAATTAT
>KV751316.1:6393899-6428655 GCA_001698575.1 Mola mola
TATTATATCTTCAGATGCAAACATCCAGCTACATTATCAGTGACCAAGCATATAGATGTAGGCTTTAATATTAGAGATCTGGGTTTCCCTATAAGCTTGGTCATAAGTCATAATTATGGGAAATCAGACACTGATTCAGCATAAGGAAACCGGAGTTAAACTGTTATTTAGCCGAGCAGTTATCCAAGAGTTATCCAACACCTGAGGATGCGAGCACAAAAAAAAAGAAAAAAGATAAAGAACTCACTGAGCTCCAGGCATTTTTGGCATGCAGGATATGATACTGAAACCTGAAAGGAGAAGTGAAACATGCGTAAATCAAATCAGATCAAATCAAATTTTATTTGTATAGCCCGAAATCACAATGTACACATTATCTCACTGGGCTTTGACAAAGTGTACAGATGTGACATCCTCTGCCCTTAGACCCTCGAACCAGGTGAGGAAAAACATAAAAAACCCTAAACAGGGAAAATAAGAAACCTCAGGATGAACCACAGAGGAGGTAAATCTGTAATACAGACGTAATAAAACTATGACACCTATGTTGAATTAAAGAATACAGGAGCGCTAAGGTGTACCTACCTAAAGTGCCCTTTTTTAAAGCTGGCATGTGATATAGGATAAAATTACCCCATCTGTCAGTCTGGGTAAACATACATATGCAGTAATAGTGTAATGTAATAATAACCAATGGAGAAAAAAAAAAAAATGCTGCTCTGGACCACAGAGTTCATGTGTACAATGTGCATAATTAAATATACAAATACAAAGCTTTTCTATGGCTATAATCAAGGATGGAGCCTGAGTATGTAAAGCCCCAAAACTATATATCCTGCGACAGTTTACCCTGCATAGTGTGACAGCTTCCTTGGCAATGGCATAATTTGTCACAAATGCACAGTGTGCACCTAATCATGACTCTATCTTGAAGAATATAAAAGAGAGATCATATATTTGTGTACGCCTTTTGATTTTGTTACCAATCTTCTCACTATGATTCTATAGCCTACATCCAGGGCCATTTCTCACCATTATGGAATGAAGGGAGTTACTTTCCAGTCTAGTCAGTGTATTGTTCTAATTTAGTCCAAATACACATGTCTCACAACTCCCAAACTGGTTTCGCTCCCTTCACCATGTTTGTTCCGCTGAAATCTTTTTTTTTTTTTTTTTTTTTGTTTCACACACCCATTGTGTGTGTGAGAATGGGTGTGTTGCCAGGTTCAGTCTCAATCAAGTTGGCAGAGCTGAGCCTGGTTGAAATCAGGGCTGGCATTTAAGCTGAAGCCACACTCTACCCCACATCGTCACAGACCATTCAGCCTGCCCAGCCGTATATAGACAGGTGGCTGCTAAAGGAGCTGTAGTTGCTCTTCCTAACCTGCAAACATTTGTTTATTGGTGCTACAGTTTCTCTTCTACTGCCACGATTATGGAGTTCCAGTTGTCTTCTTACTGAAATGTTCAGTGAAAGATAAGAATAAGATAAGAACCCATTATGTTAAAGACCACCTGAATTTTAAGAAAACACCACCATTAGGTTGCAAACACTTCAATGTTCAAAACATCATACAAAGGGATGGATGAAATGTAATGACATAGGACTTCAACAAGAATGTATTGGATCTATTTGTGGAATACTGTCTGTAAAGCAAATTGCCTCACAGGGACATTAAAGCTTTACTCTACCCTACTTTCATTCTATTCAATTTTGTGTACTTATGTAAAGTTTCATGCAAAACACTCATGCAGCCAAAAGCACATCTGTAACATTAGGTCTGTAAAGTATTTAAACTTAGCTCAGAATTAAAAAGTGAGAAAAAGCAGTAGAGGGGAGATGAGGGAGACTTACTCGTTAGGGTTTCCTGGCTAATCAGTAGCTATCCAAAAGACAAGGGTTCTTTATGATCAGGCTCTCACATAGAGAGGAATCAGTAACATTAAGGGAGGAGCAGCGAAGATGAGCGGACAGCGAATGCAAGAGTCAGTTTACTTTGGCTGGGGGAAGTTGACCGTTACTGGGCGTGCTGTCATGGGGCGGAGGAGAACAGACGAATGAAAATATTTCCATATATTAGTTTAGGGCTGACGCAAAGAGCGTCAGAATGTGTGACAGCCACCTTTCTGCATTTCAGTCTGAATACTGGTTTTAAAAGATTGTGACAGGGACAGACACAAGCATGGTTGACAATAAGTCATGTTGTTGATTAACATTTGAAAGACAGCGAACAGGTTGTAGAGACACAAGAGGGTCAATATCGGTTCAAAATAGGAAAAGTCCAATGTGCAAAAGCACATTGCCTGCCTAGCTGAATCCAAAAAATGAGAAATAAGCAAGTTAAGCAAACGAAATACAGAAACAAGAAAAGCACAATGGAAAAAATGTTTGGAAGAATGTTAGGAAGAAACACCGAACTGGCAAAGAAACAGGGGAGCGAACTTACTTAGAATATACAAGAAAGGGAGGGTTTAACAAGATTCAAGCGAAACAAATCAGGGCACAGAAGAAAGATCAAAACAGGCAGGAAAAGAGCAGGGGAAAGAAGTGTAAAGCGCAACTGCATTAGGACTACATTAACAAACAGTTCTGCCATGCCCTGATTTGCTACTACTTTTACTACTCTTGTTAATGATTACCTTACACAGTTACAGGTCACTCCCACCTCCTCAGCTCTACTCCTCTCACAAGTGCTCTCACCAGCAACTCCCCAGCAGTGAAAATGGCACGAATGTTTCCACAGTCCACCTTGACTCAACTAGACATTACAAGGCTGTCTTGAACTTAATTTTGTCTGATGCGGTCTGGTTTTTCACCCTGACCGCCTCTGGCTCACCTGGCAATTCAAGCAAAAAACCTTGGCCTTCCTTGCTGCCTGCATGCTCAAGTCTGACAAATTGAGCACACTTGTTTTGAAATTAAACTTTATTCATTTTTTTTCAAGGAATTTCTTGTACCTGAGAATGCTAAAAGAAAGAATTACAGTACACAGTTTGCAAATTGCAAAACACCAGGACACAAATGATCACATTTTGAGAGTGATAATTAAAGAAAAAAAAAATTTAAATAAAAAAATTGACAAAACATAACTGATGAAAAATGCAGTTTCAATTGCATCCTTGTGTATTTAAACCCTGTGTTCCTTTCTTCCTGTGCCAGATTGTTTTGTCTTCCCAGTGGGGAGTTCAGCGTTATTTCCTTGTGAGTGCTTATTTCTTGTTTTGTCCCTTGACTACCGAGTTTGCCAGTCCCCTTAAACTGTACCTTTGCTTATTAGTTAAATCTCCCGGTGTTGACCCATTTCCTGATTAAAACGCATTTGATGGCTGAGTGGAGCCACGGATCAGCCATGTGTTATTCCTTGCCAGAATTTCTTAAAATATTTAAGCAATTATTTCCGTCAACAACTCGGGGCAGGGAAGCAGTCAAAGTATTGTTATCTTTGAGGCAGAGGAAGCGCTCGGTAATCAATTACGCCCTAGAATTCCATACCATAGCTGCTGATAGCATTTGGAATCAATCTGCGCTAATAGATGTTTTCCTGAACAGCCTGTCAGAGACTCTCATGGTCCATTTTGCTTCAATAAGACCTACCGGCGGATCTTGAGGCACTGATTAATTTGGCTTCAAAACTAGATAAGAGATGTATCAGCAACTTCGAGTGCAGCAGAACCAGTTCCGGTTTTCATTCATTTCCCAGCAGTGAGTTTATCCTCCATTTCCCCAGCGGGAAGTTCCGCAGGAAGGAGGGCTGTGAGCAGTGTCTGGATGTCTGATGTTTATGAACAGAAAAAGTGTTCTGCAGTCTATATACTGAGTCTGACCTGTGATTAGCTTGTTATCCAGGCCATTCTGAATAATCCTGGTGCTTTGCTCCTGGGCATGACCAGTAGCTTATATCAGGTTCGGAAAACCGAGGATCCGATAGTACAGAGTCACCGGGGGGGGCTTTCTAAATCAGTAGTCGTTTTAATGCACAAGGTCAAAACGGGAATTCAAAACAAGGCAAATATACAGACAAGGATTAGGCAAAATTCAGTAATCGGAACACGGAATAAAGATCAAACACAAGCATACTTACATGGAATATATGCTGAACTGCTCGCTAGAAACACAAGACAATCTGGGACAGGAGGAAGAGCACGCGGGGGTTAAATACACAAGCAGAGGTAGACAAATGGACACTGGTGGGACACATTAGGGAGAGCGAGTAATCAAACACACTTGAGGGACAAGAGTACACAGGGAGTGGGGAATAAAACACATAGGGATTTCAAAACAAGGGGGGAAACACTAACTGACCCTAACAGACAGACTTGACACTAGCGGATCCTGACAGCTTATTGTGGAGTAGGGCAGGTCATACAGTGTTTAAAGCATTGGATAAGTAAACAAAACAAAACATGACTCTTACATGACAGGTATCATTGCACAAAGTAAAATGAAAAATATCCCGAGCCTACAAGTTGCATGAGTTCATATACCGTTATGCTGGTTGGTGCAATTAAAGAAGGATGAAGGAAATTAATAGAGACTGCTGTCTCAAGCACTGCGACTTTAATTCAGCGTTTAACTCAGAAAAAAAGGGTCGATACCGGGAAATCAGAACAAGCACGCAAAGGTACAAATCCGAAAAGGCAAACTCAGAACCCGGTTCACAAACTATATCATACACAAGGAAACTCCCAAAGAATATATTGCTGGAAAGCTCAATGGAAACTGAAAAGGAAATCTGGCATGGGAGGGAAGGAACACACGAATTACATACAAAAGGAAGGGAAGACAATTGGATGCAAATAAAACACATTAGGGAGGGGAAGAAATCGCACGCAAGGGAAAAAAAACTTGACGGGACATGGGGATAAAGACAAGACCAAAACTTCAAAATAACACAGAAAACACAAACTGACCATAACAGTCATTTAGCATTACCAAACCCTGCAAGCCTGCTTATTACCCACAGTCCAAGGAATGCACTTTCAAATCCATTAATCAAATCAAATCAAATCAAATCAAATTTTATTTGTATAGCCCGAAATCACAATTTACACATTATCTCACTGGGCTTTGACAAACTGTACAGATGTGACATCCTCTGCCCTTAGACCCTCGAACCGGGTGAGGAAAAACTTAAAAAACCCTAAACAGGGAAAATAAGAAACCTCAGGAAGAGCCACAGAGGAGGGATCCTTCTTCCTAGGACGGACAGACGTGCAATAAATGTCACTTGTACAGAACACAAAAACATGATAACAACAGTTCATTTAGAATGCATAAAACATCCATGAGTCCCAGAGTCTGTGGATTCTATGAGTCCGGATGTATGGAAAGTCTAGTGATCCAGACGCAGGTGGACTCTGTTGGTCCAGGAGTCATTGTACTCCATGTAGGAAGATCTGGGTGTTGCTGAGTCCAAGAGTATGTAGAATCTGTAAATCCAGGGATATGTGAAGTGTAGTGGTCCAGAAGCAGGTGTAGTCTATTGATCCAGAAGCCATTGTGATCTGTGGGTCCCGATTTGCACTTGGAAATCCAGCCTAGGATCCAAGTCACAGGATCTCCTTTCCTAATGTGTCCAGGAGGCATCAGGTAGGACCACAGCAGCACCTCCCACCGCGACCTAGAAATACCTGCAGGATGGTAAAGCACAACGACTCCGGGGAAGAAGTAAAGTTAGTGTAAGGATATGGACATTTACAGGAGCAGAGAAGGAGTCGGAGTCAGAGGGGGGAGAGAAGAAAGCTCAGTGAATCATGGAGTGTTCCCCCAGCAACCTAAGCCTATAGCAGCATAACTAAGGGCTAGATAGGCCAGCCTTAACTATAAGCTTTATCAAAAAGGAAGGTTTTAAGTCTACTCTTAAAATCAGAGAGTGTGTCTGCCTCCCGTACCAAGACTGGAAGATGGTTCCACAGGAGAGGAGCTTGATAGCTGAAAACTCTGCCTCCTATTCTACTTTTGGATTAATAATAAGGGTTACATTACCATCCTGTTTTTAAAGGAGCTCCAAGGCTCACAACAACATGGCCTGTATTTAATCATTTGCAGAGAAAAATTATTTTGACTGTAACTAATGACTCAGTGACTAAAATTGTAAAAGCACAATCTAATTTGTATTTAAAAGTCAGTGTGTCTTTATATTTGATGCGAGTTAAAGCAGGAGTTTACAACAAAGGCAATAATCACATTCAATAATGATGAGTGATGGTTTGCTCGACTGACATGTAGGTGTTTTATTGGCAAGTACACACTTAAGTCAATCAATAACTGAGAGGTGATATGCTGTGGGATGATTGGGAAAACGGCGTTCAAACAAAGACTGTTCGTGGGTGTCATTTATGCCTGCTCCCGCAGCTCCGACCTGTTTATGTAGAGTGGACTAAGACTTGGCATGAGAGGGCGAAATGCTGCAGCTGTGAGCAGCGTGTCAGGTACCAGGTCTGGGGGATCCAATAATGCAGAGGCTACAGGGAGCTTCTAAATCAGTAGTCGTTTTTTTTTTGTTTTTTTTTTTATTAACAGTGGTCAAAACCAGGAATTCAAATGATGCGACGGTACAGATTAGGATAAGGCAAACTCGGGAATCGGAAAACAAAACAAGATCAAGACACTAGGAACTCACGGAGAATAAACGCTGGACTGTTCACGGGGACGATAAGATAAGAAAATCTGACCAGGGAAGGGAAAGGAAGTAAAGGAACACAGGGGTTAAATACAAGAGGAAGAGGTAGACAATTGGACACAGGTGTGACGCATTAGGGAAAGTGAATAATCAGACACACCTGTTCACTCAAAGTGAAACAGGAAACACTGAATGACCCTAACAGACAGACACTTGACACTAGCAGGCCCTGACAGCGGAGACGATGGGATTTCTTCATAGTCATTTTTAAAACTAAACTTAAAGTGGCCATATGATGGAAAGCTCCCTTGTGTAAAATGTGAATCAAAACAAAATACAGCTGTTCCCTTTTCAAACTATATTCAATCAAAATTCAGCACAATGACAAAACATTTCAAATCAAATCAAATCCAATTTTATTTGTATAGCCCAAGATCACAATTTACATATTATCTCACTGGACTTTTAGATATTGTACAGATGTGACAACCTCTGCCCTTAGACCCTCGAACTGGGTGAGGAAAATCACACAAAACCCTAAACACCCCTCGTGATCTGGGGGGGGTCTTTGGTTGCTCTGGTGGCCTGGGTCATGACCTTCTGGCTGCTTGGGGCTGGTGGGGTGGTGTTCAGCCTCCCTCGTCGATTACCTACAACATCCAATGACAAACTTACACACACTCCTACACGCACACACTACACAATGGATAATTTTGTAGATGCAGTCGCCTATATTGGGCACTCTCTTTGCTACCAAGGTAAATACAATGGCACATTTGCGTTGTAAACCCTACGGTTAGTGCTGTTGTTGTTGCAGTAAGCTGTTTTAGTTAGTTTAGTAGTTGTTTTTTTTGCTGTGTTTTAGGGCTCTTCGTGTTCCACAACGCCTCTGTCGTCATCTCCTTTTTTCTCTTTCCACCCACTCTTTTGCTACACGTAATCCAGTAGCCATGCCAATAATGTTTCACACAGATTCTCAGGGTCTGCTAGTGTACAGTACTGTTTGACGTACTGTTTGTGTCTTACTCCCCATGTCCTGTCAAGTGTTGTCTCCCAGATGTGTGTGATTATCCCCGCTCCCAAATGTGTCCCGCCTGTTTCCAACTGGCTACCTCTCCTTTGTGTATGTAACCCCCGTGATCTTTGCCAGATTGTTTTGTTTACTTAGCGAGCATTCCAGCATCTATTCTGTATGAGTCTCGTCGTGTCCGATCTGTATTCCGATCGGACACGACGTATTCCGATTATTCCGATCGATTACCGAGTTTGCCTTATCCTTAATCTGTAACCTTCGCACAATTTGAATTCCTGGTTTTGACCATTATTAATAAAACGACTACCGATTTAGAAAGCTCCCTGTACGTGACCGAACAATCTGGCCAGAAATGGATCCAGCAGAGTCAGAGCCAGTCCGCTCAGCCCTGAAGGCGCGTGCCCCTGCACGTCTCCACTGGCTGGAGGAGCAACTGGATTTTGTTCAGGAAAAACACATGTTGTCATGGATCAACTGCAACAACCGTCTGCTTCCCCGATAGCTCTTGAAGGGTTCACAAGCTGCGGCTGAGCCCCCTGCTGAGTTTGCACTTTCTCCACCTTTCTATCCCAGAACGTTTTTCTGGAGAGTCCGGGGATTGTCGTCCCTTTATTTCTCAGTGCGAACTAAATTTTGAGTTCAATGCAGCCGCTTTTTCTTCAGACCGAGCCAAGATTGCGTTTATAATGTCTCATTTAACGGGTCGAGCCAGATGTTTGGTTTACGGCTGAGTGGAGCCGCCGATCAGACGTGTGTAATTCCTTGCCAGCATCTTATTAAAATGTTCACACAAATATCCCAGCCCACGTCCCCGGGCAGAGAAGCAACTAAAGCGTTGGTATCTTTGAGGCAAGGCAAACGCTCACTAATTGATTACGCCGTTGAATTCCGCACCAGAGCCGCCGACAGCAACCTGCGCTAATAGACGCATTTCTGATTCTCAAGGACCATTTGATCTGCCAGCTGCGCAGGGGGCAGTGATTCATTTGACGTGAAAGATAAATAAGCGA
Source organism: Mola mola (assembly GCA_001698575.1). Taxonomy (NCBI): domain Eukaryota; kingdom Metazoa; phylum Chordata; class Actinopteri; order Tetraodontiformes; family Molidae; genus Mola; species Mola mola. Next base: position 6,402,566 of record KV751316.1, read on the forward strand.
TTCCGTGAACGTCAGAAGCCTCGGCTCGCCCAGGTTCATTTCCGGTTTGCTCCCGTTTCCCAGCAACGGTTTTTTCCTCCAGATCCCCCCGGTCAGGTTTTTTTTTCTCCCACTGCTCCTTCTGAGGAAATATTTGCTAGACTTGAGCCATCCTGTGAGTTACCAAAACCGACGCAAACTGGCCGGACCCGCCTCACTCCATTGCGACGGCAGCTGATAATGAAGGGAGGAAAGTGCGTTTACTGCCCAGTCGGCACACTTCCTCGCCGCTTGCCCAGTTACGCCTCCAAAACCTAACGCTGCCTCATCGTGTTTGGTGAGTGTTGAGCAGGGTGCGTAATCTTCTTCTTGCGTGGGAATGAACAAACAATGTCGTCGCTCCTCTTTAGCCTTCAGGCATATTTATTTCTATTAATTTTAACATTCAGGTGGAGTGAACATCTTACAGTCTGTCCTCGCTGTCAAGCTAACATCGAACTACTACACACTTCTGAGATAAAGGGAAGTGTCACATCTGAACAAAAGATCCATCCATCCATCCATCCATTTTCTACCGCTTATCCCGTTAGGGGTCGCGGGGGGGCTGGAGCCTATCTCAGCATCTTTGGGCGAAGGCTGGGTACACCCTGGACAAGTCGCCAGTTCATCGCAGGGCTGACATATAGAGACAAACAACCATCCACACTCGCATTCACACCTACGGGCAATTTAGAGTGACCAATTAACCTAACGCCCAGTTTGCATGTTTTTGGACTGTGGGATGAAGCCGGAGTACTGCAATGATTGAGAAAAAAGGATTGTTAGGAAACTAAATGATGATGAATAAACAACGCTAGGGTTTTGGCAACGTGTACAGAGAAACAGGATAGAAAAACATATGCTTGAGGGACAACATATGCTTCATATGGTAATGCTTCAGAACACATCAACTGGCCTAAAGAGAAATGGAGGAACATTTTGTGGACTGATGAGAGTAAAGTTGTTCTTTTTGGGTCCAAGGGCCGCAGACAGTTTGTGAGACGACCCCCAAACTCTGAATTCAAGCCACAGTACACAGTGAAGACAGTGAAGCATGGTGGTGCAAGCATCATGATATGGGCATGTTTCTCCTACTATGGTGTTGGGCCTATTTATCGCATACCAGGGATCATGGATCAGTTTGCATACGTCAAAATACTTGAAGAGGTCATGTTGCCTTATGCTGAAGAGGACATGCCCTTGAAATGGGTGTTTCAACAAGACAATGACCCCAAACACACTAGTAAACGAGCAAAATCTTGGTTCCAAACCAACAAAATTAATGTTACGGAGGGGCCAGCCCATTCCCCGGACCTTAATCCAATCGAGAACTTGTGGGGTGACATCAAAAATGCTGTTTCTGAAGCAAAACCAAGAAATGTAAATGAATTGTGGAATGTTGTTAAAGAATCTTGGAGTGGAATAACAGCTGAAAGGTGCCACAAGTTGGTTGACTCCATGCCACACAGATGTGAAGCAGTTATAAAAAACTGTGGTCATACAACTAAATATTAGTTTAGTGATTCACAGGATTGCTAAATCCTAGAAACAAAAAAGTTTGTACAAAATAGTTTTGAATTTGTATAGTCAACGGCAGACTATTTCTATTTCTATTTTCTCTTTTCAACTTTGAAGAGCGGGCGGTGATTTTCCCTCTTATGAATACCTTAGATGCTTCCCAAACAGAAGATATTTTTTCTGTGGAGCCAATATTCGTTTCAAAGAAAAATTTAAGATCCTCTGATTTGTCTTTCAGCAGCATGGTATTGAGTCTCCAGCGACCCCTTTTTATTTTATCTGTATTCAAGTCAACATGTAACTCCACTGTGCCATGGTCACTGAGGGCAATGGCACCTATTTCACAGTTCACAATGGAGTCTACTAACGTATTTGATATCATGAAAAGATCGATCCTTGAATGTGACTTGTGGCAGTGAGAGTAAAAGGTTTATTATCTCTCATGTGGGTTCACTAATCTCCATATATGTACTAAATTAAGATCCTCCGCCAACATCTTAATTGCAGCTCTGTCTTTTGGTGAAGATTTACCACTGGGTCTGCTCCTGTCAATCAACCCATCCAATACCTGATTGAAGTCACCTGCTATTATAACCTGACCCTCCATATGTCCTACCACTCTGTTGATTTCGTGAAAAAAATCAGGCTCCTCCTTGTTTGGAGCATATATATTGCATAATATTGTCCTAATCCCGTTGATCAAGGCTTCAATAAAGGATAAGTCGTCCTTCCTTGCCATTGTATTGTTTCAGGATGACAAAGCTTATATTTTTATTAATGAGAATCATCACCCCATTCCTTTTGGTCGAGTAGGAACTATGATAAACCTTCCCTACCCAACCTCTTTTAAATTCCGTTGCCTCCTCATCCCCCCTTATATGCGACTCTTGGATAAATGCTACATCTGTATTTTTGGATTTCAAATATGTCAAAACTTTCTTCCTTTTAATGTGGCTCCCACATCCATTTATGTTCCACGATATGATATTAATATACCTGTCAGCAATAGTTCTCAAGCTTGTTATAGTACTGTGGCCGTGACTGCAATTTATCTATCATGGTTGTAATTTTCACAAAACAAATCTTTAAGCTATTCAGAGCATTATTAGGCCAACTCACATATACTGTCTTAACACATAAAACAAACATAAACGAAAACAACGAACCCTCGAGCAAAGCAACCCAGATCTTACTCTTGCCAAACAATCCCCCTCCCGTCCTGACTGAACATGGACTGAACTAAATAAACTCAACTTGGTCCGTGACGCGGCATTAGTGGTTTCCCAGGCAACCCGACCATCCGGCCCCGACAAATCCATCAAAATAAAAGTTACCTTATTTCCATAGATTCAAACACACACTTCGTCATGCTCTCATTATCAAGTCCCGTGGTTCTCTATTTTGGATCTTGCATAAACTTCTCTGCCTCCTTGCTGTCTTGGAATGTTTTCTTTTGTCCCTTCCATGTAAAGATGAGTGTTGCAGGGTATACCAGCCTGTGTCTCACATTAAGCTCGTGTAGGCGTCTCTTCACCGAGTTAAAGGCCTTTCTTTTCTCCGCCAGCTCCCTCGTCAGGTCTTCAAAAAAAGACAGCTTGCAGCCCTCCCACTCGATTCCACGTTCCACGAACATCTTATTTCTAATTCATTTCTAATTCATTTTTCTAATTTATTCAAAATGTATCTAATTTATTAATCAGAGCCTTTTCCTTTTCTAATCTGATTTGGTTTGTCCTACTTTTATTAAAATCTGTCTGAGTGAAACAGCTAGGGAAGTTTTATGTTGTTGTTTGTATTAAGTTTGTTTTCTTTCAGTGCCACATTGGTGGGAGGCTATGGTGAGGTCCCTTCACTTAATGCATGTGAGTAAGCATACCGGGACACACACATTTCACCATTTGTCTAACATGAAGTTTACATTTGTTTGCTGTGCTGCACTTGAGGTGAGTAGTGGCGACACCCCTGGGCACCCCACAACGCCGTCTGCTTCCACCAGTGGCCTCACCTCACACCTTTGTTTTTTATTCAATCTTTTTTTTTTTCTATTTGAACTAGCAAATTTTAAGATTTATTATTCAACATTTAAAATTTTGTATGATGCCTTTATAATAACTGTGATCAACACATTTTAAATTTCATTTGATTGTTTCTGACATGTTTGTTCTCCTCAGCAGCTCCAGACTCTGCATATCCTTGCTCATTTATTTTAATGAATTCTAATTTGGTTAGATACACCTCTGTAAGCCCTGTGTGTCTTATCATTTGCTAAATCATACCATATTATATATTCCTGGGGAATAGTACCTAAGGTGGTGCTGTCAGGCTTGTTGTCCTTGCTCAATTTAATACCCCGACTCACCACTCATTCTTTCTTATCCTTTTTCCCAGTGAGTAATTGTAAAACTGCCCTACTTGTCATTCTGCCATTTTACATTGTTGTATCATTCTAAAGGTGCAATTGAGATTTGCAAAGTAGGTTGACTCTAAAAGCTCAACCCCAAATGTGCACAAGCCAAAATTTAGATAGCATTACTGTCAAGCATTCATCGCAATGAGGGCTGAATTGGCATAGATTTTCTTGGAAATATCCTCATCACACATTGAGCAAATTAGCCTTAACTGGTTAGCCAATCCTGATACCGGCCTTCACCATCAAAGTTTCATGGAAATATTTGTTAAATTGTCTTATTCTATGGGTGTTAATTTGCCCCTAAACACAACACAATTAGAGAGCAATCTCATTCGCATTTCTATGCTAAAATTCAAAATTAGTTAAAGAAATAGCCCTTTTTACAAAAAGCACTGTGACATTGTACATTACATGTACAGTAGAAAAACTACTATCATGTACTGTATGTATAATAATAAAATGTATGCCCTAATTTAATTTAGGTGCTGCAGTATCGAGTTCCTGGTATTGCACATGCTGACTCACTGTCTCTGAAACACATGCTGGTTATTTGTAAAAATATGTGCTATGACTGATCAAAATATTCACTCTAAAGCAGGTGTATTTTGAAATATGTCAACCTGAAATATGTCACCCTGCACATATGTGGGAGCCTTAAGCTTTCAAACCTGCACCTGTAGCACTGCCGACAAAGTGTTTTATCAAAGTTTAATTAATTCTTAAATTGTAGGATAAAACACCAGGTCAACAAATTCACTTGCAGTTAACATCATTTAAAATGAAAACATTTGAGAAAATATAGAGCAGTATATGCACAAAATGAATACACAATATGAAATTGTAAATTAATAGTGTTTAACAATGCTGGCATTGGCTTGTATTCACATTTTTTACATGTTACTTGTCATTATCACTTATTCGCATCATCAGAGTGTCCAAGACATACACATGACATATGTCTTCAGTCTAGCAAAGACAAAATAAAGGTGGAACTCTGTCTTAGTTCTTCATAAGGGCATTCAATCTAAATGAAACATATGATTTTATGTTTGACCCAAAAGCAGTCTGCAGACAGGGAAATGTGGTACAAGGGTGGTTTGGTGGTGGATCAAATAAGGTTCACAAAAAGTGTAAAAAAAGTGGCTTTGGGTTACTTTTATTTGTTTGTTAAAGCTGACAGTGGAGACACAGTCTGAAAAGGGTAGGAAAAACAACAGTGTTACACTGAGCTAACTGGAAAAGTTTCACAGGAGAAATCAAGTAACACATGTGGCAGACAATGTGGTGTACTGATGCAACAATGTGGCAATGTGTGAAAAAGAGACATGGTCTTATAAACAGGAAATATAATGAGTCAGTGCAATTATGCACATTAGCTGAGGAGTTCCATTGTCAAGTCAAAATCAAATCAAATCAAATTTTATTTGTATAGCCCAAAATCACAATTTACACATTATTTCACTGGGCTTTGACAAACTGTCACAGACCACTCCTGGTTTTCCCCTCTACCAACCCACTCCACCTGCCTGCCCTAATCAAGATCATTAGACCCACCTGTTCCCCCCAGTCGGCTCTTAACCAGCTCTTCCACACTCACTCTCTGCCAGATTGTCGTCGCGTCCTCGTCTCTGCCACGGTAACCTGGCCTGCCTTCTGTCTTTGAACTTTGCATTTGCCCTCTTCCTGTCTGCCTGCTGTCTGCCTGGACTCCTGCCCCATTCTGACCTTAGACTGTGCTCACCAACCAGGCTTCCTGATTGTCGTCTGTTTGGATTCCTGTGCTGTTCTTGGATTCGCCCTCATACCTGTTACACAAACTGTACAGATGTGACACCCTCTGCCCTTAGACCCTCGAACCGGGTGAGGAAAAACTTTAAAAAACCCTAAACAGGGAAAATAAGAAATCCGTGAATGTCAATCAGTGTCTCCCACATCTCCGTATAGGAGACATTGAACCCCCCTCCTAACCCCGGAGGGGAGAGGAGAGTCGGGTACCCGGAGGAGGCGCGTGGTGCTGCGCTGCATCTGGGCCTACATCTATTACAGCCTGGATCTCAGGTAGCTTCAGTTAAGTTCCTACCTGCCTATATGTCATGCTTCTCTATTAGTCACTAAATATGGCTCTTTATATTATTTTACTTTTTATTTTATCAGCCTTGGATCCTGGAACTGTCACTACCTCCAGGTACTCTCCCGTTCATGAGATAATAATTTTGCCACAGATTTATTATGGCAGTACATTAGATTACAATCTGCCATCCAGGGATATATCAACCTTCTGGATTACAATGACTGTTGGTCTCCCAACACATTGTTTAATATACTTTGTTCCATTGTCTTCGTATATGCTACGGCAGCAGCTCAATACATTTTCCTCTTCAATTTTGATTAAGCCCTCTATGAATGTACACTATTTTGGCACTGTTCTCCAACGTGCGTTAATCATCCTCATGTTATTCATCTCTGGCAATGTTCACCTAAACCCTGGGCCTGCTAATCATGACGCTACTCCTATTGCTTCTAATATGACATTTAATGATTTTTGTGATTGAAAATCATTGGGATTCCTACATGTCAATATCCATAGCTTGTTGCCTAAAATTGATCTGGTAAAATCCTGGGTACACACTGCTAATCCTGATGTCTTAGCTATCTCCGAATCATGGCTTAAGAAAAATGTTATTAACTCTGACATCCTTATAGCGGGTTACTATGTCTTTCGCCAGGATCAAGCCACTAAGGGTGGGGAAGTGGCTATCTTTGTAAAAGAATATTTGCAATGTTCTGTATCTTTGTCTAAAGCTGTCCCGAAACAATGTGAATTGTTAGTTTTAAAACTTAAACTATCAAAAAACGTTTCTCTTTCTGTTGCCACTTGTTATAGAACACCATCTGCCCCGGTTTGTGCTCTAACATCGCTCAGTGAACTTCTGGCTCCTCATATATCCTCAGAGTTTGTCCTTTTAAGTTATTTGAACTGGGATATGTCCAACCCTCCTGTCTTAGTGACACAGCAACTCGATGCCCTAAACCTCCTTCAAATTATATCTGAACCTACCAGATTCAACTCGAACTCTCCTACAGCTGCCTCACTGATCGACTTTATTCTAACTAATACGCCTTCTAATTATCAATCTTGAGTCTTCAGTCAAGACCTGAGTGATCATTGCACCATAGCATGTATTCGCTCTGGCCTCTCAGTCAAACGCCCACCTATGATTGTAAACAAATTATTTTAAAGATTCATTCAGCACTATTATTGACAAGCATGCCCCACTGAAACGATTCCGGACCAAGAATCGCTACAGCCCCTGGTTCTCCCCCGACCTGGCTGATTTGATGCGCCATAAAAACGCCTTATGGCGGAGAGCCAGGTCCTCTCAGTCATCTGTTGACTGACTCGCCTTCAGGCAATGTAGAAATAAAACCACACAGGCATTTAAATGAGATGAAATCAACAATTCTTAAGGAGTAAATCCTGTGATGCAGACACAAAGAAGTTTTGGAAAAAAGTTGTCGATGGAAAATAAACTCACTTCTCCTTAAAGTTTGGCGACATCACCAAACCCTCCTCCATTCAGCGATGTTGACTTCTCCCTTCATCCCGTTTCTGCTTCAGAAGTTTTGGAAGAACTCGTCAAGTTGGACTCAAATAAATCTGCTGGCTATGATGGGTTTGATCCCATGATTTTAAAAGTAGCTGCTAATATTATTGCTGCCCCCATTACATATTTGTTTAACTTGTCCATTTGTCTGTCTGTTTTCCCTTCTGACTGGAAATCTGCCATGATCTTCCCTCTTTTCAAAGGCGGCTCTGGCTCTGACCCCAACTGCTATAGGCCTATATCCATCCTGCCTTGCCTGGCCAAGGTCGTAGAGAAATTAGTTCACAAACAGCTAACTCATTTCATTGACTCCAACATATCTTGTCAGATCTGCAGTCGGGGTTCAGAACCGGCCACGGATGCATCACTGCTACCCTAAAGGTCCTCGATGACATCATCATCTCTATGGACAACAAACAGCTCTGCATAGCTGCCTTCTTAGATCTGGCCAAGGCCTTCGATTTAGTAGACCATAACATTCTCTTACATAGACTCTCCAGTATTGGCCTGTCCAAGAGCTGCATTAACTGGTTTGCCAGCTATCTCAATAATCGCGCACAGCGAGTGAAGTCAGAAAATGTTGTGTCATCTCTGAATGTGTGCCTCAAGGTTCCATCTTGGGCCCAACCTTATTTTCCATCTACATAAATGATGTGGCTAAGGCTATCGTTGCCTCCCGGATACACCTTTATGCTGATGATACCATCATCTACTCATCTGGCCCTTCACTCCACACTGCCGCATCCACCCTCCAACTCAGTCTCACTTCTATTGAGAAGTCTTTTCACGACCTTCACCTGCATCTCAACTCAAAGAAAACTAAATGTATGTTATTTGATCGGAAAAACAGTGTCTCTTGCCCCCCCCCAAGTTTACCTGTGCTGACGGCTCAGAACTGGAGTTCGTCAGCTTCTACAAATACCTGGGTCTCTGGCTGGACCATTCACTTTCTTTCAAGTTTCACATTAATAACCTGCAGGCCAAAGTTAAGGCCAGATTGGGGTTCCTTTACCATAATAAGGCCTCTTTCACACTATCTGCCAAACGTATCCTGGTGAAGATGACCATACTCCCTATGTTTGATTATGGTGATGTCATCTATCTTGCACCTTTCCCACAATAACTATCTCCTGAGGTCCAGTGACTTTATTACTCTGTCTATTCCAAAAGTCCTTTGGTTTTGCAGCAGCAAGTGACTGGAACTCCCTTCAACACTCCCTTAAACATTCTGCTCTTCCATTACTCCACATGTTAAAACAGAAACTGCAACAGTCCCTAATTTACTGTTGTACGTGTTGATGCCCCGTTTGGTTGCTATATATTTTGTAGTTATTTATGTTGTTTTTGACTTTATTGTCTCTTCCTTATTGGTTGTATGGTTGAGTCCTGGATTCATGTGTACTGTCTTGTTTTTACTTCTGCTGGGGCCTCTTGCCAGGTCATCACTGTAAATCAGAAACTGTTCTCAATTGATTTTACCTGGTAAAAAAAAAAAAAAATTATGTAATGGCACTCTGCATATGTCCTTTACACACGAAAAAAAACTGAACCCGGCCATCAACATTGCAACGCTGTTTGTTAATGTTGAGCAGAATGTGCATGAGCCATGGATGAAGGGCCACACCTCATCTCCCTAAGATCTACATTCACATGGAAAAGGAGCAAAGTTCTCAGAAAGGGACTTTTCCGGATATTAAGTTCTTTTTTTGAAGATCCTTTTGTCTTGTCATGCATGACACACAGACTGACAAAAAAGATATGTAGCAAACGTGGGGGAAATATTTATTTGTATTCCCAAGTAGGTTCTTAATCAAAATCGTTTTAATCTGAAAATAGGTCGACACCAAGAGATCTAACTAATTAGCAAAGGTACAGTTTAAGGACAGGCAAACTCAGTAGTCGTGGAACAAAACAAGATCAAAACACAAGGAACGCACTAGAGATTAACACTGCACTGCTCTCTTGGAAGACAAGACAATCTGGCACAGGAAGGAAGGGACACAGGGTTTACACAAGGAAGGGGTAGACAGACACAGGTGAGACACATTAGGTAGGAGAGGCAATCACACACACCTGAGGGACAAGACTTGACAGGACATGGGGAATAAGACACAACAGAATTTCAAAATAAAACGGGAAACACAGATTGACCCTAACGAACAGACACATGAACATTACCAGACCCTGACAAGCTGTTAATAATTTGAACTGACACTTAGGCCTATAGACATAGAAAACTACACTAGAGAGAAGATTATTAGATATACTTTAAATAAAGTTGTCCTCCCATAAGTGCTAGTGGAGGTGGGTTTAAAATCAAAATGCCAGTTAACGGGTCCTAAACTCTGTATGTATGTTTCTCCACTGGGTCACTGGGATACTTGAATAGGTAGTATCAAGTTGCTGTCTGTCCCAGACTTTTTTTCTGCAGCAATCCAGTGGCAGAGAATCCAGTGGACCAAAAAAATTCATCCCTGGTGTAGTCAGCATAGCAGCTGTTGGTGTATGAGTAACAATCCTTTCTGCTATCTGAATAAAAGGCCTTTGGAAAATAAGCTAAAGAAGACTCACATTACTCACAAAGAGTGTGAGAAAGGGTACAAATTTTACTTTGAAGGACAAACGAAACATAAACCCTGCAGGGCTTGTGGGAATAAATTATGTGTATCCTAATCTTTATGAGTCGTGTGTCTGTAGATTTATACATGTGACACAAAGGATATACATGTAGTGTTTTAGCAATGTGTAGAGGCACTGTTAGCTGCTAGAACTGTCCACTCAGATGGTAACAAAAATGTAGGTTTTTTTTAACTTTTCTTCAGTAAGCAGATTACATCCACTGGATTCTATGAAAAGCACTTTTCTCCAATCACAGGCTTCATCCACTGACAAATTGTGGACCACCACTCCTAACCTGATTAGTTTATTCTAACCACCCCACCTTGTTTATTTCCTGTGTGAGTCATCCCTGTTTTAAAGGGTAGACCAGGATCATGTGAAAGCAGCACAGAAAGCATTTGGGTGGCTCTGGTTGAAACAGGGTGACTAGTGCTTAAAGTATGCAAGAGAATTCACCAGTGTGTAAATGTCAAACCGTATATATACAAGTAATGATTATTTTCATAATGGATTAATCTGCTGGATGTTTTCTCCATTAATCCATTAAACATTCAGAAAACAGCAAGAATGCCATCACAACTAAGCCCAAAGTGACACATTCTCCATGTGCATTTTGTCCAACAAGTAGCAGAAACTACAAAATGAATGAACATAATTCAGAATCATTAAATTAATTTTGAAGAAAGGCAAGCAAATCATCACATAATTGAATCCCGAACCATAGGTCTGCATGAAAAATAAATTAATTTATCAAAATAGTTGCAGATTATTTTCCCCTCAATCAGCTAATTGAAATATCAGGTCATTGTTTTAGCTGTATTTCTATACTGACCAGTTGTTGAATTTATGACAAAACAAAAGGTTATAGTCTAAACTAACATTTCCTATTGTTACCTAATGGCTGTTTTATGTACTATGCAGTCTAAATGTATATCATTTATTGGACTCAAAAGCAGAACCGGACTCTTGAAAGGAAGTTGAAAGTTTTATGGTAAATCTGGTTGTGCTCGAAGGCAGGCAGGCAGGCAGGCGGTACAGAGAGAGCTCAATGTGCCTGAGGCTAAAGGAGAGATTAACACCAATGGAAGACCTCGACATAAAGAGGGCACAAAAGTGGAAGACAAGCTATGTCATAGTATCACTGAGCAGAAAGAAATGGTGTTGGGGAAACTGAAGGTGAAGCACATATGCTGAAGGATTGATAAGAGGCTGCTGCGTCATGATTGCAACGTTGAACAAATAACAAATGACATAGCCTTTGAAAGACTCACACAGGCACACACACGAAAGATGAGAGGACAGAAAGTCCCAGATGATGACACAGTCAACAAATGTGAAAATTGCTTAAGGAAAGTCACATCAACATCAACTTTCACACCAGAAAAACCCCAGGAATCTACATTCCTACAGTAACCACATTCCAGTGGAGTGTTGGGGGATTTCATAACTGTCTATAGGAATCCTGGAATCGCCGGACCAAGCTGGAGGACAGCCCAAAACATACCGCCAAAGCATCAGAGAAAGAATTTGACACAGGTTAAAATAGCTGTTCACTGTGGTCAGAGGTACTTTGATGGAGGATTTGGTCACAAATTATCATCTGGTTCCAAGCTGCAAATCAAACCATGGAAGTCAGAGAGAGTCAATGACTCTAAGTCAAAATAGGTTGCAAGCTGGAACATTATTACACCAAGTGCACAAGGGGGAAACAGTCTACAGTCAGTGAGCTGAGAGCAGAGTGTTCCGTCGAACACTGGGGTCAGGACGTATTTATGTACAAATAACGAATGGGTGTCTATGTGCATGCATTGTGAGTGTATGTATGACCAGTGGGTGTATGTCTGTGGAAAAAGATCTTATTCACTAGTGTGTAGGTGGTTAGTCTGAGTTCTGGGCTTAGTTCCTCTAAATGTTTGCTAGAAAGCAGAATTTAAGAAGCAGAACTTGTGCAGCACTTGTATGTCTGTTATATGCAAGCAGCACATTCATTATGTGCAGATACTTGTATGATTAAATTATAAGAGAATACACAAATGCTTTGCTAGGTGTTACATAAGTACAGCATAAGTAAAAATTTCCATCACAGTACCAATAGTAAAAATCACAAAACCATGAAAATGTATTTTGGATTATTAAAGAAAGGAAGTGAGTAAGGCATGCAAATCTTGTGAATCTGAAAAAAAAATCCTATCATTACTCTAACTGTCTGACTGTTTCATATACAACCCTGTTTCCAAAAAGTTGGGCTGTTGGTTAAATGTAAACAGAATGAATGAACCTATTTGGTCACATTGTCACAGTCCACTCCTGGTTCTCCCCCCTACCAACCCACTCTACCTCCTCCTGGTACCTGATCTGCCTTCTGTCCCTGACCACGTATCCTCCTCTCTGCCCCGGTAACCTGACCTACTTTCTGTCTTTGAACTTTGCATCTGCCTGGACTTCCTCCCCGGAGACTCCTGCCTGTGCTCGCCGACCAGGCATCCTGATTGTCGTCCGTGCAGTTGCATAACACATTTGATGACATCTCTTGTGTTTCTGATCTTTGTAACAGAATAAAGAAAGAAGGGAGAAGCCAGTGTGAGCAGTGAGAGGAAGTCCTGTGTGGCCGTGCCATTCTTTGTACACTATAAACGCATCCATCCTACATCCACAGACACAACCAGTTACACTGGCTTGCAGGAAAGGTCTGTACTGTATAAATCACAATTTGCTCATTCGACATAAAAATTTATGGGAAACGGCTCGTGTACTAAATGTGTAATTTAATACAGCAAAAACATGAAAGCAATGAGCACACCAGACTCTAAATGGTCAGTAGGCAAGTCAATTTTCCTGAACATTTGTGTGAACTATACAATAAAATTAGTTGTGATGGATGAATTGGGGTTCACAGCCTGTACTCCGGTGATCACAGGGACAAGCAGGAAGCAGTAGATAAAGGATTTATGTTTAAATATACAAATTTGATGTATATAAGGAAAATATCTGGCTCATTAAGGTAAACTGTTGAGCGGCTCAAATCCGCAAAAAGTGACTTAGTAGTTGTGACCCAGTCACAACTGCTTGGATACGTGCTGCAGTCATCAAATTCTAAATGAGGATGCAACTGTCAAACATGAAGATATTTCTCATTTTCTACATTTGATATGTGGTCTTTGTGCGCTTTTTGGATAAATATGGGTCTCGTGTGTTTTTTGTAAATTATCACACTCTGTTTTTATGTACATTTTAATTAGCATTCAAACTTTTTTAGAAACAAGGTTTACTTGAATAAAAATACAACCTTTGTATGTGGCATTTATATTGAAATTTCTGTATAAAAGTTTGGTTTTTTTTAATGCAGAAACATGATTTCAGATTAATATAGGTGAGGCATTGCATGTCTTACTTTTTTTTCATTAAAAATGAATTTCCGTAGTTTTGGGCTTAGTAGCGATGGGATCTCACTATTTCCTGAATTTTTACACAACAAACAATCAATTAATGGGGGGAAAAAAATGGATGAATCCATAATGAAAATAACCATTACTTCCAGCACTGACCACACAGGTTACCGTGTTACAATGATAGAGCCACCTAAAGGTTGACGCTGCCATGTTGTTGCTCTTAATGGTGTTCTCAAGCTCTCCTCCAGCTTTGCCCTGTGATCCCAGGAATTCCAATACACCTGTCCAATAATAGGATCTTCCTACCACCTGTTCCTCCTATTTGTAAACTCAGTGAGACCTCCCTCAACCAAAGACAATCGTTTCATAATTTATGAAACAAAATTAGGTCATTTTGTTGCATATTTGAGATCAAACAAAGGCTTTTGTTGATTAGTTACAACACGGACTATGCCTCAGCGTGGCCCAAAAAATAAAGTGACAATAACATGGAAACAGCAGAGAAAATGTTTATTTGGCTCTGAATAGAGCAGGATGGCCAGTGAGGTTCACAGAATACCTCATGGACCCAAACTGTGGCTTGTTCAACCACAGAGGGGTTGCCTGGATAAGGATGTCTGCTGTAAGATCCCAAACCCCCGGTGACTACAGGAAACTACACCGATGATGCGTTCAATGAGAAACATCAAGAGAATTGAATTAAACCTGGCTCTGACATCCTGAGTAATTCTTTCAAGTGTACATTTATGAAAAATGTTGTGGAGGAGGACCAGGAAAGACTTACGAGACAGGTCATGTAATTGTACTTGTCAGGGTCATTTCTAATGTATATTTTGGAGTTAAGTGGCACCTGTTCCTCAGATTTGATACTCTCTCGAAAATTGACATTTTAAAGAAGTTTTCATTGATGACAAATTTTCGTGAGACTTTTTTTTGAATAGTATCTATGTGGATGCATTCCCTTTGGTCCACATTCTTTCTATTGACCATGCTGTGGTCAAATATGCAGACTTTAACATGTACTCTTGGCCATGGTGTTGTTGGCAGAATCCAGGGTTGTAAACTACAAGAAAAGGCATTTGTGTCATGTCACATGCATTTTTCAGGTGTGCTGGCATGGATGGTGTGTGGATAGAGCTAATATGTACAACCTCTCATATTGTCCTGTGTATTAATAACCATTTGATATCACTCCCTCCCTCCCATTCAAGCTTCAAATTACAATGGGATGCTTCATCACACCAGAAAAGTATAAATGTAAGTACATTTTTCTTTCACTTTTGCTTTTTCACGTGTCTTGTGGTAACCCAATGTTTAACATCCCCATGCTTTGAACTGTAGATAATTCCCTAGACAAAGTCTGCACATATGCTGACTTAGCAAAAGAGGCAGTATTTGTTTGATGGTGGCATTAATGTACATACAATGCCAATTAAAAAAAAACAAACTTGCACAGTGTTGATACTGATCAACCAAAACATTTGTTCAGTCTCATATAGGAAACAAAATTCTACCAAAATGAAGCCTAAATCATTATAAGATTGATTTTTTCATTTTGCAGTACATGGATTTTGATTGTAATGAGTTCATGAATCTAACTTGTGTGTCTGAAATCCAAAATAACAGCACACTCAATGTAATATACATGTCTCTCACGACACCTGTGGATTCCTACATCACATTGTACCCAGTAGAACCGTCTGATGAGGCTTCGACTACCACTAGCCCAAATGCTCAAACCTTTTCTTCTTCGTCAGTGGCCTCATCGGGCAGCGCTGATACACTGTACACATCGACCCCACATTCATCCCCAGAATTTCAGTTCTCAGGAATGTCCTCCTGGCCCAAAATCTTTGTGGTCCCTAAATTCACCTACGAAGCTGAATTTGAGCTACAGCAAAAGAATAATGAGCTCGAGACAAATGGAACATACTTCAACCCTGGCCCAAAACTAAAAGGTATCATCCTTGATGGTTTAGCTCAAGAAATGACAAAATACACCAAATACCCAAAAGACTATCAGTGTGAAGAGGTAGCAGCCGCTTTGACAAGGACCCATCCTTGTTTGGGGCAGCTGGGATCCAAGACAGGATTTTGGGGATGGAAACAGTCTCTAAAATATAAAATGCAAAATTATCGAACAAAGCTTGGGAGACTCGGTCATCCCGAAATCCCGTGTGAACTCCTTGAAACACAAGCGAGAAGGCCAAGGCAAAGCTGCAGCTAATATCAAGAAGCCTAGAAAGGCTGAAGTTAACTACATTCCTCTTCACTCAAAAGGTGAAACTGCAGAGAGCTTGGAGAACAAGAGAATTCCTTTACATTGTTGAACATTTTTCCATCAAGCCCCTGCAATTAAAGTCCCTGTCACAAATGGACCACTTCTCAGACAAACTGAAGCAGATCTTCCAGAGCAAAGGAGCAATTAAGGGGCAAAAGATCAAGCGCATTCTGGCAATGAAGGACTCGGTTTGTATAAACACATCAAATAAACATTTACTGTGTTGTGGTTTAGTTTTTTTCGTCTGTACCTGCTCATTTAAAGAAGTACTTAAAAAATGAAACTATGGTGTTTTGATAACATTAGGAAATTGGCGCTACATGATAAGAGAATAGGGGCTGTGGGTATTTGCTTTTGCCCAAACAAAAAAAACCAAAACTGTAACCACAAGAATGCAACTACAAGAATGCACTGCAGTGTACCATACCAAAAAAAACACCTCTCGCAAGTTGAGTGGTGCTTGGTTTACACAGAAATGTGGAAATACAACAATCCTGGAACCAAAACTAAATTACACCCGGTCTGTCCTTATACATGTACTACCCACCATGTAATGGAAACAGCAATCTGGTTTAAATTTGGCAAAGTATTCTTTTAATCTCAGTAAGAGGGAGGCCTGATGGGAGGAGGTCAATGTTTTAAAATCTTTCATGCTCTTACTAATCTCAAACCTACCTACTACAGCTATAATTTTCACAATTCCTGCACCACCATCACAACCAGATGTATTTATTTGCCACCTATGTTTTAGTGTGATGACATGATCTCGGAGTGTTTAGTAGAAGCAGCTGGACTTCTTATCTTGTTTGAAGACGTTTCATCTCTCATCCGAAAGGCTTCTTCAGTTCTGAGGTTCAGTGTGGGAAACCCAGGTATTTAACCCCGAGTGGGTAGAGACAATCACCAATCACCAACAAGGAGGACGTGTTTAGCAAAACAACAGCCTCAGGGGTGCGGTCGTCTGGCGAGGCATCGTGTGAGTCGTTAAGGTCTCAAGAGTGATGACATCAACGTAAGGAGGGAGTGCATCCTGCGAAGCCTTGTTGTTTATGTCAATGAAGACCCGGACCACACAGTCAGTGACAGTTATCGTGGGTGTTCTAAAAATTTGTTAACTTCTTGTATAGTGCATCTTGAATTACTATGAATAGACTGTTGTTGGACTCAAAGAACTGCACTCTGCAGTTTATGGTAAAACCAACGTTTCCATGATTAGTCTGAACTGGTAATACCTTGCTTTAGCATTGTTGTGTTCCAAGTACTAGTAACTAGTTTTAAAGTCAGCAGAATACACTGTGTTCATCACAGAGAAAAAACTTAAGAGAAGAGAAAAAATCTAAGCTCTCAGTCAAGTTCAAAGTGCTTTGAGCTTCTTGGAAATACTTCCATGTTTTGTGCTGATGCTTTATGTGTATATTTCATATCAGTTTTAGGCATTACATATTACAGTTAATGGTAAAAAATTTTCATGGTTGGTCCCAACATGTCACAACTTGCCTTAGCTTTTGTTTTGAAACATTTCTCAGAGGATCGTCGAGAGTCGGCACACAGAAATGACGGGACACAGTGTTCTGCTAGAACAAGCGCGTTATTTATTCCGCCACAGATACACTCAGTTTACACACACAACAATCGGTTAGCCAACACCCCCGGCAGAGTGTACATCCAACCAGCTGGGCGTCCGTACGAAACCCGCAGCAGACTCTACCTGGGTGCGACTATGTCCCTCTTTTTATAATGGTGTTGTTACTTCACGCGAGAGAGGGAGGGTGGCCATCCCAGGCTCTCTGGCGCCACACCAGTTTTAAATGGCGTTATCTTATTATTGAATGCAAAAGCAACACCAGTTTTTATTGAATAAATGGCATTCTCCTCTCCCCAAAGTGGTAACAAAGCACACAGAAATTCTTCTCACACACATTCTCCTCTCCCCAAAGTGGTATCAGGCCTTTCACATGGCCTTGGTTAGTAGTGGGGTCTCACAGAGATATGAGGGTACATATCAGGCCTTTCACATGGCCTTAGTTTGATGAGAGGGTACATATCAGGCCTTTCACATGGCCTTAGTTAGTAGTGGGGTGCATATCAGGCCTTTCACATGGCCTTGGTTAGTAGTGGGGTGCATATCAGGCCTTTCACATGGCCTTGGTTAGTAGTGGGGTGCAAAACAACATTCCACAGATATTTTTCTATCTCAGCTTTGCTGCCTGAAACAGATATCTGGGCTTTTAAAGGCAGTTTTTCTGTGTATTGACACAAGTCATGATGTTGTTGAGTTTATAGATCACTGTCATCAATCCGCTGATGAGTTTCATGTGGATGTTCAATATATATATATGTTATGTATATTTGGATGAGTTTTAATTCATTTTAAATAAAAACACATCAACCAGATTTGGTGTTATGTGTGTCTGAAATGGGTGTCAAATGAAAGAATGGAAGAATTTTGCCCTATTTTATTTTAGACTAATTATATTAGTTTGAGTTGAACAAATGTAAATCAGTTTAGGCCATTTAATGTAATTATTTTATTTTGGCTGTATTTGGTAAAGATGAGTTCGACCAACTCAATTAAATCATATTACAAGGAGGTACTTAGTTTAAGTTCGGGCTACATAAATTTAATGGATGGAAATCCTGCCCAAAATATATTTGTGTTCATCCAATGAGTTATTTTTTTCAGTGTATTTAGTAAGTGGAGATCTGCTGCAGTGGGTTATTGGGAGTGGGAGGAAAAGAACTACGACGAGTTTACACTAGTCAACACATTCTAGTTGGAATGAAATCATTCCTTCCTAGCCTGCTCCATCTTTGCCCAGGGAAAGGGTTCACATCGACCACCAGCTGGTTTGTTGCAGCCACTTCCTGTTCCGAGCCAGCCTTGATCACACATTGCCTTAGACTTCATCACAGGCCTGCTCCCCTCTCAAGGTAAAACTGTTATCTTCACCATTGTTGACCGCTTCTCATAGGCAGTTCATATTTTGGCTTTGAAAAAATGGCCATCCACTAAAAATGCTGAGCTGTAAGTGATTGTCTTCCGGTTACACAATATTCCCATGGACATTGGGTCACCTCCCAGGTTTGGAGAGTTCTGCAAAAAATTTAGGCGCTAAGGTCAGTTTAACATTCATTTTTCACCCTCAATCTAATGGATGGATGAAAAGGGCCACTCAAGACCTAGAGGCAGCATTACACTGGGTAATAACCACTAATTCCACTACCTTGGCTACACACTTGTCATGGACTGAATATGCAAGTAATTCCTTAAACAATTCTGCCACAGGTTTTTTCCCCTTGGAGTCTTCCCTGTTTCCAGTTAATGAAGAGGAAATTGCCGTTACCTTAGTCCAGGAGGATTCCCGCCACAGTTATAAGCTCTGGGGGACATTTGGGCTCTGCCTCTCAGAACTAGTGATGCCAATAAACACATTGCAGATTTACACCACACCAAGAGGACTTAAGCATCTGGATAAGGAAGGATGTGGTCCTGAAAAACATTCTTGTGTACCAAGGAGCCTGATTTTAGACCATCAGATGGTGAAAAATATCATCAAGCACATCCTGAGAATCCTGGTGGGTTGCCTGGGGGTTCCCACTGAGGGGGCGCAATGATATAATCGGGCAGTTTGCCTTCCACTTGTGGCTTGTGACGTCCCTTTCCTGTGTTTCTGTCCTGAGTCTTGTCTCCAAGAATTAATCACATTTGTCTCCTGTTGCTTTTATGTTTCTTCACACGTGTCTTCATCAGTTGTCAGTTTACTCACGTGGTAATTGAACCTTTGACCTCTTTGCAATATTTTTGTCAGAGAACTTTTGGGATATTTTGCTGACACCATCTCTCCTTTATTGAGGTTCAATCAGTCAATCATAAGTTGTCAGTTTACCCACTTTATCTTGACATGATCAGTGTAGAAATGAAATTGGTAATTGAATATTTGTAGTAAATGTAATGTTGAATGAGTTGTTTTAACTCAACAAAATTATTCAGAGAATATGAATTAATGATGCTTTTCGTGACCTGAGATGGTCAGTCAGTGGCGTTAAAGAATAGGTTTATCAGGGAGTAGTTTTGTATGGTATGAAAAAAACAAAATGACATCCAAATCAAGCAAAATACAACATGTGGTGAAATGGGGAGAGCCAGTGAGAGCGGAGGCAAAAATGGGATGCCTGTTAATATACGTGCCTGCACAGACTTGCTCTCTGCAACCCACTACATTCCAAAGGATGTCACATACTGGCACTCAGGGACAGACAGTAAACACAGATTGCAGTTCAGGTTTAGGCAAAACCCTCAGGCCATGACAGAGCCTGTGGGCAGTCACAACATGAATCACGTAAAATCAGGGAATTGGCAAATCCTAGCCAATAAACTCGGCTAAGATTTGTTGATTATTTGTACACTTGTTGAACATTAGCTGAACGTTGCAACACTCAATAGCAATAGATGAGGGGATTGAATCATAGCAATCAATTTGAACAATATTCTTCATACTGGGAAAAACAAGTTGACTGCAATATGTAACATCTCATAAGCTTGATTTTATTTTCACAGATCATCACTTACTGCAACGGGAGTACATTCTCTCTCTCATTGATTCTTTCTGTAGGTGTTTACTTTCAAAGGACTATTCTTGATGTATATACCATGGATAAGTCTGAAGATAGTATCAATTACGCTGTATACCCACTCAGGTTATTAATCTGTTGCCATGTGTTTGTGTAGGTTCTCAGTCATCCAGGTTGAGGTAGCCTTACGTCCAAAAGCAAGTCCAGAGCCTTCAACTTAGCCTTCAACTAAAGCACTTAAGACTAACCTGTTACCAAGTAACCTAATCAATTATGAGACGTTCCACCAGGTCAAAGGTTACATATGTTAACACACGGGGCAAACTTCCACAGCAGACTGAGACCCATAAACAGGTAAGGATCCTATGATAATACCTCACCAAGCATCTATGGGAGAAGAACACCACACTGCGTCCTGCCGGCAACACTGAAAGTTAAGCAAGAAGTAATGAGGCTTAAAGCCTTAGCAAGAGACAATAACTGTCCGCAATAGCTAATTTCCCAATATTCCTCTGACAAAAATAACAATGAAAATTGTTATTTATGTGTATATCTTATGGTTAAGATATACACAAGCCAACTTAAAATGTGACCATAGTTTTCGTGCGTTTAAGGCTTTTTGTCTGTTTTTGGCTACCGTAGTAACATGGCGGTGCAAGATGGTGCTCTCAGTGGAAGAGAGACCTGCTTCCATGTAACTATAAATTGATTAATCGAAGGTTACATATAATCTCGGAGTGTTTAGTAGGAAGCAACTGGACTTCTTATCTTATTTGAAGACATTTCGACTCTCATCCGGAAGGCTTCTTCAGTTCTGAGGGTCAGTGTGGGAAACCCAGGTATTTAACCCCGACTGGGTGGAGACAATCGCCAATAAAGAGGACGTGGTTGAAAGCACCAGCCTGGGGGGGGGGCGATCCTCTGGCTAGGCATCATGCGAGTCGTAAAGGTTACATGAGCCCAGGTTTGAATCACTCGAGAGTGCTTGCCCCTCACCCCTGGTTTCATGTGACACCTTGGGCTCACATGGCCCCAGGTGTGTATGGGGGTTAAACCGCCTGGGGAGGGCTCCCAAGACAGCATTGTAGGTTGCAGACAAATGGTGTCTTAGTCCACCACCCCTGTTTAGAGAGGGTTTCTCCAAGTGGACATAGATGGCCTCTTTTACGCCTCTTTCAAACCATCTCTCCTCTCTGTCCAAAACGTGGACATTCATTTTTGCTTGCATGTATAGGCCTGTCAAGGAATGTAGGTGAAAGCGGAAGGAACAAAGCCGCCAGAGCCAACCGCAGCCCACCCAGAGAGAAATGACGGCCCGGGGCCACATGCACCCGGAGCGGCCATGTCCCCGACCCCGGAGCTCGGCACCTGCTCATCCCTAACTTTCCACTCCAGTCCGTTAGGGGGCAGTGATGTCACCATAAGACAGGGTGCCGTGCACCAATAAATCCAACGACGGAGAAGAGTCAAACACGCAGCTGCTAATGGTGAAAACTGCAGGAAACCTCAGGAACGGTCGGCGTGTAAACAACATCCAGCGTTGTGTGGGTAAAACGCGCCTTCTGTGGTTGTGCCATGTAAAGGATTTTAGCTTTCAGCAGAGCTGTCCGAGCGTTACAGCTCATGTTTCACAGTGGCGGTTGAATTTATCCGGTTCAAACTGGAGCCTAACTATTAACACAGCCACACTTAAGCTTATACCCCACATGGAGCTCGTTTCAGAGGGAGAAAATGCGAGTGCGTATCAGGAAAGCGTATCATTGTCCCAACATGCTGCGAGTCAGTGCTTTAAGGCTAAAAGTCTGAATGTTTTCTGATGATGTTAGAACTGTACAGTATGTGGATCATGATGAAAAAGTATCTGATATTGAATGTACTTTTGAAATGACATAATTATCTAAGGAAATGCTAAAATGTATGCTACATGCGTGTACTGTATATTATATGTGGAATTACCATCCTGGCCAGTTATCGGATCCAATTTAAGCAAATATAATGGAGTAAAATTACAGAGTTTGCCTTCAAAATCTAACAGGGTTGGAATGTAAAGTGGCAGGAAAAAGGAAAATACCCAAGTGAAGCATAAGTTCCCCAAACGTGTACATAAGTACAGTACTTAATTAAATCTAAAGGCTAAATCCAAGAATATCGTTTCCTCATTTACTGAGCTAGAAGACTTAGTCCTAGCAAGCAACAAAAATCCAAGGCGACATATTCAGGTTCCCAGTTCTATATCTGCACGGGACCTCATTTGGGTTTTTGCACGTTACTTAAAGGTTCATCAGCAGTTATTCAGGAATCAATTTAATCTTTCGTCGATGCACTGTATTCATGACAACATGATTTTAGGTGTGTGGGCATTAAACTATCGCAAATGAAAAAGGCATGTGAACAGATATTCCCCCAGAAAAGATAAGTTGTTAAGTGGGAAATTAAGACCTCTTGACATCACCTTTTAATCAGCAACCGTCAGCATTAGTCCAAAAAGTATCCATATATAAGCTTAAGCACAAATTAATCCAAACTCAGTCACCTTTATGTAAATAAGTGCAGTGCACTTCGAAGCTTAACTCCCTGAAAGAAAGTTGATGGGAATATGGTGATTTTAATATTGTTATAGTCAGTCCTAGTTAACTATGACAAATTGCAGTAAGCTACTTCATAGTGACGTTGAAACATTTCCAGCTTTTTAGGCTGTTTACAAGCTCCTTTTCTTGGTGCAAATCCTGACAGATTTCACTGGAAAACTACAAAAAAAAACATGTCTATTGTATTTAGGAAGATATATTTTTCTTGTCATCACCAGTGTTGATGAGCTTTGTTTATCCCGTAACAGGTCTTGACAGAAAGACTCAACATGGCATTGCCAGTGTCTGTGCTCCGCCTGCCGAAAGGCCCTGACCCCAACAGTCGAGGATTTGACCCCACGTCGCCCCGCTTCATCGCTCTCTGCCGCACCACCATTCCCTCCTCCGCTGCGTCAGAGGCAGATGCCGAGCAGCTGCATGGAGAGCAACATGCGCGCTCCATGCTGCGAGAGCGTTTCCTCCGATGTCTCCTCGCTGTGGCCAACAAGAAGGTTCAGTTTCACATGTACGAGCAGGTGAAGGTGGAGGCCATGTTTGGAGCGTCCGACATCGATGTGCTTAACTTTCAGGTGTCAGACCTGCACACACCGATTGGGGTGCAGAAAGAGGCACTGATCAGATGTCAGGACGTGATTTCATTCACCTTTGACATATGAACATCTAAGACAAGCTGTTTATTTGGGACAGGAGGGGCTTCACAATTTGGGAGGTGAGCTGTATTTTAATTTAGGATGTTTACAAAAGGCAAGTTACATTGTTGATGGACTGCATGGTTTATACAGCCAATTATCCTGCAGTCAAAGCTCCAACTTTGACGAGCAATGGCTATTTTTGAGCACAAGGGGGCGCCATGTGGCTGTGTTTCAAGATGGAAAAACCAGACCTGAGAACTCGCCATGGTTTGCGCTGGAATTACTAGATTTTTCACCCAAATATTGGCAATGGGATGGCTCATATACTAATATGTTTACCCACAATTTTTTTTGAGAAGTAGTGGCATTCGCTGTTTATTTCTTTGTCCTACAACTGTCTAATTTGTTCAGCACCTTTAAAATACTGCATGCATACTCTTTGTTACACCTTGAAACTCTGTATGTTATTAGTTATTGTTAAGTTTTGTAATTTCACAGCAAAATATTGCATTTTTTGTTGTTTTGAGTTTAGTCCTTCTGTATTTGAACATCGTCTTCGTGTTGTGTTTGTGAAAATGATCAAGACTCATTTACAAACAGGCTAAAGTTGTGGAGTTTCTTTGCCTGAACAGATTTGTATTCAATGACTTCTCACTGATGCCACCACAATCATCAAAACAATACATTTCATACTAAAAAATATGAAAAAAAGAAAGGTAGACACTGAAACTGTGTTTTCCAGATTTAACATGTGCATGATAAGTCTCATTTGTTTCTTGATCCAGCATCTGTTTTGATAGATTTTTTTAATTAAAATCTGTCATTTTTCCTGTGTCATTTACAATAAATAGTAAATGAGGAGTCTTTGGTTCCGTTTAAGAGTTTGTATGGTTTTGTTTTTAAGACCAAATGGTTTTAATTTTGATAATTGTGAAATTGATCAATCTTTAATTCGGCCTGATCTTTCCTCTTAAGGTTTTTTTGTAAATGAAGTGGATAAAAAAAATCTGTAGACTTTCAGCTGGTTTTCACTTTATTTGGATAGTGCAAATATAAGTCTGTAGATATTAGTTATGATATTGATAAACTATTTCATTATCTATAGATATGTTGGACCATCAGATGGTGAAAAATATCATCAAGCACATTCTGAGAATCCTGGTGGGTTACCTGGAGGCTCCCGCTGAGGGGGTGTAATGTTACAGTCTGCCAGTTTTCCTCCCTCTTATCGCTTGTGTGTTAACTTTCCTGTGTTTTCGTCCTGAGTCCGGACTCCAAATGGTCTCCAGCTTCAATCAGTTTTGGTCAAGGCCTAACAATGCTGACACAACAGAAAGAGGTCAAAAGAATAAAGGAATCAGCACAATTCCCCCTTTCTGCTGAATTACAAGCTGGAATCCCAAATTCAGCCTGTTCTGCATGTTTGGTTTTATTACTCGGTTACTCGGCTATATCTCAGGTTCTTATTAAGAGCTTGAGATATGAAAAACTCAATAACCTCAAAGTGAGAGAATATTTGCTTTTACTCCTTGTTCTAGAGACCGGTTAGCAAATATGATCCGCAGGATCACAGTCAGAGCGAGACCCGATTGTTAGAAACACTGTACATTTATCTTCTTGGGCTGGGCCCTGCCCCGTACAGAGGTTGGACTTTCACGTAACCAAGTATAATTGGCCAGTTACTCTGGGGGGACACCAAGACGTTCCCAAGCCAGCCAAGAGATATAATCTCTCCGGCGTGTCCTTGGTCTGCCCTGGGGTCTCCTCCCGGGTGGGCATGCCCGAAACACCTCCCCAGGGAGACGTCCAGGAGGTATCCTGACCAGATGCCCGAACCACCTCAACTGGCTCTTCTCAATGTGGAGGAGCAGCAGCTCTACTCTGAGCTCCTCCCGGATGTCCGAGCTCCTCACCCCATCTCTAAGGCTGAGCCCAGCCACCCTGAGAAGGAAGCTCATTTCGGCCGCTTGTATTCGGAATCTCATTCTTTCAGTCACTACCCAGAGCTCATGACCATAGGTGAGAGTTGGGATGTAGATTGACCTGTAAATTGAAAGCTTTGCCTTCTGGCTCAGCTCTCTTTTCGCCACAACAGATCGCTTCAGCGTCCACATCACTGCCGACGCTGCCCCAATCCGTCTGTCAATCTCCCGCTCCATTTTCCCCTCACTCGTGAACAAGACCCCGAGATACTTGAACTCCTCTACTTGGGGAAGCGACTCTCCCCCGACCTGGAGTGGGCAATCCACCCTTTTCCGGCTGAGAACCATGGCCTTAGATTTAGAGGTGCTGATCCTCATCCCCCGCCGCTTGACACTCGGCTGCAAACCGTCCCAGTGAGAGCTGGAGGTCACTGTTCAATGAGGCCAACAGGACCACGTCATCTGCAAATAGCAGAGACGGAATCCGGAGGCCACCAAACCCGACTCCCTCCGCCGCTTGGCTGCGCCTAGAAATT
>KV751316.1:6436385-6478859 GCA_001698575.1 Mola mola
GTATAGTGCATACATGCATACACAATATGTTTAAATTTGTTTTTACTTATACTTTTCACTCTTTGTTACTCTTATAGCCAGAAAATTACTTTTAATATCAGAAGTCGGCTACGTATAATATCAGACACTTTTACTCATCTATTGTTGGATGGCTTTCACCTTTAAGTAATGACATCATTACGCGATAACTTTACTTTTCTTCAATTGGAAGAGTTTTGGGTGCTACTACTTACAACATTGCCTGCCAAACTATTACCACCATCATCATTTAGTATGTTGCTTGTGTGTTGCTGTTTAGTATGTTGATGAAAATAGAATTTGGCTCAAAATACTGCTTTATAAAGAGGTTTGCCAGATTACAGGTATTACACTCTGCTGTGCACACTGTGCAGGTTACGCTCTCATACCCAGTACAGATACAGTATTTAGTGAACATATCAGTAAATTTTTTTCTGAGATGTTGCCACAGTCAAGCATGACAACATTGTGATATTTACTTTAAGTGCCTGCTGGAGGTGTTGTTGAAGAAGCCAGACAGGCTCACACGAGAGGAATGGCTGAGTCACCGTCAGTCCCCAGGTTTGTTTGAATTGCCAACGGGGATGGCGGCGGGGGGGAATCTTGGAGGAGCTCCAGCGATTGTGAAGGTGGCAGCCTCGCTTCCCTGACTCGAGTGGCCAAGGAGATAAAGAGGCTGGCAGGGGAGCCGGCCAGCACCAGCAGGGCCCCAAACACAAACACACTCTGACATTATGAAACATTGTGTTGTTTTTCTTTATTTGTGTTTAGAGTTAGTGTAGTTTTAGGAATTCAGTTCATTAGTTCAGGTTTGAGACTGAGGGAAACTGCTAATATTGGTTTAAAACTTAATGCCAATGTATAGTTTTATTTATCAGGTAACCTGAAATTGTGTAAAGTGAGTGAATGTTTCTATAAATGTGCAATAAGAGGAGACACCAGGGTTGTGGTTATGATAAAGATATGGCCACAAGTTTGTAAGGAAAAAAGGGACTCATATGCACTAGACAGGAAGACATACAAGGAGGTGGGAGGAAAGGGAAGTGCTCATTAGAGTGAGATTAAAGTTATCTTCTTTTATCTATAAGCTTGTATACTCCGACGTGGTCCACTCCCTTCCCCACAGGAGCAAACACAGGAAGATGCTGCTCATTAGTGTCTGTGATGCTGAAGACCCACTGATAGCAGTAATGATCAACAATTCTGACCGAGTGCCACACAAGAGCCAGAGTTGACATTTTGCTGAATGGCTTGTGAATCTTCCCTTGTGAAAGTGCAGCAAAGTTTTATGTGAAAGATGTTGTGGTTCACACACTGAAATACCAAACTAGTGAAAACTGGTACAAGTTGTGAGCACTGTGGCTGGAGGTGGTGTGCTGGGCCAATATTTGAAAAGTTTTAGCCAGAGCTTGATGGATCCTGTGTTCAAATATCCTGTTGGTACAATGGAAATACTGTAAGTTTCCATGATTAATGATTATCCAACCGCTTTTATTGACCTGAAAAGGAAATACACATGTTTTTAATGTTTATTGATGTGGTTGAGAAATGGTTGTGAAACAAAGACTTCAACAAAGTCTTTTCTAAATATGAAAAAAAGAAAAAACACTAAAGCAATTTGTTTATATTCAAGACATTAGGCTATAATGTTCAATTAAACTGCGGTTAGTAAAGATAAGATTGTGTTACAAAATGATAGCTGTCATTCTGTACGCCACCTGCAAGAACCAGAAATTACATAGATAAATATGTTTTGTTAGGCTTCCATAGGTTCCCCTGTTTACTACAGTTGTTGTTTTTTTTAGAGTTTTATTTGTTGGTGGTGGTGTTTTGTTTTTTTTTCCTTTGTTTGTTTTTAAGGTTACAAAAGATCAGATTTAGATGTAGCATTAGAGCTAATTAGCAAATTATAATATGCTAACATATCAAAGACTGAAACATCCAAATCATTCTCAGCATGTTTGCAGGGTCACATAGATATTTAACTCAAATACTTTGGCATGTAACATAATTAACCTTGTTAATGCGTTGATTCTACCAGTTTTGTATTAAATGTGTATATCCTATATATTTATTGTCAGTATGGCCATTATTTATTGTCTCAGTTCACTGAAGGTCTAAAGTATTTCTTCCACATATTTTGACAAACCTAATGTAATCTGCTCTTATTTTACATTTGTTTGAAGTGGGCTGTTAAAATGTCATCTTATTTTATCTAAAATTCAGGCAGGCTCATTCAAACCTGCTTCACATTTCTGAATGAAAAAACCTCAACATCCACTGGCTGCCTGGCCTCTCGAGCACAATTTGAACCACAGGTTGCTCGGAAAAGCAGTCGGCCAGCGCACACCACTGGAGCAGTTTCCATTTCAGTGCCACAATCCTTTGATTAGACAAAAATAGGAAGCAGTCAAGCAGTATTACAGAGGTGGTTTCCTGTTGGAACTGTCTGCGGGCACAGGCTGACTTCTGCTGTGTGTGCTCGCAGAACCATTATTATCAGCATCGTATGTGGAAAAACATGTAGTAGCACTACAGTACACAGAGATTCTTGTACAAATAACCTTAAATGACTACACTGCGCTGAAAGATATGTGCTTACAGTGTTTGTGAGGGCGGCGAGATGATGGTGTTTATTGGGGAAGCTGCCCTTGCAGAGGGGGTGGTTGTCTGCTATGGAGCTATTTAATCAGAGGGAAGATCACATACTTGTGAAAGTTTATGTTCCTGTGGTCATTAGTTGAGTCTGCGGGACACAGCAACTGCAACAACACTTTACGTGCTTCCCACAGTGATGAATATGTTTCGGAACACCAGTGGTGGAAGGTAATTAAGAACACTGCACTTAACCACAATCATATGCTTCTTAATCTTCTGCTACATTAAACCTCTACTCCACCACCTCAGCTAATCATATGGATATATTTAAAACTTTCGTTCTATCCTGTTTACACGTGACGATGATACACTGTTGAAAACAAAGTAGTTTTAACATGAAAAGGACAAGCTGAAGTAACATTTAAAAGATTCAAATTGAACTCAGCTTGTCTTTTCCAGGCATCCTGTACAGTAACTATTAAAAGTTAAAACAGCCAGTTTGTTTTTTGCTGTGTACATGGTTCTGATTTAACTTTTCAATATGCCTTCTTTGTATTTTCATCCACATCAATTAACAAAGTATTTATTTAGTCATCGTATAATCTAACAGGGGGCATACACTGCTTTATTTGTGAGTAAGTTGAGTACTTCAATGATGTTTACCTCTTCAGAAATGACTCATGGCATTTATTTGTGACTTTTTGTGACACACTGAGCATTCCTATCATGTGCTACTTCTACTTCGGCAAAAGCTTTGAATAGTTTTTCCACGGCTGCTGAGCAGACCCCCTCCCCCGGTCTCAACTTCTAACTCTCGTTTTCACTCGTCTTTTCCATATGCTTCCACTCCTTCCCCATCATCACCTGTTTCCCTCTTCAAGTGCAGCTCTGCCCACTCAACATCTTCAAACACTTAGGCACAGCCATTTCACCTTGTCCGACTTCCCCTCTTTGTTTTCTGTCCTCATCAAGCAGCATTTTTACAGTGGCTGAAGTAATTGCTTATAATTTCATTCAGACACTCGCTCACGTCCAATTCAGCGCTTCACGCCTCCAGACGCCTCCGATCTCTGTCTTCTTTCTTCCTTTCCACCCCTCCTCTATTTCTTCTTTTCTTTTCCCCAAGAGACATGATTTACTTGTGTCATGGACAAGGACATCTGCCTATTAGCAAGTGCCACTGACGTAGGCATCACCATCCCCTCCTCCTTATTATCCGCCTTCCTCTCCCGCTCCTCCTCCTCCTGCCTTACTCAAATTGGGGTCACCAACCTTCATCATACAGGCTGGTGAATCATCAGTGGGTTTCGCGCCGCTCCGAGAGGAGGGACGCTGCACGCCCAGGATACTTCCGTCCTCCTTCCCAAATTACCAGGGTAACCCGACATTGTCTGCTCTCTACTGTCACATCACTCTGGCGCACAGAGAGAGGAGTAAAGAAATAAAAAGAGAGGTGGAATATAAATGAGGGGAGTTGTGTCTAAAGGGAGCAGAACTTGTGGAAGGTAAAGTGTCATGTAATTACCAGTACGAGTAATTTCACCGCTCACCACCTTTTTCTTACTTCATCAAACAGCCATCGTGGTGCTGTAATATAGTCACCCCATCAGTCCTCAGTGTCCACTACATGAACGGGAAGGACAGACAGAAGACTGCTCCATATTGTAAGGGCTGTGCCAAACACCCAAGAGAGTTGGACCCACGTGCAGACACAGCAGGCAGAAAAGGTTCAGTTTGTGGATTTTTTGGTCATAGGCAAACTCACAGGTAAAAAAAAACAGGTGGTCAGTCCAAAACAGGCAAACAAATCCAAGGCCACTGGCAGAAATTCAAAATCCAAATATCAGGCAGATAAGGTCCAGATAATGGTAACCAAATGAAAAAACTAGAATACACAGGACAAAAATGCTAGGAGAAAGGCACAACAACACGCAAACACAAACACTGACTTACTGTAAACACACAAGGAAAGAGGAGACAACAGAGGTTGGAACGAATCAGGGGAGGGAAAGAACAAAGGGAGGAAGTTTGTGTGAGGACAAGACACAAGAGGGGAAAACCTTCAAAATAAAACAGGAAAAAAACTGGAAGTATTCACACAAGAAACAATAAATGTCAAAACCATGGCAGAAGAATAAATACACTTAACCTGAAACCATAATATATACAGTATGTAGCAGGTGGAATGTAAAGTGTGGGGCGGCTATAGGTGGATGTCTGACTTTTGCCTTCCATCCGCTGCCAGAGAGAAAGCCAAAATATCAATCTATATATATCATCTTGTGCTGGTGAAGTTTGCACGGTAGCAATCATGAAGCAGGCCCATCTATACACCCACCTGTCCAGGTGTAGACAGAGCTACTGCATCCTGTCAATCAGTTTCACTCCCTTCATATAGCATCAGATTACTAATTAAAGCCAAACTGATTAGAAAAATTAAGACTTGAACCTTCACCAGTGTGAAGAGAACTACCTAAAATGACTGAAACAATCTTTGAGAGAATCTAATTTAAGGAGAACTTTGAGTCTTCAATCCGACTTGAACTAAAGAAGGGGGAAAAGTCGAGGACGTATAGTGCAGCTGGACACCAGGGGTGAGGCTTCGGGTTTCAGTTTGGCTCTCATGTTGCCCATCTTTACAAACAGTCATCAGACCAAACCCAGATCGTACTTTTGCAATACTCGGTCTTCCATATCTTAATCTAATCATAATCATCACTATACTGTGGCTCCAATAAATACTAAGAAAGCAAGACTTTGAGCATTCATTCCTGTTACTTGTGTGATCATTTTCTAGTTGTTTCCTGGGTTATTTTGAAGGTTTTTCTCATTGTGTCTTGTGCTTTTTCTGCACAGGGTGTTGGACCCTGAACTTGTTTGATGCCGTGTAGCTTTTTCAACAAGAGATGAATAGTGACAAACTCTTCTTATTACGGTGAACCTTTGATTTAATAGTTAATTCTTATGTTACACATATAGTGTGATCGGTTATCTAATGACAACACAGGGCCTCTCAAAACATAAACTTAATGTTTATGTTTCTCGATGGAATCAGACTTACTGAGGACCAGACCCCTGTTTTTGTTGGTCAGTGTTTGTAACCAGGCAAGAATGTAGAGAACAGCAGGATTGCATTTGTATATGTTACATGTCTGCGTGTTTGCGTGTGTTCACAGAGATAAAAAGGTCAGCTTTAGCTTGGTCCCACAGCAACTCAACTTGGCCACAGCTTATTTGCTGATGCTATCTGTGAGTAGGAATCTGAGTAAACAGTGAGGCCTGACAGCAAGGATATCGTTGCTTCTTCTATTCTCTGACACAAACCCTAGATGAGGGAACAACCCCTCCTCTCCCCCTCTTTAGCATCTCCCCATGCAAGATCGTTATTTAAAACCTTTTTAAACCGATACACCTTTCTGTTTTCTCGTCTCCCTCTCATTTCTCTGTGCCAGAGAACGAAGGACTTGAGTGCCCTCATCCTGTTGTAAGCGGGCCAAATCTCTGTCCTTAAGCTCGGTCTTGTTCTCTTTGCTGAAGATATCGACGGACACAGCTGTTTTGACTGGAAAGACGGCCACATCCTGTCAAAGATAGTAAGATGAATCACTTGATTCTTTATTCCAGCCTGCGATGTTCATTTTTTAAGCTACCACAGAGCGGAGCATTAACAGGGCACATCAGTTTACAGGACACGCAGACGTTCACGCAGTTGCTTGTTTGTTTCACATTCTGTTCCTGTCAAGTCATTCGGAGTATCTGGAAATTTGTTTGACACGATGATCTGTTACAGGATCTGAGCAGAGGCTGGGCAGCGTGCATGCATGACTCCGCAGGCCACACCTGGACTCATCTGGACCTGCTCTGACCCCAGCACATCTGGAGCTGACACACTCAGATGCACAAGTAACACTCACAGAGGCACATTATGTTCTTCTTGGGAAATGCACAGACAGGCGTGCAAGTCTACACTGAACATACACCCTCATATGTGTTTATTCAGATGCAGAAACTGCATGTTAAATCCCTACATCTCATAGTGTTTGTTTTCTTTTACATGAGAGGGGAGATTACACCACCTCATACGCAATCGGGTGCTGCAGTTGTTTGAGGTGCATTTGGGCCTCGCTGAAGAGCCCTCAGTCCCCCGTAGGTGTGACCCATAGACTAAAACAATCCTCTGTATTGTCTGTGATGATCATCCTCATCAAATTGATACATTTAGTCAAGACAATTGTTTGTTAATCTGTATGTTTTGGGCGAGTTTAAGGCTGAAAACACATCTGAAATACACTGATCAGCCACAACATTATAACCACTGAGAGGCAAAGTGAACAACAGTGATCATTTTGTTTCATTGCAGTGCTCTTGTTGTTGTTCTTGTTTTGAGTAGGTCTCCAAACACAATCAAATCAAGCATTCACAGGGTGCAACTGAACCATTTAGGGAGCAGAGACGCATTCAGAGCCTTTAGGTAAAGACAGGATTTTTAACATTTCACCATCAAAATGACAAAAAGTTTGCTATACACAATGAACTGTGTATACTCTACATTATCCCAAATGTTTCCAAACAATGCTCAATCACAGAGAAACCCTGGTGAATCACACGGTCCTTTACTTGCAGGAGAGAATCAGAAAAGCGGCTGGCAGTGTCTGTATCCACAGAGGCCTCCTGTTTGCCAATGTTTTCAATATTTTTTTGGTTATTATTTTGCTGGGTCACCCACATTAACCGAGGATTTTGGTCGATTTATACACATCTGCACTTATGGTAGTGATGCTCCACAGCCCCTGTCTGACTGTGAAACCAGCGCCACCTCAAACTACATATCAGCCTGGGTTGTCGGTCTCTCGGTCTCTTAAAACCTCCAATTTTTTTCAGGTGCCGCACATTCCTCCTCTCCTCTCTTTAATCTCTGCAATGCCTTCATTCCTCACCCACTTTGACCATCCTCCCACCTCTGACGCCTTCTCATTTTATAATCCGTGCAGTTCTTCAGCTGCAGCTCATCCTCCTACAAGGCATCTACAAAACACCCCCCACCCATCCTATTGTAAACTGTTTGCATGCACTGCAGTTGGTTGACACAGTGGCGGGCGGCTGAGGGGCAAGCTGCAGGTGTTCCTGTTTGGGTTCCATGGCTCGGACCACTCAGGATTTCTCATTTCTAATCTCAAGCAGAGCTCTGCTGCTGGTGGGCTGTGTGGGCCAATCACATGTTTGTTTATTCATTTCAAATGGCCAATCAACAGAGCAGGTTTGTGTCAACATGTAGGCCAATGTCCTGTTATTACTGACCACACACACACACACACACATATATGCATATACAAACCTGAAAATATACAGTACTGCCTTTACTGTAATTGTGCACAGCATGAAGCATGAAGACAGTCATGTGCTGTATGCTTGTAGAAATAAGCAAACAAACTGCAAGGCTCAACCTCAAGTATTCTCTCCTGATGTCTGCCTCTAATTTACATTTGTAATAATTTCTACAGCTCGGCTGAAGAAAACATGGAGGCAGCTGAACAGGGAAAAAAAACCAACAAGTGACCCGCACCAGCTCAAGCAAGCTTAACTCTGGAGTATCTTTCATACAGGTTGCAGTTTTTCAAAATCCTTCACAGATTCCAGATAAGCTGATAATAACAGAAATGTAAACAGTTAAACTGCCTGAGGCTTTATCACCACTTTAACCATGTTCAGTAAAGTTTGTTTTTTCTTCTCAGCGTCCATTTGATGGTGGTTGGTGATCATCTCTGAACTCCTTCAAGGTTGTGTAGATGATGACAGCATGACGACAGCGGATAAACAGGAGTCCGATACTTTTATTCAGTCTTGAAATTTAAAGGGAAATTTGTTTAGCTTTTGTCTTTCTCCGTTATTAATCATCTAATTTTCAAATTTGCCATTGCAAAATCTTGCACCTGTTGTCTGAAACATAAACTGGCTAAGATTCAACTAATACAAGACCTGTAATCTTCTAAAAGCTGCATGACACTGCAAACTGAAAATCATTTTTCATTACACAATATGAAAATTGGGGACATCTCAATAAAAGAAGTTTTTACGTACTTCAGTTGGGCTACTTTTATTGATTTATTTAGCATTTATCATGTTTTTCTCAATCTTCGATGATTCCTGTTCACTCACACTTAAAGCTCACAGCTTACAGCTTTCAATGATTCAAAAGGAGTGACATGATTCATATACACAGTATATTTAAGGAAGCATGAAAATGGCTGGTGTGTGAACAGCCGGGCGGAATTTTTATCCCATTCCAGCCCTGGATGAGAGAACGGCCCACAACCCACAAGGTTACCTTTTTACAGGCTGAACCAATAAAGAAAAGTGGTCTTTCTTCGGTTTTCTTCAGTCCAGTCTGTGTGTGTGTGTGTATGCGTGCGTGCTGGGTTTGAGAGAAAGACAGCTGGTGTGCATTCATTATCTCACTCAAGGACATTTAAACAGGGATTGACCTGTCTTTCATTCAAACACCCACACGCACAGTCCAGAAACTACTCCTGCTGCGCAGATTCATTCAGTAATTCAGCGACCACACACACACACACACACACACACACACACACACACACAAATGACCTTGTTTTTAGCGTCTGCAAACACGGTCTGACTGTGGAGGAGTGTGCTCCTGAAATTCCTTCTTCACGTTGCTACTCATTCCTTATGCTATTTTCATTTGTAAATATTTTCCTTATGTTTGCTC
Organism: Mola mola; assembly: GCA_001698575.1. NCBI lineage: Eukaryota > Metazoa > Chordata > Actinopteri > Tetraodontiformes > Molidae > Mola > Mola mola. The sequence goes on from KV751316.1 coordinate 6,445,732, forward strand.
TCATGATCCTATTTCTGCCTGTTTTATGATGCCGGCCTATCAATAATTATCCGTGTGTTAGTATTCCTTTTGGATTCCAGTATTCCAGGTTTAATCTAATTGTTTCTAGTCTTTCCAGCAGAGTTTCATGTGCCCATCCTTTAATGCAACATAAAGGAAAATTGTTTTCTGTAATGAGTCCTTCATTACTATAGTTTTTCTATGGAACCAGTATGAAATGTACCAGTTGAACAGTCTCTCCATATTTTAGCCATATTGTATGCTCGCACTGTATGTTATATATTTTCTTAGTTTAGAATGATCAAATTTGAAAAAAAAAAAATCTAGAATCTCTGGTCATCTCTTACTCCGACGAATGAACAATGAACAAATTAATCTCCTGTGTCACCTTTGCCAGTCTCCTATCAACTGACAGACATCAGACTCAGCAGCCTCATCATCGCTACCAGTAACCTCAGCGTATCATTCAGCACTCGTGTCCGTGCCACCTGTGGGTTTTAAAACTCCAACCTTAACTGAACAATCCGGCCTCATGGACCCAGCACACACAGATTCTTCGTATCACCAGGAGGTAGTCAAGCAAAGAAACAGCTAGCTCCACCCTCCACCATATGCAGGTCATCTTCTCAGGTGTGGAAAATCTCTAGAGTGGCAATAAAAAATTTGATAATGGAGATTATTATTCATCCCTTTTTAAACCCTGTGTTCCTGATGTGTCTGGGAGGAGGATGTAGAGAAGGAGTGACTCTGAAGTATATGAGTCACTCAGTAGATAAAAGAGGGCGCATCAGGTGCTGCAATGAAAAACACACTTTATTGTTTATTCTGTAGAAACATTACATAGACCGTCATTTATTTCCTAAAGACTTATCCCAACCCCAACCAACGGAAAATTGAATGATTTTCATTATGGAGTGGAGCATTTTGTTCCCTGTGGCATTTTGAAAATCCCCACTAGGAGTGGGCACACACACACACACACACACACACACACACACACACACACACTTATTTATTCACCACCATTCGTTTCCAGAAATGGTGACATCAGAAACAAGGAATGAAATCTTATCACTGAAAAAACTCACTGGAATTCCTTGTCGGTGAGTTAAAAAAAATCTGAGTAGGTGTGTGTGTGTGTGTGTGTGTGTGTGTGTGTGTGTACATTCGTGCAGGACATGTGGCCGCTTCAGTGGAGTGGACGCCTTTGTGTGAATATAAAATGGGATCTTGCATTTGTCTTCTGATGCTTTTTCCACTCTCCTCATTGTGACGTGGCTTTGTCCTTCTCAGCGAGCACCACTCACAAATCATCTTCCTTTTTTTCTTGCATTTTTGCAGCGTCATTCCCCTCAAAGGCCCACTAAGTTTCTAAAAACAGTGTGTCCAAGTATTTACTGGAAGCATCTAGCCGGCAATCCAAATACTTTAGTCATCATGGAGTTATGTCTTTCACTTCAGCTCTTAATGGTGCAGCTCCCACACATATACACAATCTACTATATATATTGATTATTAGGAGCAAACCTTTGCTAAAACTTCTGCTTTTTGACAATTTTTACAGGTTGAGATTCTTTCATTGCATGATCCTCTGACAGTGATTAACCTCAGAATAACATCAGGATTCATGATCAAATAATGCTTATGACTTTATAACTTGCATTAAACAACACAGAAAGTACACACAGGTGTAATACAATGTGCTTTAAGCAGCCCACCTTCAGGTGCATCCACTACCTTTTTGTTATACTGTAAAACACATAACATTTGCTACATTTCTACTTAGTGTCCAAGCTCCTGCAAGGTTTCACAGCCCCGAAAACTGAAACATTCGGAAATGCTGCTGACCCTGTTTGAAAACTCTGGTATCAGAACAGCTCCAACTTGTTTTCAGCCCCAACTCGTTTTTATCTCAGCTTGTCATTTATTTATAACATTTGGTCACCGCCCCCTCTTACAGCACATCCCGGCACAAAATTCTGTGGCTGACGCATTAACCTTCCAGTTTGCATCGCGGGCCACGACGCGTGGGCTTCAACATTGGATCCACAAGTTTTGCTTTCCTGTGAATAGGCTTACAATCAGAACAGCTGTGAGGTCTGGTTAAATTTAAGCACAAAAACCATACAGATAGCTTTACGCAAAGGTTGGTCATGACTGGTTAAACGTAGGCACAACATCGCCATTGTTAGGTTTGGGAAATAACACTTAGTTTCAAATGGGACACAAACTGGTTTTCTGGTTGGAAGTCGTGTGCACGTGTGTGTCCGACAGAAAGAAACTGAGTTTCTCTCCAAAACACTGAACTTTTGTACTTTCTGCATCTGGATGTGCTGCCAGGGTTCAAAACATTGATAACTGACAAGCTGCAAGTCATGCAAAGGAATCTGTGGTGTTGCTTTTTTTGGCCATGGCTGTTGTGCTTCCCCATAATGTTTTCTGAAAATAAAGCAACCAACCTGTTAAGGTTTCGTCTAATGGACCCAGCCATGGACTCAGACTCTGAGAAAAAGTTTACTTTTTATTTTTCTTTTCTTATGAAGAATAAATGAATTCATTCAACAGATGGCTGTTTGGTCGAATTCGTCGAATCAGTTTCACACAAAAAGTCTTAAGATCAACTCTCCCAAATGGAGGCGCATGAAGGCTGCGGCTGAGGCAGTGCCTGTGAACGCAGCAGAATAATTTGGCGAGGAGTGGAGGTGAGAGCCAGGACTTTATACTGGAGCTGAGTCTCAGGTGTGTAGCACTGCCAGATGCCAGGGAACCCTCAGTGATGCCCCCCTGCCGGGGGAGAAAGAGCCAGCAAGAGGAAACAGAATGCATGAATGCACGGTGAATGATATTTGATATGTGTTTCACATTGAGTTTTGATCTGAATGCTAATATAAACAGATCATTTTTGCTTGAAAAGGGTTTGCAAATGAAAGTTTACCTGTACTGACACAGCCTTCATAACATTGTCCTCTCACCCCGTCTGACCCAAATAATGATCTTGTCTATGTGCGGTCAGGTTCTCAGCAGGAGCTGGATACAAGCTATCTCACCACAGCACAGCGTGAAGGGGTGGTAAATGTCAGTTTCAGAAAGATAAAGAAATCATTGGACACAGACCCCACTAGAAAAGTGCTGTTTGGAGGGATGTCTGAATCTATTCGACCATCTGACAAGCACTGAACAACAAATAAACAACAAGCCAAAATATAAATAAAAATTCCTTAATGGAAATCTTTCATGTTCGTTCAATGTATTGCATGTTATTGTGTCTTTGTTTACCACTATTACAAAGTGTTTGCTATCTGTAAATCTGCTGCATGACCCTGAGTCAATAAATCAGAATGTGTAATGACTACATAACAAAATCTTCCAAACATCATAAGCCTTGCAGTCATTTGCAGTCCAGTCACTGGGTCATTGTAGTGAGATGTTTAAAGGTCAGCTTGACAAAGTTTGCTAATTTACGTTAATGATGAAAAATTCAAAGCGTGATGCATTCCCTTAAAAAAAAACGGAGTAAACAGCACAAAAGACAAGTAGCTTACATTTTTTCCCCTGTGAAGTCAAAGAAAATTCATAGCTGCACATCAGAGACGTAACTTCATTATATACACAATTAAGGTAAATGTAAGATCATCACATTAATGAGTCTCCGGTGCTTCATGCTTGTCATTCAAGATGTTTCCTGGTGAGACATCGATCATGTTGAGTGTGCGCACATCAATCTTTCTCATCAAGCTTATTTTTAGGGCCATGAAGCTTTTCTGTCATGACTCACTCCGCTCCTTGATGTGATCCTCTTAGGAAAATTTGATTTTGGAAAGAGGCTGCAGACGACCAAGTCGTTAAGCTCCATTGTTTTCAGAAGTTTCAAAACAACATTTGACCTAATGTTGATATGCTGACGTTTATCAGCATCACTTCCTTTGTTTCGTGGAGCAACAAGACTCTTGGCTAAGTATTTGTTGTTTTTTAACCTTGCTCACAGCACTCAGTGTACGGTAAATGCATTCATTTTAACTCCTTCTCTGATTTATAGCAGAGTTTTACCTTTTCATGCTGGTTTAAATTAAGTGATTTAATAGCTTTAAATGCAGCGAACATGGCTTCATTCATTTAAAAATAAAAAGATTTAAATATTGTATCATTTCAGGTCGTGCACCCATCAAATAACTTAAATGAGATAATAACTTAAAGAACAGAAGAAAAAATGTTGGATTTTACGGTTACAATCCAGTTGTTGTGCTAGCATGAATTCATATTGCCACAGCTGCTGGTCTCTTTGAAGCAAAAAATATAAACTGCAAAGTGTCACTTTCCAGGTTTTGTGCATTTCTACGTATTACATTGGAAATGGATGATGGAAACACCTTTTCAGAAAAACATCTGACGTAGCAAACTCTGACTGATCAGCTGTTTCCACTAAGTAGAATAGGAAGTAGTTGTTTCCACTGTTGGCGGCTTACCAAATATTCCCAAAAGATTCCAACAGATTCTCATATTCCCTTGCAGATGGCCAAGGCAAATGTCTTTGTTTCTTCTTCATCTTAGTTTACTGATGATGGCAAACAACTGGTTTTGTTCACAAACTCTATTATCCGTTGTTCCATGTATGTATACCCTAATTTATCTATGTCAATCAGAGGCAAAATACCTAAATCTCTCTTTCTCTTTTATTTATTGATTTGTTTATTTTTTTGTTGTTTGCAAAAATGAAACATCAGATGTCAAATGTATACTCTGCATATCAAGCATAATGGACTTAGAGGAGCGGCCAGTATTTGTATCAAGACGCCCATGGCCACACCTCATTGGTAGTGCGACTGACAGTCCCAAAACTGATAGAGGCTAGTATTACGGTAGTTTTCTGGTCTGAGTCAGCCAATTAAACAAACTGTGCTAACAAGCTATCTAGTTAATGGTGGCTACAGATTGGATAATATAGCCAAAACAAAGTCCCCCCCCTGTAGTATTTACATAGACCATTACAATGCTGACACAACGCTGCCCTGCCGTGTGATTTTAGATACCTCGTTAGTGTGGTCTAACGAAAGCTTTTGTTAATGATGTTTTGAGAGAACCCCTGATTCATAACATTTTCGTTTACTTGGACTATATTTTGATTTTATCGTGTTTCTACTGTAAGGGAGGTGCTTCAAAAGTTGCTATCTAATAAGCTTTTTGTTAAACCCAAAAAATGTGTTCCACAAGAACTCTGTTTCTTTGCTGGGTTATCAGAAGGTCAGGTTAAAATGGACCAACAAAAGGTACAAGCAGCAATTAACTGGCCAGTTCCAGTTTCTAATAAAGAAAAAGCGCTTCTTGGTGTTTGCTAACTTTTATCAACAGTTTATTAGGAACTGTAGTTCTGTAGCTGCTCATCTCCATAACTGCCCTTCGTTCAAGACACAGTTCTCCTGGTCACCTAAGGCTGAGGAAGCCTTCAAGCGCTTAAAAAGAAGTGCAATCACGTTAATTCATTGTGGAGTGGAATGCCTCAGTTCCTGCGATTTGAGCTGTATTATCACAACGATCAGGTAAAGACCATACAATCCATCTATGTGCTTATTTGTCCATAAAGCTTTCCTCAGCAGAGAGAAACTATTCCATTGGAGAGAGGGGCCTGCTGGGGGTCAAAGTGACCTTGGAGGAGTGGAGACACTGACTTGAGGGAGCAGAACAGCCATTTGTGCTATGGACAGATCATAAAAATCTGGAGTACTTGAAGAATACTAAAAGGCTGGACTCACAACATTATTTTTCTACTGGTTTAATTTCACTTTGTGTTATCGTCCCAGATGTTGATATGTTATTGATATATTATTGTTGATAGGTTATTTCAAAAAAACAACCCCAGACAACCTATCCTGTCTGCACTCACCAGAGTCAGACCCGGAGCATCCCACCCGCATTCTACCTTCAACCTGTTTTGTGGGGACTATAGTCTAAGAGGTTGAGGGGAAGGTTAGGGAGCTATGGAGGGAGTGGAGATTCCTCTGGAACACCGTCTAACAGATTGTTTGTTCCTAAGGAGATTAGGGGCCTAGTGATCCCTCGGGCCCACACATCTTTCATTTTTCATCACCCTGGCTATTCGTAGAACAATTTTTTGGTGGACATGCGGCCGCTTCGTGTGCCACAGCGCCACAGACACAGGTTTGCTAACTTCTACTGGAAGCTTATTCGCAATTTCGGTCATGTTGGCGCCCCTTTGCACGCTCTAACCTCATTCAAGGTGCAGGTTTCCAGGTCCTCTCTGGCCAAGTCAGTGTTCCAGAAGCTCAAGAGCAGCTTTTGTCGCCGCCCTGGTACTGACCGTTCCGGACATTAGTCTGCAGTTCATGGTGGAGGTGGGTGCCTCAGATTTTGGATCTGGGGTAGTACTTTCCCAGCAGACCGAAAAGGACATCAAATCCAGGTGCCTTTTTGTCTTGCAGGTTTTCTCCTACTGGTGGGAGCTATGACGTAGGTGACCACGACCTGCTGGCTGTTAAACTGGCCTTAGAGGAGTGGAGGCACTGGTTGGAGGGAACTGAACAACCTTTCCTGATCTGGACAGATCATAAAAACATCTAGTACATCAAGTCTGCCAAAAGGGTGAATCCTTGGCAAGCCGGGTGGTTATTCTTCCCTCACTTTAATTTTATCATTTCGTATAGACCAGGTTCTAAAAATCTAAAGCGAGACACTCTAACTAGGTTATTTAAAGACGATGGTAAAGCAAAAAGTTGATGACACTATTATTCCTGAGTCTTGTATTGTTGGCTATATCACTTGGGAGTTTGACGAGCAGGTCAAGGAAACAGTTTAGAGGGCCCAGATCCCTCCAGAGATACCCCCTAATAGGCTTTTGTCACCCCCGATCTCCGGGTTGCTGTCATTGGCCTCACAAGTGTCCGGCTTCTTGTCATCCTGGTTTCCACAGAACTCTGTTCCAGGTCTGTGAGATGTTTTTTGGTGGCCTGGAATAAGGAATGATGTCGATGAATATGTGGCAGCCTGCCCAGTTTGTGAGCAGTGAAAGACCAAAAATACCCCCCGTGCTGGACTCCTCCAACCTCTCCCCATGGCACAACGGCCCTGGTTAGACACCTCTCTCGACTTTGTTACTACTCATCCACTCTCGGAAGGTAACACTACGGTTCTCACTGTTGTAGACTGTTTTCATAAGATGGTGCAGTTTATACCGTTACTTAAGGTTCTTTCAGCCAAAGAAATGGCGGAGGTGCTTTTGTCTAAGGTGTGTTGGGTTGTTGTGTGTCTGTTAGACTCAAGCTCCCTAGGCTCTCCAAGTGCACCCCACCTTTCATGTCAGCAAGGTCTGTCAGAACCAGTCCTCTACGACCACCCGTCAAGTACGGGACTGGATAGAGTTTGTATTCCTCCGTTCCTGTCAAGTTTCCCTCTGTGTAGATCGTTAATTGTCTACACCCGTGTCTCATTGTGTCTCCTCCTTCTGTGTATATATACCCCACTCTCCCAGTGTGGCTTTGTCAGATTGTCTGCATCCTTATGAGTTGCGTTTCTGGCATTCTTCCTTCTGTGATCTCACGTACGATTCAGTTAGTTTCCTCGTGTTCTACCTTTAGTCTAGCGCTTTTGGTACCTTTGCCTGATCTGTGTTTACTGTGTTCGACCGCCACCTGTTTTTGACTAGTCCTCAGTCTTGTGATTCTGTACCGTTGCCCTTCTTGAACGATATCGAGTGCACCGAACCCGATCTGTTATTAAACACTGATTTACGAACTTGTCTGTCTCTGGTCTGGTCTGTGGGTTAAAACAACAAAAAACAAAACAAAAAACATACATTTGAAAAAAATCTTTTTCCTGCAACCACGACCCCTTTACTCAAGAAAAATCCAGAGAGCTTGTTGTGAGCAGTTTCATGTGCAATATATTGTCCACAAATAGATGCACGTTACCTTTTGTGATTTGGTGTAGTTTGATAGAACAGCCTACAAAACCTATTTTTGCTTGCTGAATCAGTTTGACATCCTGGATGTATTCTTATCATATCAGAGACCCATTCTGCTTCTTTCTGGAATCATTTCACTCTAAAAATTAGCTAACATTTCTTCGGGCAGTGCAGTTGGTGACAGCGTGGGCTCCACGCCAGCCGCAGCAGCGGGATGGAGTAGCATCAGCTAACAACAAAGGGGTGGGGATCGACGGAGTGTCTGTCTCATGACAGCCAATGTTAAAACTCTGCACATATGAAAGTTCATGGTTATGTTTCCTCGGTTAATGGCAATTATAAGTTAAAACAATATTAATGTTGTATTTAGAATGACATAATTGAGCCACCGTAAAGAGTCATAAATATTCATGGTCTCTTTAATGTGACATTTAAGGTTATGACATTAACACAACCCATCACGAAACCAAAATGCTGACCACTATTTTAATTTATTAACCTTTCCACAACAGTCAGTTCTGTGAAGTGTTTAACACAGACAGTGAACTGTTGGACCATTTATTAAAGGAATGAAGAAACACATAAATTCCCATATTATCACCTTGGAATAGTTTACTTCATATAAAAACACACCCTCATTGGACATGTGTGTGTATACAGCTGTGATTGATCTTCCTATAAGGCCAATTTACTTCTCTAACTAGATTTATTGCTGTCCTTCTTGCCATGTCCGACTGACTTACAACCATGTTGATCAATGAGCAAATGTGTGTGTGACAGCTTTCTGAAAGATGAAAAAGACAGAAAGAGTTCGTTGAACGGGGAATGCACTACTCCTCCTCCTCCTCTCCTGACGAGGCCATGGAGGGATGGAGCGGTATGGAGGTGGGAATGCTGTGACACAGGACGGATGGATGACTTAGAGGGCTGCTGAGGTATTACTTAAAAGTTTCTCTCCACCCCCGTCGGAAGTCAGCGGGAAAGGCAGCCGACGGCTTTTCCAGAGGATGGGAAACCTGGAGGCTGGAATTACTGCTCATTTGAAGACGGCACTATGTCAAACCGGAGCTGTGCCTCAGCCATAATGTAGGAACCCTCAATGTTTACGGGCCTTGATGCAGTTTTAAAAAGAAAATGATCATACATGCCTCACTTTGAAGGCCCACACCACTGAATTCTGGATGTTTTAAATCACTTATCCCTTTGAGTTGAGATTTAAGATGAGAGGTGAGAATCCTCTTATATATGTAGCAAGTATTACAAGCCATAATCCAACACAGGGTGTTCAGGGTTCTCTTTCTATGGCAGAGGTCAGCAGGTACCTCTTTTAGCATAACGTAATTCAGTGGCTGGCAGAATCCAAATACACAACATTGGTAAGTGTACTGATGGTGAGGACATTTACATTGGAAATTCTAAAGGGATTTTCAAGCACCTTTCAAGTCTACTTACACCTCAAACTTTATAATGTTTGTCACATTCACCCATCCATCCATCCATTGTATGCATTTCTAATCATTATTATGCATTTAATTTAACCTTGAACATGATGGACAGAGTGTTTTGTCGCTTCCAAATATCAAGATGGGTCAAAATTAAACTTATTTAAATATTAATTTGCTAACCTACTTAAAAGTAAAACATTTTCATCCTTGTTGTTGCACACACACATGATGAAGGCTTACTTTCACCAAGAAGGCCTACTGTCCATCGGTGGACCAAGAGGATAGAGTCTTTTGCAGTCTAGCACACACGGGTCTGCATATTTTTAAAATGGTGTGATCGAAATAATTATGTTTAGTCACTAAACGTTCATGACTTGGTAAAGATCGCAGAACTTACAACTCTTGTGCTTGTTGAGTTGATTTGCTTTTTTTTTTACTTTTCTCTGCACCAAGTGGATAAACCTCTTTCTCTTCACCAACCCTTGGGAGTGGGTTGCCAGGTCGGACTCAAATCATCATAGGATGCATGAACTTGGGACCCCAAGCAGCTTCTTAGTTCGTTTATGGGTAGCGCCAGCTCTGCGCTTGTACACTTGCCTGTTATACCTGCAACGTCATTGTGTATCGTTGTGTATGCACCAGAGTTCCCCCACCCAAATACTGTGTGCACAATTCTATCCATCTATTCTATTCAATTCTATCAATAATCTACTTCACCTAAATTTAATCTGACAAAGCTGTAATAGGGTGGCACTTGGAAAGTACAGACCTCCGCCAAGGCCAAATAATCCCATCCCACATGTCAGGAGATGTTCAAATTTTACCCACAGCACAATATATGTGTTATAATTATGATGTCAGCATTTTGCTTCATATCCACTATCGCTTAAGAATCTAGATGATGATCCAGATCAAGATCTTCAAAAATCTATCTGTGACTTTTTGAGTTATCCTGTTAGCAGACAAATAAATAAATAAACTAACTGACAAAAAATGAACCTCCTTGCGGGAGGTAATAAAACATGAGTTGCACTCTCAGATCATCGCTATGGGAATCCCTCCTCATTTACTGACTCAGAGGGAGTATTTGATGAGCCATGAATAAGTTTCAGAATCTTAAAAATTCCGCCTTTAAAAAATTTTGAATTTATTTTGAATTTAACTGCTTATCACAAGTTTATAATGACCTGCACACCAGTGAGTTTTCATGTCCCCATTAAGAAGCTTTCGGAAAACTGTATTTTTACATTGCCACTGACAAAGTAGTCCATATTTCCTTGCCATAAGATACTTTTGTTATCCGACAATTTTTTTAAAGTCATCTATAAAAGTAAAATTGCTTTGCTTTTATTGTTTTATGTTGTTATTGTATGTATTACCGTCATGGTAATGCAGCTGCTAACCGGGACTGTAACTAACTCTCTCCGATGGTGTGTTCAAGAGATAGCAAAAAGCTACGTAATTATAGAGACATGAGAGCAGTTTAATAGGTCTTCCCCCTTACTTATATATACAGTCTATTAACACATACTCAATAAAAATGAAATAAAACAAAAGAAGAAAAACAATCACAAATAGAGGTCAAAGGTCTAAGTCAAACCTCACTACACTCTGCTACCAGACGATCCATTCATGTGAATGTGAAAGTGTGTATCAATTACAAAGCTGCAGCGTGTATAAAAGCGTACGAATGGACAGTTTATTAATTTTTAATAGATAAATTGCAATAAATTTTGCACTTACATTGTGGGTTGTGTGTTTGTGTGTAAAGTTGCTGTGCATTAGGACAATTACTCAGGATGAATGAGGTCTGTGAATGAAGGGTTCCTTGTGTACGTGCATGTGTGTTTGTGTGAGAGTGGATGGGATGAGCAAGTGGAGGGGACAGAGAGCAGGAGCAGGGGGACGTGGGCAAGTGATTTTCCAGATGAGAGACGATGCATCCTAGAGACATTTTCTCATGGACCCACCCCATGAATACAAATTCACCCACCACCACCCGCTCGGAGCTGGAAGGACAGATGCACCTTGCTTGAGCCCGTAGTGGAGAAGTACAGCGTTTTTCTTTTTTCTTCGATGTTCACTTCAATCCAATCACAAAACACAGTTGAGGTGACTTCATGGCAGCTGTTATGAGTCATCCATTCATACATTTGTGTAGTAGCCAGATCTGTTTGCTTTTATTCCGTGTCAACGTATTTATAGCGACGGAGCGCAAGTTTGAGAGCACGTTGGCCGAACCTAAAATGGTGCCAACGACAAGCAGCAGGTGAGTTTGTTGAAGGAGGAACTGTGGAAAATAATCAGTGTGCTGCTGTGTGTTGACCTCAGGGATATCTATGTGAGTGTGTGTAAAGGTGTGTGTGTATGTATACAACATTGTTTATTTGACAGATAGTGAGTGAGAGAGAGACTATGTGTGTGTGTGTGTGTGACAGAGAGAGAGAGGGAGAGATAGCAGACTGTAAAAGTACTGGGGCCAGCCTTAGTGACATCACTATTTGGGAGGATCTTAGCGGCCAGGAAAGTCAATTAGAGTTAAACTGAGTCTACCAACTGGGCTCATAGTAGCACTGAAAGACAGGCAAAGAAAAAAAAACTGTGTTGTGTGTGAATGTGTGTGTGTGTGTGTGTGTGTGTGTGTGTGTGGGAGAGAGGGCAATAAAGCAAGAGAGAAAGGAAAAGGGGAGGAGATACAAAAGGGAGGACCAGAGTAGAGAGGAAAGGAGAGAGGCACAGTCAGGAGGTTCAGGAGCAAGAGGGATATGTTGGTGGTGATACAGTAGAGACAGACAGACAGACAGACAGACACAGCTCAGTTTCCTCCTGCATCTTCCATGCTCACTGACTTTTTAAACAACCACGGTGGAAGTGCAGCCAACAGAGAGAGGGAGTTGCCTGCTAACAGAGGTCAGGCAGGCAGGCGGGCGAGGGGAAGCCGGTGGATGTTTTTAAGAGTTTGCTTATCGGACACTGACAACAGGATGAGAAGTTGAGCGAGGGAGCAGAGAGGGGACAAAAATATGGAGAGAGCAGCAGTATCTAAACTCCATCTATATAGGAGACATAGAGGGGGCAGACAATTGTTACCTTGAGAGAAGTGAGAAACAGACAGAGAGAGAGAGGTGTAAATAGTTCACTTTGTCCTTTTCGTCCAAAGTAGTGGGAGCAAGAGCTGAGGGATCGTAACACTGGAGCTCAAGGATAAACCATGGACTCTTCATACATCCCACCAAACCTGGACGTGAGTATTACATCCCCACACACACTTACACACATACACATCTGTATGGCTGTCAAGCCATGGGCCACAGGCACTGTGCTGCTGAAACCATTAGTCACACTTGGGAACCGCAGACACACGCACGCACACACACACACACACACACTTAAGCACATGCATAAACAGGCGGCAAATTTGTGGCTCAATCAAAATCTTGTCCAGTGAGCAACTTGTCCCAAGAATAATGTGCCCATTATGAGTTCAAAGAGCAAAACATAACTTACCGGCGCTGCAGCCTACACAGCATGAATTGGCCCTCAGTGTGTAACGCTCAGCTGCTTTAATGTGGAAAGCAGAGGTGTGTTTTTGTTCTGTATTTCACATCGGCGGAGCTGTCAGACACACGACGAGGGCAGTCTCTGAGCTTTCAGCGGTCACTGGCCGCATGTGTCGGTATTTCCACTGATGCTGTTCGCGCTGTTGTGCTGCAGCAGGGGCTCCCGTGACACTGAGACCTCCGGGCATCCCAAGACGAGACAAAGATTTTTTAAAAAAAAAATTGCGTGATGATGAAAGAGACAAGTCGAAAAGACATGACAACCTGTTGATGCTCTGCTCCTTCTTAGGTCAGACCAAAGCCAAAACATACGGTGTGTGTGCGTGTTAGAAGATCAGTGACGTACAGCACGTTACAGTTTTACAGTTACAGTTACAGTTTTGTCATCAGGGAAAAACTGTACCTACTCCCTCCGACCAAAGTGTGTGTGCGTGTGTGTCCAGCCCAGTTTCACAATTAAACACCTGTCGTATGTTTGTGCCTGGAAGTTGCATGTGTTTATACCCTGTACTGCTCTCAGCATGGACCCGTGTGTGTGTGTGTGTGTGTGTGTGTGTGTGATGTAAGGGTCATTAGCTCATTAATCAGTGCAGCTGTTATGAATTAGATAGCCACTCTAATATAGTCCAATAAAACCAGCCTGTACCTGGAATACTGTTCTAACGATTTCATCTGTTTTACGCCTCAGAGAGCAGAACCGCGGCTCCATTAGCAACTGTTTTGGACATTTTTCAGCCCCCCTCCCTTTGATTATATATAAACTGTGCAGCCCAGAGTCATACATTAGTGACCACTTAGCGGAGGGAATATTGTGCAGCCATGAAGTCATAACCCTCAGAGTTAATTATCTAAATGATGGCGTGCATGCTCACGCTCTGGAAGGAGAGCGGCGGTGAATGCAGATGTGTTCTCAAAAGTGTTGTCAGGTGTGCCGCACATCACCTTTGTGCTTGTGAGGCTGTCTGACATGAAGTGTTGTGGAGTGTTTGAGTAAGCCGGGAGTGAAGAGACACCGTGGCATGTATGCTGCATGTATCATGTTCTGAAAGAAGGAGTCGGCTGCAGAGAAAAATGAGAACTGAAAGGAGGGCGACGAAGGAGAGTTATAGGAGGAATTTGGGAACAGAAACACGGGAAGAACAACAGGAAGGGAAAGTTGAGGGACCAGGCGTAACATGAAGACAGCGGCGGTGGATAAATCAGCCGGCTGCGGTGACACTCCGGCCCCCTGGCCCGGTAGAAGTCTGCCACACTCTTCCGCAAAAACACCATTGATTTGAGGTCGAGGGAGAAAAGAGCAACATTAACTCGAGACACGGAAAGGCAGAGAGGGAGAATGGCGAGGTGATGCAGAGAAGCACGAAAAGAAAGGAGCGGCAAAAGAGAAAGTTGGCTAAATCGATAGATGAGCCAAAAGAGAGGAAGGAGAAGAAAGATTAGAAAAAAGCACACTGAATGACAACACGGGAGACAAAACAAAAGGACAAAGGAATGCAAAGAGGAAGGAGGAAGGGGAAGGGGAGCAGGGTTTGAAATAAACAGATAAAAGGAGAGGCAGATAGAGGATCGCAAACCGGACGACATAGGTCAGAGGTTTTAATCAGCGAGTTCATCCGCCACGTGCCAGGGTGATGCTACTGTCTGCTGGGGTTGGGGTCAGGTCACATCTAATCTGTCTTAAGAGGGCAAACACAGCCCAGAACCATCATCTCACCTCTCTTCTGAGTAGTGCATGAATATTTTAGATGCTCATGAAATGGAAGAATAAAAGGAGCACAGAGAGGCAGGAAGAGTCCAAAATAAAAGCAGGAACTTGGGCAGGTGTAGCCATAAAAAACGTCAGGGTTTCCAGTTTACATGAATGAGTGTTACGGGTGCCCGTAACACATAAAGACGCTAAATCGGCCAGTTGCAATTAAATACAAACAGTCACATGACAGCGAGTAGAGAGAGGCTTTATAAGTGGCAGCCTCTCCACTCTGTGCTTTGCTCAGGCCCCGACACACCCTGCTGTGTGACAGCCAAACCTTTGAACCTCACAGCCACCCGGGTGGTTTTGTAGCTGAGGAATGTACAGGAGAGCTGGTGTGGTTGTCCTTAATCTGCTTTACAAGCCTCCACAGTAAATGGGAGAGGCTGTCCAGCATGAGCATCTAATCTGTAATTGTCCTCTGCTGCGTTGCTTCAAGTGGAACAGGCCTGGGTGGGGCTGCCAGAGATTAATGGATAGCTAGCCACAGTCCCATGCTTGGAGGTGGCTTATTTTCCCAGGCCTGCCCTTTGAGATGCCGGCCACCTTAGCAACTGCACAAGCATGAACACACACAACTTCACACCTGTGACCTCCTTTTTAGCATTTTTCTGACTGTGTGGTAAGATTAGCGGCCATTACAGCGTCATTATGTGCTCATTCGGCCATAAACGCCTCATGTTATCTCACCATGGAGCGCTTAATCAATTCTCTGAACCCTGGAGAGTTGAGATAAAGAGACAGAGGATAGATAGGGAGAGAGCTCACACAAGGAAAGATATAACTGCAAACATATAGTTCTTCTTTGCTGGACCCCACTTCAGGTGCACGTTAATACTTGTTCAGCCAACTGGGGCAACATGATTCAGTTCAGCTTTACTATTTCATTGAGACCTCAGATCATGTTGTCTTTGCTCTGACCCTTTCACACTTAAAGTCAACTCTTTCTGCAGGGCTTTTAACTTTTTAGTTTCTAATTAACAGCTCTGTTATTAACACCTGCAGCCGGGTGTCAGCTGGTAATTGTGCGACCCCTGGCTGTGGTCGGGTTCCCGCGCTGAGAATAGTCCTGCAGAGAGAGATGTAGACGAATTACTTGTTTCTTGAGCCTCCATGTTTATTGAGTTTAGCACTGTTGTGGAACCTGTGTGGTTTTGGTCAGATGAAAATGATTGTGTGACATTTTCAACAACACTTTTCTTTTCTCCAATAACAAACCAGCATTCAATCAGACATCTCTTTTATTGTTTTTTATTACATTGAAGTTAAATCTGCTAAATGTTGAATCCAGTCATACGAAAAGGAATAGAGCAGAAAAAGCATTGTTATCTATTATTGTGACAGGCTTTTGCAACACAGCCTTTGATTAAAACTTAATACCCTTCACAGTTTTGCTTTACACACAGACACACAGCATGATTTAATTAAGGATACGACTGTTTAATTACTCCTGCTTAGGTGTCCGAGGAGATATGTGGGCTTTGAGGGTATGAAGTGCATCATGAATTGACAGAGAAAAAAAAAAAAAAAAAAGGGTCATGTATGATGTCATTTCTACAGCCAGCAGACATCTTCACACAGATGTGTTGGCTGGGAATTTCTTGAACATTTGCCCACCTAAAGGAGGAGCACTAATGACAAAACTTTTGTGTCCAGGAAGTAGAAGACATAAGCATGATATACAGACTCAAGGAGCACCTCAGAAGAACGAATTGTGTAGCAGATTTCTATACCAATAATTTATATTCTGTATTATATCATGTGATTTACAATGTTCCTGTAAAGAATGTGTATGGTGTACAAACACTTAAACATGCTGTGATCTGCCTTCACAAGTGTTGTCTCCTGATGTTTGGACTGTTTTCCTGCCATTACCTTTCCTCCCATCATCCCTCCTTACCCTCCAGGTCCACCATGTTCCCTGCTAACTTCCTGCTCCTAATGGTCCTGCTGCTACCTCAAGCCTCGTCTGGTCGCCAGGGTGGAGACACCGGCAAGACTGACCATGGCAGAGCTTCCTCTATGCCCTCCCTTTTGCTGACCCCTCCAGCTGGGTCCGACCTGAAGCCCAGTCTGGCCGAGACCATCCAGAGTCTCCTCCTGAGCCAACTGGGCCTGCAGTCGCAGCCCGACCCTCGGCCTGGAGTGCCAGTACCCCAGTACCTCCTGGATCTCTACCTCTTCCACCAGCAGCAGTACCACCTTGTGGAGGACCCTTCATTCAGCTTCCCCAGCCAGCACATCCAGCAGGCGAACACCGTGCGCAGCTTCCACCACAGCGGTAAGATCACTGACACATCAGGGTATCAACATATTTTATTGGATTATTATTTCACTATAATTCATAAGTCATTATAAGTTAGGGTTCAGCTTCAGTTACGAGCAAGTATAAAGATACTATTTATGACCACTACTCAACAAGGGCTATAGATGTCTACATGCACTGATAGATAAGACGAGCTGTCACAATCGGAAATATGTGTGATAGCACATTTAAATGTATCTCATTCTGCAGTGAAATTCTGATCACAATTCTGATCACAGCCAGGAGCCCCACTGATCCCCCTAAAACACCGTCCGAGTTGACTCCAAATACCAGTAAAACCAGTTCTGGGGCAATACCTATGCTGGTTTGTGATATTTAATTAAACACAATTTTCTTCAGAATGTGCATTACACTGAGGTAATTTTGACACAGGACTTCCACATCAAATCTAATCTGGATGGCCATGTCAGGGAAAAAGTGTCCAGTCCTCAAGGGGCAACAGATAAGTGGTAGAAAATGGATGGATGGATGGATATTAACAATTAATCAAAATATTCAAATGAACTGGCATGTATTGTAGCAGCATTGCCCAGTTGATAATAAAGCCTGACACAAGGCCACAAGGCTTGAATGCACATACACAATTGACAAACACAAACAAGCAGAAAAGACAACAAGAAGACCAATGTAACACCAACACATCCAGCCTTCATGTATTCATTATTTATTTTCTTGCACTAATTTAATTTACCTGAGAATTTTTTTTTTTAAAAGCTGGAGCTTCAGCGTCGCCCCAATATACCCCTGAAACCTTACCTGGTAGCCAGTCCAGGACTTCTTCATATTAACGTAACCTTCTAATCCCTGTCAATAAATTTTGCACAGTGGTGATCGAGTGACCACCACTGGAAAAAACTCTCTGTATTTCACAGTATTTTGCTCTTGTCAGCAGTGATTTTTATGTGCTGGCTCATCAGTAGCTGTTTGTTTTTTGCAAGGATTGAGCAGGGGGATTAACCATAATCCCTGTGTATGTTTCAGTACGTAGCACACTAGCTATAAGTATGTCAGAGTTGATGGCGTCATAAAGATACCACCTGTGTTTGTGTAATTACTCTCACATCCAGAAGAGGGAGGCAGGAGTTCCACTCAGCAAGTTATTTCCTGGTATCTGTAGGCACTTCTTCTGCTTTTGAGCTCATTTAAATTACTAATGTAACTAATGTCACTGTTTGTTATTGAGTATACATAAAGCCCAAGTAAGTATATTCTCATTAAACTTCTGCACTGCCGTGTTTCTCTCCTTTTGATTCGTAGAGCCCCATGGAGACAGTCGTATAGCAGATGATCATGAGAGGGTGCACATCTCCTTCAATATTTCCTCCATTCCTGAGGATGAGAGGGTGCTGTCTGCTGAGCTTCGGCTCCTCCGAAGTGGCAGGACTTCCTTCAGCTCCAGTGTGCCCAAACTAAACATTTACCTCTCTGAGCACCAAGACGACCCCGAGCCCACCCTGCTGGAGACAAGGTTATTTACCACTGGCCCAAACCATTACGGAGCAAGAGGTTCCTGGGAGGCTTTCAGCCTAAATACTGAGCTCCTCCATAAGGCTCTCACTGCCGGAGGCACGCTGGGCTTCCTCCTGGAGGTCAGACCTGAGAACAGCACCGCCTCGGCCTTCGACCAGAGCCTCCCCTCTGCTGCAGGGAGGAAGGAGGCAGAGAAACATAAAGAGGGACACCTGAGGGTGAGAAGGTCCGTGGGTCAGGACGAGCACAGCTGGGCCCAGGAGAGACCTCTTTTGGTGACCTACAGTCATGATGGGCGTGGAGATCCCTTGGTCAAGCATAGCAGGAAGAACCCCACTGGCGGCCAGAGGAGCAGGGGGAGAAAATGGTCGAAGGACAGAGAGGCCAAGAGCAGCAGCAAGAGCCACAACAGAGAACAAACCCGGGGGAGGGACAACAAAACAATGTATAGTGTATTGGGGCGGGGGCGCGATAAAGGAGCTGTCAGTTGGAACAATAGCGGAAGGGTGAAGAGAAACGGTGGCCGTGCAGCAAAACTGAAACGCCTTTCCCGCAACAAGTGCCGCCGCCATCCTCTGTACGTCGATTTCAACGATGTGGGCTGGCACAAATGGATCATTGCGCCCAGCGGCTATGACGCCTTCTTCTGCCTGGGAGAATGTCGCTTTCCCCTGGCTGACCACATGAACTCCTCCAGCCACGCCATGGTGCAAACTCTGGTGAACTCTGTGAACGGAGCAGTGCCCCGTGCGTGCTGCGTCCCCACCGCCCTCAGCCCCATCGCCCTGCTCTACCTGGACCCCCAAGACAGAGTGGTGCTGAAGAACTACCAGGACATGGTGGTGGAGGGCTGCGGCTGCCGATAACAGGCTGGGGAGCTCAGGCTGAGAATGTCGGACGTGGCCGCAGAATCATCGAGGGCAGACAGTAGAGGCAGGCTAAGTGCAAACAGACATGGAGTAGGATGTAGCAGCATGAGAGGGACGGGTAGAGGGAGAGGGGATAAGGAAACGCAGCCGGAGCGTAACTATCAGGAGCAAGTGAGAGGTTCAGAAGTAGGAAGAGTGAGAGAGAAAGGCATTATCACACACAACAAGCCAATAAGCAAAGGAAAAAACAAAAATATGGTCAAAAGAGAGGAAAAGTACCAGGAATTACTTTTCACTTTACCCCATTTAGCAACAACGCAGCTGTGTTCCACATCAGACGTCAGGCCACTTGTAATCTCATGAAAGGCTCCAACATCAGAACATGTCTATTTTCTATCGCATCCTGTCTGACGGCTGAAGCTGTGTTGCAGGGCAGCTGGAATGGTAAAAAGAAAAAAAAATCAAGAAGCAAAGCAGTTGGTTTAAGCTCCAGGGCAAAACCTTTTGATGGACTTCCCGATGATCAGATATGCTGATGGTCAGTAATACGACAAGGACATTAGCACGGCATGTAAACTTTATTTGACAGTGTTGTTTCCACAGAATTTTAAACTGAGGAGCAGGGTGCATTTTTTTTTTTTTAATGAATTACAGACTTCTGTCTCCATCACAGGCCAAAAGAAAAATGCTGAGGAGCTATCATGTTTGAATGTACTGGTATCACTATTATTTAAAAAGGAGATCTACTTTGTAAATTTCTTTTTCAGACGTGAAGAAATTCTGAGTGATAGTTGTCTTGTAATTATGCATAATTTCGCTGAATTCTAACTTAAAAGACACATTATATATTTAAATAGACGCAATATGGTGTATTTAATCTTGAAAATATTTAAGAGAGCTACAATCAGCGGAGCAAACTGAAAGCACGTCGTTCCACATGAAGTCAGTTACGGTCGCCTTGTCATCTGTACAAATGTTCAGCGTGTTGAATTAATAATCTGTGTTGCTTGAACGCCCCACCTTGTCATTGCACACATGTTGATGTACAACCCATGGTAGTAGACATAACTGGTGTGGCCCCTCCAGCTCAACTAACAAGTCCAACCAAGAGCTCTATGTATTGTCGCTACTGAAGTTAGTAACAACAGGTGTCTTTGCTATTTGTGAGTGCATGTGTCAAGAAAAAAAAAGGAAGACTGATATTAAAATTGGGACTTGAGTGCCTTTAAAGTGTTCTCTGCCGAGCTTAATAACTGTTTCTCAGTGTTGCATCTTTCCCTCTGAATGGGAACATTTAAGCAACGGCTTGTAAAATGTTTGACAATATACCTCTAATAAACAAAGCAAAGAACAACTGTCACATGACTCTTCTTTTATGTTGACTATTTTCTCTTTTTTTTTTAAATTATTTTTTGAGTGCCTGAGTGCGTGAGAAGAAGGTTTGCATACATGCACACATGTCTTTAGTTTATACAATGGAATTATTGGCATGTTCAGGAAGATAAAAGAAAGTCAGAAGTACCATAGAGAGCGCAGATCTGAACAGATTTGTGTATTTGATACTGCAGCTAAGGAAGTCGCTTCAAATTCTCACACCGGAAACAGCTGTAAGTTTAAGAGTAGGGTTTAAATGCAGGGGCAAAGGTTGTATTTCCACTACACATCCTTACCGCCAAAACCAGCAAGCTGCTGTATCATCACATGCTACCATTGGCAGAGATGTTTCTGATCCTGGAAATCACACATGGATGCAAAAACATAAAGAGAGAGAAGCAATACCTCATAAGATCACGGGGTCAAACCAACCCAACAATGTCTTTCACCTCTGTGTGTTTCAGAGGAGGACCCTGCCCTTCTCTGCCACCAGCCGCTGTACCGACACCCTGCTGCTTACAGGTGGTTGAAAGCCTGTAAGTCAAGGGGAGGGCAGGGTGTGACTTGGTCCTCACCTAACACAATGCTAAATTTGTGTGAAGAGGAGAGAGGGGCAGTGTGCCACATGTAGTCAAACTTACACTGACTCACAGTGCATATTTGCACTACTGCAAACTATTCGCACCCCTCGGCAAGTCTGACAGCCGATACCCAAAAAGTTTAGAGGGGAATTGCTTTTTTCGCCCTCCCAAAGCCAAAAACTCAACAAAAGTGTGGAAGACCATGTGAATTTATGAAAGATAAATGAAAGTGCCTTTGTTTGTTCCAAGGTAAGATACTAACTAACGCTAACTTTGTATACTAAGTTAGATAACATTATCAAACATTAACATTGACATTAGCAAAAATTAAATGATATATTGACTTACCCTTTTGTACAAGAACATTGCTGTTCCTGTGTATGTTTATCCATCATGTGAATTGTCCAGACGTGGATGTTTGCAGTGTAACCAGTGAGCTTTTCCCTGTGTTTTAATGTTCTCTTCATTCACAATACTCATCACAATACGCCGTCAAACAATACTTTAAATGTTTCGCCTTGAATATCAAATATACTCTCAAATTTACTGTAGACCTCTCTGTCTGCTTCTCTCCGATATTTACAAACTATTTATTCTTTTTTTTTTTAATTTCTATTTTTAATATTATTTCCCTGTGGAATATGAAAACTTCATATTAGACTTGCCCGGTGCAACAGCCTGAAAGACGTAGCAACAGTAACCAAGGGGGCGGGGCTTATCGAGTGTGGGGAGCTCTGGCAGTGACAGGAGCAGTTTTATACACTATCTTTACAGTTATTGAATCAAAAACACACGAGTGTTTGACTCTAGGTATCTACTTCCTGTTACCAGACAAGCGCAATAACATTTTGAGCATAGCTGATGGCTTAAAAAAGCAATATATAAGACAATCCATTATGCCCCATGCCTTTGCATTGTATACCCATGTTGAGCTAATCGGCCCTTGCGGGCTGCAGTGTAACTTATGAAAACAAGTTTATATCATAACTGCTAAACATAATTACAGATCACATTCTCCTGACAGTAATGAAAGAAACAGACTGTCTGTGGAAAAGTTTGGCTCCTCCGGTGCCACCTACTGCTCCAAATTCTGAAACAAGTAGCTTCCCACAGGAAAACCAACCACAGCGTGCTACAGTTGACAATCATTTCTTGAGAGCATGAATAAAAGAGAGATTTCCTAGTAGGATAGACTGATCATTGCAGTCTGCATGGCAGTTTTCCCTTCGGGGATGGGCTTGGAGGGAGAGCAAGGGTGCATTGTGACTTCTCTCTCCTCTGAAATTTACAGAACTCAGCTTTACCTCCAGGCTACAAATATTTTTTAAAAAGAAGATGTATTTTATGAGGTATGTGAAGGGCCCAGGATGATAAATACTGGAATTCTCCTTTGAATTGTCATTATGTTTTAAAAGGAAATATGCAAAAACATGCAATATACTCTGATCCTATATTTTTCAGCATTTTATCTTCTATAATGCATTTTATCATATATAATGCATCTGAGTGGCGGTTCAGTGTCTAAAGGAGAGACAATCTCAGCGGTGGCTTGATACTGGGTAGTATTGGAAGAAAATCTATGACAAGCAGCCACTTCAGCTTATGTTTTGAGGAGTGGGAGTGGGTGAAAATACATCTTTTAAGGTGTATGAACCAAACAGAATAGCTCGCATCCTCCTAGCCTGCACATCTTGTGGTTGGGTTCCAAGGTCACAATATGTTAACTCTACCTAATTAGTATGCAAAAGAACACATTGAATTTGCAGTTCCATTCCTCCCGACAGGGATTTCTTAAGAACATACAGAATGCATAAAAGAGAACGTTATCTTGGTTAAGGGTAAAATTTGTTTTGCTTCCCACATTGAAAACCATCCCAAATCTGCCCCCTGTCCTTATTTTGTCCATTTTTAGAGTAGTAGAGAGGAAATAGTGGTAGCAAGAGATAGTATGTGCTACCAACACACACAGTGCATCAAAATAGACAAACAGGGCTGAACGTATTTGCAGGACAAACAACATCACAGATGTTACAGCAAGGATATCCCTTTGTTAAATTAAATTCAAGAAAAACAAGAAAAGTTACTCTTCAAGGTTATTGTATTATGAATTGAGACCTTTGATGTGGGCCCATTTGAAACACATTAGTGTGACTCAGCATAAATTCGCCTTAGTGTCATTAATAGAAGAATTTCTAAATCAATGATGTCCAAGTGTTCCACATGGCTGTTGATGACCTGTACTTTTGTACTGCACCTGTACTTACCTGTACTGCATCAGTTAAGTCTTGATGAATTTGACGGAACTGAATACTTCCTGGTTTGCTTAAAGTATTTCCAAAAAAAAAAAATACACAGATCAATTAAGTGAAAGTCAGCTAAAATTATATCCTTTCATTCAGGTTCATCTTAAACCGGATTGTATTAAAACCTCCAGCAATCCCCATCAAGTCTTTTGAATTAAATTTAAAATTTGAGAAAAGTATGAATTCTGTGATTGATAGGCCTTATTTTGCTATGTCTAGAATCACAATAGGACCACAGAGACATTTTAGTCCTTAGAGCAACACTGAGATACCAGACAATTTAGTGCCCTTATCTGTGAACCACCACATCCTGTCCTAAACATATCTATGAAATTGAAATTAAACCAAATGTTTTCTCTTTTTAACTGTGGCGAAAGTAATGTAAAATTTTATTTTAAGCATTTTGAAAAAAAAAAATCAAGTTGTATTCTCAAACATCTCTTTTTGGAAATAAATTCAAAGGCCTATTTTTATAGTCAAAACACACTAAAAATATTTACTTTTACTTTTGTTTTTACTAAATTTAATCCAGAGGTTTTAGTGCCTTAAATGCAACCACCAAAGTTTCACAACAATAAAACCACCTCTGTATGCTCATCTCTTACTTGACATGCACTTTGCTGTGGGCTGCAAAGACCCCAAACACCTCCATGTTTCTTTTCAGGTTGGTATGAAGAGAAAAACAAAGAAAAGAAAGTTAAAAAGAGGCAGATTGAGATGTGTGTATTCGACGTCCGTGCTGCTCTACAGAGTTCTTGTAGATTACTCTGTGCTAGTTGATCTACCGGGCTGTAATACATCAGGGTTCACTTAGTGGGTAACATGATAACCTTTGGCCTTTTGTCCTCCAAGACCCCTGACTCATTTTTTCACCTGCATTCCATATCTTTCTCGACTCATCTATCTCTCCCATCCTTCAGCATCCTCTTTTCAGTGCAACCTGTCTTTTATCTAAACCATTTGTTAATCACCTGCCCATCCTTGCTTCCATCCAGCCTCCTTCTTGACCTATGGACTGCTTCTGTTCCTACGGGCTAGATGGAAAATACTTAGCATTTATCCCTCATGATGAAATGAGCTGAGTGATTTTTGTAATAAAGCATGTCCTGTTCATCAATGATCATTTGCTTCTTTCTGGATTGTTGTTGAATTGGATTTTCGTTCAAAACTAATGCTTTCCAAGCCACTTTCCAAGAGAGTTTTCTATGACATTAAAGCTGCTTTGAACGGGAAAACAACAACAAAAAAAAATTGGCGTTGCGGGGTTAAATGGTGTATGTAGTTGTTCATGTGCACATTATCCCAGACACTGCTAAGCAGATACTTCTAAAACCTTTGAAATTAAAGTCATTGTCTACAAAGCTCATCCCACCTTGACCTCATCATAATCAATGCTATCTCCTGTCTATCTTGGAGACTATGAATTCTTTATGGTGAGGTTGTGGAGCACAAAGACAGGATATGACCAGGCTTATCTTGACAGGTGTTGAGGCTGAAGCTGGCCTTGACCCAGTTAGCCCTGATGAGCAAGCATCTTAACCCAGTCCATAAATCATTCTGAGGTCTGCAGGGGATGGTTATTCCCAGTGACAGGGCTGCACGGAAACATGGCCGCATGTTTTTGGTTTATCTGTGATCAATGCCAGATAAGCAATGGGACAGCAGGAGGGTGTACAAATGCCTCACATTACACAGAGAGTTTTGCACAAGGATTGGAAGTGATCTATCGGGGATATTTACATAATTACAACCAGACAACACCTCATGAAAAGGCTGCAGCAGAACCTTAGCCAGGATTTTAGAAATACTGGACAGAGTCAATGTTTTATTCTCTGTAATGCTCTATTTGTACATTTGGTTTTGGTTGGGAATAATACATACTGCCATGATTGCTAAAATCATCCAAAATTCACCACATTTCCAAACAGAAGTAATGTAAAGTATAGTCTGCACAGATTGTGTCTGGTCATGTTTACAGGACACAACAGCTCAAAGGCTGAGTGTTTACATGCCCTGCATGACCAAAAAACCAAATGTTTCCTGGGTTGTTATTCTCAAGAAAGTTTTGTTATCTGGGTCCTATCCGTCTTCACACAACACCACAATCTCTCACCTAGTTGACCCAGCAAGGATGAGACCCAACTAAACTAGTCATCCACACCCCTCTTCAACAAGGTGGACTGGAAAATTTCCAAGATGTTCTTAATGTCTCTCCTCCTTGGCAGCCAGGACCTGGTGTGGAGACTGACCTGCAAAGGATTACATGTGGTGGACCAGAGATCAGAACAATTTTTGGCCCACATGTGGTGTCTTCAGAGAGTTTCAGCTGCATCCCTACATAGACAAGGAGTTGCCAGTCTGTTGCGAGCAGTCCTCGGTGGGCCTTTGCTGGTGATGCTGGGCCAGATGGAATCTGCTAATGCCCGCAGAACTTGGTTGTGGGGCCAGTGGTATTGACCCTTCAAGCTTCTGGCAGAGTTGTCAAGCGGGTGATTCAACCATGTCCCAGCTGTAAATTTAGAGAGACAAGGAAGGATATCATACATTGACTGGACCAAGAGCCAGCTGTGTGCTCCCACTGGATCCAAGCCACCTGGTTGCCACACACTCACCATCCCACAGCAGCAAGCTTCTTCCTCTGCTACCCATACCTTTTCTTGGATCCTTTCCACGTGCTCTCTTGAAGTAAAGTGATGCAGTGCTCCCCAAGAATTGCCCAACTGGTTGCCACCTTGCTGATTATAGGATGCTGTCTTGCAACAATCTGTCCTAAGCCTGCCACAACTGCTTCTAGTGCATGACACCTTCTTCCTGCTCTGACCTCGATGCCTGCTGAATGTTTTCTGCAGAATCTTGCTACAGCGGGACTTATCTTGCTGGGTTAGCTTGAACTCCTCCACCAAACTGCTGATGGGAAGCTGGACTGCCGAACCAGGGCAATGCTGCTCAGGCAGCCTCAGCCATCTGCATAGCAAGCGACTGTTCTTCCTCTGACATTCCTCCACTTGATGGTAGAGGTACAACGGAAAGAAGAAAGAGGTTAAAGCAAGATCCTGTGTTTGTAAACAGAATTCAGTTCTCAAAAGATGTAGAATTCAGTACTTACACTAAATTACCATGTGATGTGACTGTGTTGCTTAAGTCTATGTGTATCAGCGTAAATACTTGATTACACATTTAGCAGCCAGTATGTGGTACTTAAATATGATTTTCAACAACCAAAGTCCAGGAGGACTGGCGTGCCCCTCTCCGCATGTTCACTCTGAGCCACATATAGATGCATCCCTGCTGCAGCCTAACAGCGTTCAAGGAACGTACAGTAAACTACATGTTAAGAATGGTGGACATTTTGTCAGATAGCTATGTAGCCCTACTAATGTACTGTACACGTGAAATATTTCAAGATGTCTAACTAAAAGCTGTTTTGGCACTAGTGATAACTTATAATTTTGGTGTTTCAGAATTACTCAATAAAGTCTGACCACTTATGTTCACATGAAAGAACAATAGCATGTTTACAAAACGGTTCAAAAATTTGGAAACTGTGTTGTCTGTTTTAACATCTTCTTTGTTCCAAAATGTTTCCTTTCCTGGAAATTTGCAAGTCTGGCAAAGAGTACTTGCCTGTTGCAATGAAAAATAAAAGATGAGATGAAAGTGATACAACAGCAGCAGGAGTAGGATGGACAACACTTACAGAGCAAAGTTCACAGAAAAAAATTCCCCTTCGGACATCAGAAACTGTCTTCAATCAATCTAACTCTCTAAGTAGGCTAAATTGCTGTTTGAAACATACGTTGCGTCGTACAATAAAATCAGAGCGTTCCAAATCTCTGCAGCAGATGTGACTGCATCCCCCAGTTGTTTGCCGCTGCTGAGTTGGTGGTTTCAATCTGGAACATATAAAACAGATAGCAAGCGTCTTGGGTTTCTTCTCAGCCTCAAAGACAGACTCACACCAAAAATAAATGAGCAGAAACTGGACCTCTGGGTCGCTCAGTGAGGCAGGTGCAGCATGTTGAAACACAAGGAAGGCCAACTGGAAGCTCGGCACATCATGAGCTGCATCTCTGACCCCTGAAATCACAGAGGGAAGCTGTGTCTGCCTGTCTGTCTGAGTGAACGTCTACTTTTCTACAGCTGTTTCATGGAGAAGTGCAGAGGTTGCATTTGGAACCGCTGCTGTCCTAAATCCATCTATGTTACCCGTCTCTGCCCAAGACTGAATGTTTGCATGACCAGATATAACATCTTAATCAAACACAGTGCCAGTGAATAAACAGAATACCATACTTTTTCTACCATTTGTGTTTTCATCTTCATCTTCCTCCCCCCATACAGCTCAGCATTGAAAAATTTGTTTTTTCAGGTGTCTCCCAATGTGAAAGCTGTCCCTGCTTGAATGGAAATTGCATTCTTGTCCACTTTTCCACCATTCCTACCTTCTCCCTCTGATTTGCTTTAATCACTGGAGGCATGCATTCAGGAAAATATACCCCTGGAGTCTAGATATTTACCTTAAAATTCTTCCCCCGAAACAGTTCATCACAACCTGGAAGTGTTGGAAACAGAACAAGTATCTTTATCACTCTGTAAAAATACTCCGTTAGAAATAGAAGTGTTACTTTTAGGAATAAGGTAAAAGGCATCACTGTTGGAGTTGTATTCTAATATATAAAGTTTTAACATGTAAGCATCATTATGATGTAACTGCTGGTGGAAGAGGAGCACACTATCATATTTTATATTTAAATTTGAATGTTTGGCGTGAATTCTGAATGTTTAAAACAATAAAAGCTCTCTGAAATTCTAGCAATGTAAAAAGAAGAATATTGAATTTTGAAAAGTGGTTAAAGAAGAAAACAAGCACAAAACTAACTAATCAAGTAAAGCATAAATGCCACAGAATTGTGATGTTACTTGAATAGATGCACTCAGTTCTTATTTTCTAGTTTGGGTCATAATGTCGGTCAGCTAAGTGTTTTAACAAAAGCAAATCATCTGAAAGCAATATCACTGCAGGACAAGGTAAGAAACCATAATAATAATCCCTCCGTCCTGTGATAATCCCTCGTGGCGTAGCAGAGCACAAAATGCTGACACAAACATTTCAAATAGAGTAGGTCAAAGCTATGACAGGATGTAGAGAGTCATTGGTTATCTCTTCCAATAAAGTCTAGACAACACAGTTTCTGAAGCGTGCAGTCTTAGTCTCGGAAACTATTGCACATGTTATGATTTCAGCAAGTTCAGATATACAAAATAAAGACTTAAGTTGCAAAATTTAGTTTAATTTATTTATTGGAGCTTCTCCAACTCGCTGGGCACTCGTTTTTGCAGTCAGAAAAATCCACCGCAGACTGGGACCATCACTCAATCTGTGTATCATGTAACATGTTGATGAGCCAACAGAAAAATAACAGTATAACTGTCACACAGCCTGTGAGGACAAGTAGAGAAAAACATAGAGAGGAACAGGCCTTGCAGGGTGAGATGGTGAGGGGGAAAGGCAGACCAGCTGTTGGTCTGTTCACGTCGACGATATCGCTCTTCTCCAGATGTTTAGCAGGACATGGAGAGAAAGCCAGGAGGGGTGAAAGAGGAGGAGACGGTTGGAAGATGTGAGTGACAGGAGGTTTCGCCGTGGTTTGCCAGGTCGGACTCATCGTGTGTAATTTATGACTTGAACATTCAAAGTGCTACGCGCTCAGCAGATGGAGTCAGTTGCAGTATGTCGCCGTCACAGGATGAGATTGTAAACACTGAGCTTGTCAGTGTGGAATCACATCCACTGATCGTAATCGCCTCAAGATGTTGCAAATTGAAAAGTGATGTGAAATACATAACTTGGATATGTTGTGTCTGTTTGTCCTAATGCTGAAACATGACTGAGTGCCTTGCTTCTTCTCACAGTTCCACATGTACCTCTAATCTCTGGTTTTATTTCCAGGTGTGATGACCTGGGGGATTTTTCTGGCAGGGGCCTCTCCGTTTCTTGTCTCGCTTGTGAGGAGGAGGCTAAACCACAGGATTTGGGCTTGCTGTGAAATTTCTGCGGAGTGAGGTATACCTACGGGAAATGTGATTAATCTGTTGGTGCATTTCAGGGTAGACGCTGTTTGACACAAAGTCGCCCTCCTATCGAGCAATGAGAAGGAGGGAGGCAGAAAACGCAAGGGGGGAAATAAAGAAAGAAGATGAAATGAGTTCAAAACAACGCCTGAATTTAGGTTCTTAAACTTGAGAAGTGAATGCAATCCCTCTTCATTTTGAGTGAGAGCCATATAATACCAGCAGAAGATACTTTTGTGGGAGTTGAAATAACAAGCTTAAGTTTGTGGACCAATAAAGTGTCAGCGTGTAAAAACGGGAAGGTCGTTGAACTTGATGAATAATAACCATGGGTGATATTCTTTACCTCGCTGTCATCTTTCCATACAAGCAGATGTTCATTATAATTTCTGATCAGCTGCAGACTCATTCATTGTGTTTGTGTGTGTGTCTGAGTTAGAAAACAGGGCTGATTGTGGTTGCATGAATAACCAAGCAGCAGCGGTCTATGATGCTCCTGAGATGCATTAATACGGGCTACAGCCTTTCCAACCTCCTTCAAAAGAAAAAAATCTGAGACAGGGGAAGCAGAAAGAAAGAGAGAGGAGGGGGAAGGCCTGGCATAAAGATTAGATTAGCACTTGAAAACATCTGTGAACTTGTCTGGCCCAAGCTACCGCTTCCCTATGGATTTGGGCCTGATCTCACTTTTTTTTCCCGCCCCCCTCCTCTTGTGCTTCACCTCTCCACCATCATCACTCTTCTTGTATTTCTGTTCTTATAATGGCTTTTTAGTTTACGGACGAGGATATATTTGTTTGATTTTTTTTTTACTTTCATTAGGACACATTACTTCCCATTAGTTGTCATTTAATGCGGGAACATTCTTCATCTCCCCCTTCTTCACTGTTATGCAGGTTGCTGTGATGGCTCTGTGTGAATGTAGGTGCTGTGCCAGATGGAGAAGAGGTATGTTGAAAATCTAGATTTATTAGACCGATCAAGATCAAGAATAAGTTGTTAAGCTCAACTTTGAAGCAGACTTGGACAGGAATACTCACAAGAATGTGAATTGAAACATTTACATGTCTTGTATGTACAGTAGCATAACTGATGTATAAACCTGGTGATGAAGAATATGAGATATAACTCAAATGTAGCCTACATGTCAGGAGTGTACGTACATGTGGAGATGTTTGGTCTTCTTAGACTTTTGTCTAAGCGGACTAAGGGTTTCCTCCATTCCTTTTCCCTTTAACTATGACCCTGTTTCCAGCAGCACTGAGCTGTAACTCCAAAGAGAGGAAGGGTGGGAACAGCATGAAGACAAATTGATGGAAAGACTGATATACACCCTCTAATCTTCATTGGTGGGCTGCGTGAGACTCTGAAAATGAGGAGATGAGCTGAGCCTCCTGAGGGAGCAGTGGAATGCCAATCGAACACCACAAATGTGGACCGAATGTTACATATTCTTGAAAGGACTGTATGATATCCTAAGAGGGCTTTACCGGCACACCCAGAACGTTACTAAAAAAATTTTAAGTGGATGATTCTTTCACTATGGCCAATCCTGGATTAAGAAACAATTGAAAAACAAACTCAATATAAAAATGTGCTGGTATATTTTATATCGTCATTTTGTGTAGAAACACTTCCTGATAGTGACTGTGTTTAAATCATTTAAATAATGTAAACTTTTTTGATGCTTTATTATAACATTTAGGAAAAACTGTTATTTCCATCATTAAACAAGAAACAAAAACAAAGAAAATGTGTTTTTTAAACAAAATATTTACATTGCATGTATAGTTTAGCTAAATTACAATTAAATTTGAGATATGAAGTGTTTTGTTTCACTTTTAATACAATATGAGCGAGCAGAAAGAAATTTTAAACTGGCCGTCACTTCCATCACAATATGGATTTGTGTTTTGATATGTCACAATATTTCATTTTTTTAAAAAGTGATACAAATGACTGTTGTGGAAAGGACATTTTGTCAATTTTTTTTAACATTTTAAGCATGTTTTTTAAAAAAAACAAAAAACTAGCCAACCTATTTTAGGCTGTAACGCTAATATACGCATTAGAAATACAAAAAATACACCACATAAAGTTTTAATTTTCTTATTATTTGTAAATTCAAATGAAATTTAAGCTGTTTGGAAATGGACACCAATAAACATTCTTGAGATCCCAAAAAACTTTACCTTGATTTGTTCTCAGGGCAGTTGCAGCCATGTAGTTAACTCTGTCCTGCAGCCATGAGCTCCTTTGTGACTGACTTGAGGAGTATTAAAAGCCTTTAGAAACGCCCTGGATTCACAATGTGGGCCGTGTGTTGGAAATAAATCTCACTTTATAGGGACAGTTGTTCTTTTAGTGAAAAAAGAAATTGAATATTAATATGTATTACAACTAATGATATATTATAGCAAAATGGACATTTATGTTTTGTTTGCATGTGAAGCTGATATGAGGTCAAAATTACAATTTGAAATTATGCAGAGTTGAATTGAACTTGGGGACGTGCACATACGGAATACACACACCTTTTTATATAACAGGTATGGCTTTAACCCATTTTTAAGTTAATATTAATAATGCACAAGATTGTTGATGTACCAGCTTTCATTAAAAAGAAACCATATCTGATCTCATACCGGCACATTGAGCAGGCCTACACATTACTGGATGCTGTCAGAGATAAGGTTGACAACACCAGTATTTTTCTGCTATTGAATTTGAGATTTGGGAATTTATGCCAACTTCAGCAACCTCAGCCATCACTAACACTAACACTGCCAGAGACAGTGTCAAATTTGGCTTTGGATTTTAGTTTTAATCAGGTTATCAATCATCTAATTAACTCAGTTGCAGATATGATTCGATTAGAACAAACATTAGCTTATTTAGCTAGCTAGTTCCAGCTGAAAATTGACATTTGCCAATTCAAAATGGGAGGGAAATGTTTTTTCTACACCTGTCTGAAATGAAAACCCTTGTTTTAAAAATCATCAACAGATTTAAGTGGTAAAGCTACTACAGTTAGTCTTTTACTGTAAACTGTATGCTTTGCTACAACAATAGGCTCATCTAAGGGGGATGGAGCTTAGCCAATGACCAGCAGCTAGATCCATCTGGTTGGTTACCACTAGCCACTCTAAAAATAATGTTTTTCCTGAAATACAATACACTTCATGGCCCGCTATAAAGCTGTCTCTGATTTCTTTAACTGATGTATTTCCTCTGATTTTAATACCTACAATTCTCTGGCTGTCTCAAAACACAAAATGTAGTTTAATTCAATATCCAGCTATTACAAACCACCAACCAAAGGATCAGAGGTTTACTGGAAGCTGGCAATCTTTTAAAATAAAAACAAGCTGCCACATGGTCATGCAGATTACCATAACCTGGTCTAATTCAACATCAGGTGTGTGTGTGTGTGTGTGTGTGTGTGTGTGTGTGTGTGTGTCTCTCT